>NC_069444.1:32276106-32298606 GCF_026875155.1 Cherax quadricarinatus
GTGAAGAGTGACAGATGAGGGTAGCGGATGCTGGTGAGACCTCGTCCGGAGCACTGTACTAGCTGGCCAAGCTGCACGTGTTTCTGGTAGAGAATTTGCAACGAACGTAAATGATATTCGGCTGATTAAAAATATCTTTTGGGTAAACAGAAATTCGTTTTTAGTCGAATCGAGAAAGGAGAGAGTCACATTATTGAACAATATATTTAGTCCGAGAGTCCAAAAGAAAAGGAAAAAGGAAAATCAAAAGAGAAACTCAACTAAGGTTGTTAGTGAAACAAAGGCCAACCCAAAAGGTTTCTTCCAGGTATATAGGAATAAGATTAGGGAGAAACTAAGCTTACTTAAATATAAGTCATGTCAGCTTACTTTAAGTGTGAACAATTTGTACCATTTTTAACACTCGTTCCCTTTTTTTTTTTTTTTTTTTTTTTTTTTTTTTTTTTTTTACAAGAGGATACAATGAAATCTCATAAATGTATAATTATACTGGTCAGACTGAAAGAAAATAAATTATGCAAAATCATAGTCACTAATGACATGGTCCTCAAACAACTAGACAAACTGAAACTCAACAATCAGGTTCTGATGAACTGTTTTCAAGGATCCTAAAGGAATCTAAAGAGGAATTTAGCTAATCGTTTGCAAGTCTCTTAAACATATCACTGTAAACAAGTATCGTAGCAGATAAATGGTTAATGGCAAAATTGAGATCCATTTACAAAATTGGAGATATGTCCTTAGCTTCCAATTACAGACCAATTAGCCTAATCTCAATTTCACCAATACTTCATAGCAGGGCTTTACAAAGGGGCGTTCTAACCTTATAAATGTACTAACTTTTCTTCCCTGAAGTTTTCAAGGCAGTAAACCAAGATAAAGAATGCAAGACTGTGTATGTGATCTTCATTAAGACTTTTGATGAAGTTCCACACAGGAGACTGATTAAGAAAGTATCGGTATATTTAATAGGAGAAATTATCTCTTGGGTCGAGGCATGGCTGATGGTTAGGCAACGGAAAGTTTGCATTAACGGGAAGAAATCAGAATGGGGACCTGTTATGAGTGGTGTGCCACAAGGGTCAGTGCTGTGCCTATTGTTCATAATCTACATAAACAGCATTAACGAAGGAATAAGTAGCGGCTAAAGTAAGTTTACCAATGACACTAAAATAGTCCATCATATAATTTCTATTGAGGACACTAGAAGGCTGCAGGATAACCTGGGTAGGTTGATGTTGTGGGTGAAGTGGAAGATGTAGTTCACTGCAGACAAGTGTAACCTTCTAAGACTAAGACACAAGTGAACTAAGACACTCTTTAGGTAAACAATGCAGATCTTATTCCAAGTGAAAGTGAAATAGATTTAGGGGTTCTGTTAGCAGAAATTTAAAGCCAAGACAAGAGTTCACAATAAAGTTAATAGAATTCCAGGCTTCGTATGAAGACGTATAAGTAACAGTAATCTTAAGTTATAAATCATCTTTATATATGTGTAGTTAGGCGCCCCAGATTATTCAACATCTAACCAGAAGATATCAGGAAGACTGCTGGGATGAGTGTTAAAATCTGCAAGACGAAACTGAACAAGTATCTTCACTAGATGCGAGATCAACCAGGCTGTGATGAATATATGGGTTATTTTCATGGGTTATCCTGGATTGTTAACCCTCCTGGGTTACATTCATGGGTTATCCTGGATTGTTAACCCTCCTGGGTTACATTCATGGGTTATCCTGGATTGTTAACCCTCCTGGGTTACATTCATGGGTTATCCTGGATTGTTTAACCCTTGGGTTAAATTTTCATGGGTTACCCTGGATTGTTAACCCCTCCTGGGTTACTTTTCAGGGGTTTCCTGGATTTTTTAACCCCTCCTGGGTTACATTCATGGGTTATCCTGGATTGTTAACCCTCCTGGGTTACATTCATGGGTTATCCTGGATTGTTAACCCTCCTGGGTTACATTCATGGGTTATCCTGGATTTTTAACCCTCCGGGGTTACATTCATGGGTTTTTACCTGGATTTTTAAACCCCCTCCGGGGGAAATTCATGGGTTATCTGGATTGTTAACCCTCCTGGGTTTCATTCATGGGTTACCCCTGGTTTTTAAACCCTCCTGGTTACTTCAGGGGTTATCCTGGATTTTTAACCCTCCGGGGTTACTTTATGGGTATCCTGGTTTGTTAACCCTCGGGGGTTACATTCATGGGTTATCCTGGATTTTTAAACCCCTGCGGGGTTACATTCAGGGGTTTTCCCTGGATTGTTAACCCTCCTGGGTTAATTCTTTGGGTTATCCTGTTTGTTACCCCGGGTTAAATAAAAGGGTTATCCAAAATTGTTAACCCCCTCCTGGGTTCATTCATGGGTTATCCTGGTTTGTTAACCCTCCTGGGTTACTTTTCATGGGTTATCCTGATTGTTAACCCTCTGGGTTAAAAAAAAGGGTTTTTCCCTGGTTTTTTAAACCCCTGGGTTCATTTCATGGGTTTTCCGGGATTGTTAACCCTTGGGTTACTTTGGGCTTTTTGGATTTTTAAACCCCTCCTGGGTTTACATTCATGGGTTATCCTGATTGTTAACCCCCCTGGGTACATTCATGGGTTATCCGGATTGTTAACCCCCCGGGTTACTTTCAGGGGTTATCCGGGTTGTTAACCCGCTGGGTTCATTCAGGGGTTACCCTGGATTTTTAACCCTCTGGGTTCATTCATGGGTTATCGGATTTTTAAAAACCTTTCCTGGGTTAAAATTCATGGGTTATCCTGATTTTTAAACCCTCCGGGTTACATTTTTGGGTTACCCTGGATTTTTTCCCCCTTTTGGGGTTAAAAATGGGGGTTTACCCTGGTTTGTTAACCCTCCTGGGTTACTTCTTGGGTTTTTCTGGATTTTTAAACCCCTCCTGGGTTACAAAGGGGTTATCCGGGATTTTTAACCCCCGGGGTTTCTTTAATGGGTTATCCTGGATTGTTAACCCCCGGGGTTCATTCTGGGTTATCCTGATTTTTTAACCCCCCTGGGTTAATTCATGGGTTACCCTGGTTGTTAACCCTGGGGGTTAAACCCAGGGGTTATCCGGGATTTTTTCCCCTTTTAATTTGGGTTATCCGGTTTAAACCCCCTCCGGGGTTCTTCAGGGGTTTATCCGGATTGAAAAACCCTTTCTGGGTTACAATCTGGGTTATCTGGATTTTAACCCCTCGGGTTATTTTCAGGGGTTTCCTGGTTTTTAACCCCTGGGTTAAAATCATGGGTTACCGGGATTGTTAACCCTCCGGGGTTAATTCATGGGTTATCCTGTTGTTAACCCTCCTGGGTTACTTCGGGTTTTCCCTGGATTTTTAACCCCCGGTTACATTCATGGGTTATCCTGGATTGTTAACCCTCCTGGGTTACATTCATGGGTTATCCTGGATTGTTAACCCTCCTGGGTTTACATTCATGGGACCCGGATTTTTTAACCCTTTCTGGGTTAATCGGGGGTTATCCTGGATTTTTAACCCCCCGGGGTTACTTTCAGGGGGTTTCCTGGATTGTTAACCCCTTTTCGGGGTTAAAAATCAGGGGTTATCCGGATTTTAAACCCCCTCTGGTTACTTCATGGGTTTCCTGTTTTTAACCCCTCCGGGGTTACATTCTGGGTTACCCGGGATTTTTAAAACCCTCCTGGGTTCATTCAGGGTTACCCGGGGTTGTTAACCCCCTCCGGGGTTTTTCATTCAGGGGTTTTATCCTGGTTGTTAACCCCCCTGGGTTAATTCAGGGGTTACCCTGATTGTTAACCCCTCGGGGTTAAAATCTGGGTTTTTCTGGATTGTTAAAACCCCCCGGGGTTTTACATTCATGGGTTATCGGGATTTTTAACCCCTCCGGGGTTACATTCTGGGTTATCCTGGTTTTTAAAACCCCCTGGGTTACATTCATGGGTTATCCTGGATGTTAACCCTCCTGGGTTACATTCGGGGGTTTTCCTGGATTTAACCCTCGGGTTACTTCATGGGTTATCCTGGTTTGTTAACCCCCTGGGTTTACTTCTGGTTCCCTGGATTTTTAAACCCCCCGGGGGTTTCATTCATGGGTAACTGGATGTTAACCTTGGTTCTTTATGGGTTATCCGGATTGTTAACCCTCCTGGGTTACATTTTGGGTTACCCGGATTGTTAAACCCTCCGGGGTTACATTCAGGGGTTATCCGGATTTTTTTAACCCCTCCGGGTTACTTGGGGGTTTTTATCCTGGATTGTTAACCCTCCGGGGTTACATTCATGGGTTATCCTGGATTGTTAACCCTCCTGGGTTACATTCATGGGTTATCCTGGATTGTTAACCCTCCTGGGTTACATTCATGGGTTATCCTGGATTGTTAACCCTCCTGGGTTACATTCATGGGTTATCCTGGATTGTTAACCCCCCTGGGTTCTTTATGGGTTTCCTGGTTTTAACCCTCCGGGGTTACATTCTGGGTTATCCGGGTTTTTTAACCCCCCTGGTTACATTCATGGGTTACCCTGGATTGTTAACCCCCCTGGGTTACATTATGGGTTTATCCGGATTTCCCCCTCCTGGGTTTACATTCAGGGGTTACCCGGATTGTTAACCCTCCTGGGTTACATTCGGGTTACCCTGGATTGTTAACCCTCGGGTTCATTCAGGGGTTTATCCGGATTGTTCCCCCTCTGGGTTAATTAGGGGTTTTATCCGGATTGTTAACCCCTCCGGGGTTAATTCATGGGTTATCCTGGAGTTTTAAACCCTCGGGTTTTACTTTTCATGGGTTATCCTGGATGTTAACCCTCCGGGGTTACTTGGGGTTTTATCCTGGATTTTTAAACCCTTTGGGGTTCTTCTGGGTTATCCTGGTTTTTAAACCCCTCCGGGGGTTACATTCTGGGTTACCCGGGGAGTTTAAACCCTCCTGGTTACATTCTGGGTTACCCGGGATTTTTTAACCCCCTCCGGGGTTTACTTTTTCAGGGGTTATCCTGGTTTTGTTAACCCTCCTGGGTTACTTCAGGGTTACCCGGATTTTTAAACCCCCCGGGGGTTTAAATTTCGGGTTACCCTGGTTTTGTTAACCCCCGGGGTTTACTTCATGGGTTATCCTGGAGTTTTAAAAACCCCCCCGGGTTACTTCAGGGTTATCCGGTTGTTAACCCTCCTGGGTTAATTCATGGGTTACTGGAGTTTTTAACCCCCCCTGGTTACATTCAGGGGTTACCCTGGATGTTAACCCTCCTGGGTTACATTATGGGTTACCCTGGATTGTTAACCCTCCGGGGTTTACATTCATGGGTTACCTGGATGTTAACCCTCCGGGTTAATCATGGGTTACCCTGGATTTTTTAACCTCCGGGTTAATTCATGGGTTATCCTGATGTTAACCCCCTCCGGGTTACTTCATGGGTTTCCTGGGTGTTAACCCCTGGGTTACATTCATGGGTTTTTCCTGGATTGTTACCCTCCGGGGGTTACATTCATGGGTTATCCGATGTTAACTCCTGGGTTACTTTAGGGGTTTATCCTGGTTGTTAACCCCCGGGTTACATCATGGGTTACCTGGTTTTAAAACCCCCCTGGGTTACATTCATGGGTTATCCGGATTGTTAACCCCGGGTTACATTCTGGGTTTCCTGGATTGTTCCCCTCGGGGTTTACTTTTCAGGGGTTTTCCCGGATTGTTAAAACCCCCGGGGTTACTTATGGGTTACCCTGGATTTTTAAACCCCTCCTGGGTTACATTCAGGGGTTATCCTGATTGTTAACCCCTCCGGGGTTAAATTCAGGGGTTTTTCCGGGAGTTAACCCTCCGGGGTTACTTTTCGGGGTTACCCTGGATTTTTAAACCCTCTGGGACTTCATGGGTTATCCTGATTGTTAACCCCCCGGGGTTACATTCTGGGTTATCCTGGATTGTTAACCCCCGGGGTTTAAATTTTCATGGGTTACCCTGGATTTAACCCTTTCCTGGGTTACATTCGGGGTTATTAAAACCCCGGGTTAAATTTTTCCCCGGGGGTTTAAACCCCCCACCAGGGACCCTTTTTTAACCCCCTTGGGGCCAAAGGGAGGAGGAAAATTGGGGGAATTCGGGGTTTACCCCTAAAACCCCCGGGTTTTGGGGGACCATTTTTTTAACCCCCAAAGGGACCCTTTTGAACCCCCGGGTTAATTAGGGACCAATTTTAAAAATTGGGACCCCTTTTTTATCAAATTTTGAACCCCCGGGTTAATTCATTTAACCGGGGATTGTTAACCCCTGGGGGTAATTCGGAAAATAAACAAAAAAAGGGGTAATTAACGCCCCAAGTGATCTTAACTTCAAAAATTTTGATCAATTTTTTCACCCAAAGGAAAAATATCGCCCCCAAAGTGATCAAAAACGACCCCAAAGTGATAATATCGACCCAAAGTATCTTATCGCCCCCAAAGTGATCAATATCGCCCCCCAAGTGACAAATGACCCCAAAGTGATCAATATCAAAAAGGGGAAGTTCAAATCGAAAAAGTGTAAATCCCCCCAAAGTAAATTCGCCCCCGTGATCAATATAAAATATAATTATAAAAATATAATATAAAAATAAAAAGGGGGGAAACCCAAACGGATAATATGCCCCAAAGGAAAATTCGAAAAGGCCCCAAACCCCCCCAAAATTTGAATGACCCCTTCAAATGACCCAAATGCAAAAAAACCCCAAAAGGGTTATGACTAGGGATCAAAAAGCAAAAAAGGGGGGCCTTTAAAAGCTAGTGACAGAAATTAAAATTTTAATTTTTAATTTTAATTTTATTTTTTAAATTGGGGGGTTTCCCAAGGGGTTTATCCCCGGGGGGGGATGTGGAAGCCAGGGGGGAGGGGAAAGCCTTCTAAATAAGAGAACAGATTTAACTGGGAAAAACTCTTTTTTTTGACTTACCAAAAAAACCCCACAAATTAAGTGACCAGGAGATGTTTGTTGTTTTTCCCCCGGGTTTTCATTTCCACCATTTTTTTTTGCTTTCCCCCAAATTCCAATGTTCCTTGTGACCCCCGGGAAGGGCCAAGAAAAGGGAAAACCCCTAAACTTTGATTAAAAAAACCAAACACCAAGTGTTTTTGTTGAGTCCAATGCACCCTTTCCATTAATGCCAACCAAACACATTTTTCTTTTTGATGTCCAGATGCACCCTTCATTTTGACATCCCCAAAACATCAGTGTTTTTGTTGATGCCCATCAGATCCCTCTTCACTTAAATTTTCATAAACCAAAATCAGTTTCTTGTTGATGTCCATCAGATGCATCCTTCACGTTAATGACATCAACCAAACATCAGTGTTCTTGTTGATGTCCATCAGATGCATCCTTCACGTTAATGACATCAACCAAACATCAGTGTTCTTGTTGATGTCCATCAGATGCATCCTTCACGTTAATGACATCAACCAAACATCATGTCTTGTTGATGCCCAAAGGCACCCTTCACTTAATGACATAAACCAAAACATCAGTGTTTTGTTGGTCCATCAGAGCATCCTTAAATTTTGACTCAACCAAACATCATTTCTTGTTGAGCCAGATGCATCCTTACTTAATGACATCAACCAACCGGGTTTTCTTGTTGATGCCTTTCAATGCCCCTTTACTTTTGACATCAACCAAAATAGTGTTCTTGTTGATGCCCATCGAGCACCCTTCCGTTAATGACATAAACCCCAAACATCAGTGTTCTTTTGTTTTCCTTCAATGCATCCTTCACTTAATGAAAAAACCAAACTTTTAGGTTTTGTTGTGTCCATCAGATGCACCCTTAAATTTAATGAATAAACCCAAACATCATTGTTTTTTGATTCCTTCGATGCATCCTTATTAATGACATCAACCAAACATCATGTTCTTTGAGTCCAGATGCATCTTCAATTAATGACTCAACCCAAACACATGTTCTTGTTGATGTCCATCAGATGATCCTTAAAATTTTAAAAAATAAACCCCAAACATAAATGTTTTGTGATGTCCAGATGCATCCTTCACTTAATGAATAACCCAAAACATCAGGTTTTGTTGATGCCTCAATGACCCTTAAAAGGACACCCAAACACAGTGTTCTTGTTGATGTCCATCAGATGCATCCTTACTTAAATTGACTAACCAAACATCAGGTTCTTGTTTGTCCATCAGATGATCCTTCCTTAATGCATAAACCAAACATCAGGTTCTTGTTGATGTCCATCGATGCCCCTTCACTTAATGAATCAACCAAAACGTGTTCTTTTTGATGTCCATCAATGCACCCTTTCCGTTAATGACAAAACCAAAAACATCTGGTCTTGTTACCCTATATTTTTCCCGTTTTCATCAAAAAATATTTTTTTTAAATTCAATATTATTAAATAATAAAAAAAAATTAAAAAAAAATTTGAAAATTTTTGTTGTAAAATATTTTTTTTTATGCCATTTTTTTAATTTTAATTTATTAATTTTATTTTTTTAAAATAGTTAAAGAAATTTTTAAAAATTACCCAACAAAAATGAAAGGGAGATAAAACCGAGGCTCATGACAACGCGAGAAAAATATGATCAACGCGAGACATCAATCAAGCAGACATCATGAAGATGATCAACGCGAGAATCTGATAAACGGAACATTTTAAGTGAACACGCGAGCCATCATGATAAAAGCGAGACATCATGAATAAAGGAAAACATCATGCAACGGAGACATCATGATAAACGTGAGAATATGATAAAGTGAGACTCATGATCAACGGAGCATCTGTCAAGGAGACTAGATCAACGCGGAATCTGAAAATGTTTCCGGGGGAAAAATTTAAAATTTGATAAACGTGAGACATCATGATAAAACGGAACATCATGTCAACGTGGACATCATGATCAACGGGCCTCATGAAGGGACACTGGAAAATCAACGGAGACATCTGATCAACGTGGACATCATGATCAACCGAGACATCTTAAAATGAAATTATCAACGTGAGACATCATGATCAACGCGGACCAGAAATGATAAACGTGAAATATAAACACGTGAGACATCATGTCAAGCGAGACATCATGAAGATATCAACGTGAGACATCATGAAAAAAACCGGAGACACAGGAAAAAATGAATCAACGTGAGACATCATGATCAAAGGAGACACTGGATAAAACTGGGAAAGAAAAATTTCATGAAAATGATAAACGGGGAAAATATGATCAAGGGGGAGACATCATGATAAGTGGACATCTGAAGATGATCACGTGAGACTATGATAAACGTGAGACATCATGATCAACGTGGACATCATAAAGATGTAAAACGGGACATCATGATAACGGGGGACATATGTCAACGTGAGCATCTTGATCAACGTGAACATCATGTCAACGGAACTCATGAAAGGAAATTGATCAACGTGAAAAATCATGATCAACGCGAGAAAGGGGAAAAAGGGTTTAAAAGGAACATATAACGTGGAATATGATCAACGTGGACACATGATCAACGCGAGACCATGAAAAATGACAACGTGAGACATCATGATAAAGTGAGACATCATGATCAAGTGAGACATCAGGGGATGAAAAAGTGAGAATCTGATCAAGTGAACATCATGATCAACGTAGACATCATGGGGATGATAAAACGTGAGACATCATGTAAAAGTGAGACATATGATAAACGGGGAACATCATGATCAACGTGAGACATATGATCAACGTGAGACATCAGATAAACGCGAGACATAGATCAACGTGAGCATCTGATCAACGTAACATCTGATCAAGTGGACATCATACAAGTGAGACATATGATAAACGTGAGACATCATGATCAACGTGAGACTCATGAGGTGATAACGGAGACATCTGATCAAAGTAACATATACAACGTGAGACTCATGACAACGCGAACATCATGTAAAGTGGACATCATGATCAACGCGAGACACATGATCAACGCGAGAATTCATGATCAACGTGGCTCATGAGGATGATCAACGGAGAATCATGAAGTGACAACGTGAACTCATGATAAACGCGAGACATCATGATCAAGTGAGACACATGATCACCGAGACACATGAAGATATAAACGGAGACATCAGCAACGGGAGACATCATGAGATGATCAAGTGAGACATATGATAACGCGAGACTCATGAAGATGATAAACGTGAGACATCGGGATCAAGGGAGACATCATGAGAGTCAACGTGAGACTCATGGGATGTCAACGTGAGACAATGATCAACGGGAGACATCATGATCAACGAGAGACATCATGATCATCGCGGACATCTGAAGATGATAAACGTAACATCATGATAAACGCGAGCATCATGAAGATATCAACGAGAACATCATGACATCGCGAGACATCATAAAGAGTCAACGTAGCATCATATCTCGCGGACATCATGAAGATGACAACGAGAGACATCGAAGAGCCCAAAAGTGAGACATCATGATCATCGCGAGACATCTGAAGAGAAACGTGGGGAATCTGATCAACGCGAGACATCATAAAGATGATCAACGAGAGACACAGATCATCGGAAAAATCATGAAGTGATCAACGTGAGCTCATGTCATCGCGAACATCATAAAAGATGATCAACGAGAGACATTGATCATCGCGAACATCATGAAGATGATAACGGAGCACATGTCAACGCGAGAATCATGACAACGCGAAAATCATGAAAGTTGATTACCTGTAGGGTGGGGACCTTGGTCCAGACCGAAGGTTCTGCCCGTTGGTGAACGTAATAAACCCGGGAAACGATCGTTTTTGTTCTTTAGGAAGAAAATCAGAGTTCGGGGGAAAGCGAATAATTATGGAGCAATAATGATGGATCAAAAAGAGGAACAAAAATGATTGAGAAATAATGATGGAACAATAATGATTGAGCAATAATAATTGAAAATATGAGGGAACAATATGATTGGCAATAATGATGGACAAAAATGATTGAGCAATAAGATGGAACAATAATATGACCAAGCCCGGCTTAAAAACACAAATATGCTACAAAGGGGGAAAGACAAAATTAGCAGAGACCCTGAATTCAGAGCAAAAAAACTTTGGAGTCTACCCCACAGAAGAAGTACAAAGGGAACAAAGGGGCCCCAAGATACTGCAGAAACCCAAAATATTTCTATTCCAAAGCAAAATCCTAAGTATTACCTGTAGAATTTGGGCCATACCCCAGAGGAGCTGTTTATCTGACGAAAGAACAGGGAAATGAGTGAAATCCTAAAAGAAAAGTATGAGTCGGTGTTCAGCAACCCACTAAATGACAGCAAGGTAAAAATGCGAAATATTTTTTTTAATCTAGAAAAAGGCCGCACAGACCAACTAACGATATTAGTACAAATCCCCCAGTTTTCGAAAAAGGAATGGACGTACCCCTACTCAGCACCTGGAAGATTCATGGAAAGCTTATTTTTAAAAAAAGTGCAAAATACCCCTAGCACGAGCCCTCAGTATTTTTGGAGAAAAAAAGCTTTGTCTGGTGAAAAAACGAAAGGCCTTAAAGAGTGCAGACATAGCTCCTTTTCACAAGGCAAAAGGGAGTAACACTTGCTAAAAATTACAGACCAGTAGCCCAACCCCCTTTTCATAAAAATCTTCGAGTGTGAGACAGCGATTTCAAATTTCATGGACCGCACAACCAACATAATCCAACCAGCATGGTTTTTGAGCGGGCAAACATGCCTGTCACAGCTGCTGAACCATTATGAAAAAGAATTTCGGAGGGATTGGGAAAACACCAAAAGCGCAAAATGATTTACAAAATTTTTCAAAGGCGTTTAACAAATGGGATCATGGGAGTGTGTGCACAAAATGAAGGCCATGGACATTATGGGGGGGGTAGGCGATGATTTCCCGGTTTCCCAACACACACAACTAGTAGTAAAAAGTCAAAAATCCAGATCAGCGGGTCTTAACTCATGCCCCAAGGGACTGTCTTGGCACCTTGCTGTTTTTTCTCCTCATAGCAAAATAGATAAAAAACCCGGCACACTTTTTTTAAACCCTTTTTGCAGAGACACTAAAATAAGCATGAAAGTCACTACGGTAGAGGGCACAAAAATTATATAAGCAGGGTTTTCCAGTGGGCGTGGGAACATGCGTTAGTGGTGATAAAATTTCCCGTGCTTAGGTATGGAAAAGAAATGAAGAACCAAAAAGGAAACACTAATACAAAACCAAAAGGGCACTAAGTAAAATGTTAGGAAAAACGTAAAAAGACCTGGGAATAATTATGTCAGCGGCCCTTTTTTTAAAGACCATAACAAGACAAGATCACGCAGCCAGGAAATGAAATGGGTGGGGGATTGAGAATTTTTTAAAAAAAGGGAAATAATGCCAGGGGGACACTCTTCAAACCCCTAGTGCTCCTCACTAAATATTGCTCAGTGCTACGGCCCGTTCAGGGGAGGGAAAAAAATTTGGGGCTGGAAAAAATAAAGAGATTTTTTACGGCTGACATTGAGCCATAAAGCAGCTAAAATACTGGGAACTCCTGCTCAAGTCTTGAAATGTATTCCCCCGGAGCGGGGGAAGAGAAGTACAGATATGGGGGCAGGGGGTCTCCAGCAGCAACAGCCTGGGTTAAAGGCAAGCCCAGATGAGCCTGGCCCCGGGGGGGCCAGAGAGTAGATAAAATCTCGAAACTCTTCAAAAAGGGATATTAAAAGGGTAACACTGTCGTGGCTTTTTTTTATACCTTGAACCCTACCTTTTCCTCCTTTTCTGCTCCTACTTCGGTTCTTTATTTTGCTTCTGCTTTTTTACTATCTCTTTTCCATTTCTTTGCTTTTGTCCCCTTTTGACTTTTCCCCCTGCTTCGTTCTATTCATCTTTTTTCTTCTTTTATGGTTTCCGTCTTAGAAGAGCTTTCAGCGTCTTGCCGGAGTTACGTCGCAAAAACGAACGGAAGGGTCCACTTGAATATTCAAGTAATCTACCTGTATCTACCTATAAAAATTTCCCGTAGTCTACCTATAATCTACCTGTTGTTTCCTATAATCTACCTGTAGTGTACTTAATCTACCTGTAGTCTACCCTTTTTCTCCCGTGTCTCCTATAATCTACTGTAGTCTACCCATAATCTACTGTAGTCTACCCATAATCTACGTAGTGTACCTATAATCTACCTATAGTTCCTATAAACTACCCGTATGTACCCATAAACCTGTTCTACCTATAATCTACCCGAGTCTTTCCTATAATCTACCTGTAGTCTACCTAACCTTTCCTGTAGTGTACCTTTTTTCACTGTGTGTCCTATAATTACCCTTTGTGTACCCATAATTACTGTATTACCCATAATTACCCCATAATCTACCTGTAGCTACCTATAATCTACCCGTAGTGTACCTATAATCTCTGTGGTACCATAATCTACCCGTAGTGTACCTATAATCTACCTGTAGTTACCTTAATCACCTGTAGTTCCTACAATCTACCTGTAGTGTACCTATTATTTCCTTTTAGTGTACCCATAATCTACCGTAGTTACCTATATCTAATGGTTTGTCTACCTATAATCTACGTGTATTACTTGACTACAGTACTTCGGTGTAAATTTTTTCTCTTGGTTTACCCCCGGGGCCCGGTCTCAGACCCAGGCCCCCTCAGGCTGACCCCCTAGTTAAAAGAGTGTTGATGACGTCACCAGGGGGTGGGACAGGTTTTGGGTGTAATCAGGGGGGTGGGGCAGGGTTTTATGATTCCCCTCAGGGGGGGGCAGATGTTGATTTTGTCCTGGGGATGGGCAGTGTTGATGATGCCCTCGGGGATGGGGCAGAGTGTTTATGATGTCATCAGGGGATGTGGCAGTGTTTTGATGTCACTCAGGGATGGGGCAGACTGTTTATGATGTCCTTTAGGGGATGGGCAGTGTTTGTGATGACACTCAGGGGGTGGGGGGAGTTTGATCATGTCACTCGGGGTGGGGAGTGTTGTATGTCACCAGGGGATGGGAAAGGTTGATGTCCTCAGGGGATGGGGGCAGAGTGTTGATGATGTCACTAGGGGATGGGGGGAAGAGTGTTTATGTCACTAGGGGGGTGGGCAGGGTGTTAATCATGCATCGGGGATGGGGCAGTGTTGATGTTTCACTCAGGGGGGTGGGCAGAGTGTTGGGTGAGTCATCAGGGGATGGGGGGCAGAGGGTTGATGATGTCACAGGGGATGAGACGTGTTGTAATGTAAATCAGGGGGTGGGGGCAAGTGTTGATGATTCACTCAGGGGATGAGACAGTGTTGAAAAGTCACTCGGGGTGGGGGGAGTGTTGATGATGTCGCCCGGGTGGGGCAGATGCAACCATGTTTTCCACTCCAATAAAGCCTTCCCTGACCACAGTGCATTAAACACCTGGTCCAAACTTATCTTCCGTGTTACTCGCGCTTGGCACGAGGGGCCCCAAGTCTTTCAGTAACTAAAGAGCTTGACTGGCTTGTGTAGCTGTGAAGGTTTCTGTAAAAATTGAGTTCTGCAATTTCGTTTTCCTTGAACAAAGGGGGTGTTTTTACAAAGCATTTTAACCCAGGGGGGAACGGGGAGGTGATCTCGCTTTCGAAATCGTAATAAAAGACGTAAACAAATGAAGGAATGATGGTTTTTGAACCTCCTGCCATGGGTTCAAGTCTCAACCGTTCCGTGATCTTATCTCGCTATATGGGTCAATACATTGGATTATTTAAACATGAGAAATCGTTTAAAAAAAAAACTTAGGATTTTTTGGGAGATATTCTATAAGCCCTTAATGTCTAAGTAGCGCAGCCTCGTCTTTCCCGGGGGCCCGGGTCGAAAACCTTTTGTGTGTCCCCCGTCTGACAGCTGACTCGCCTTCATAATAAAAAAGGAAATTTGTTTCCTTCTCAAGCCATGGTTACTGTGAGTCTTTAGGGATAACCCCTTTCCCACAAACTTTCCGTTGGTGGACACACATTAAGGATTAGACTCTTTTAC
Source organism: Cherax quadricarinatus (assembly GCF_026875155.1). Taxonomy (NCBI): domain Eukaryota; kingdom Metazoa; phylum Arthropoda; class Malacostraca; order Decapoda; family Parastacidae; genus Cherax; species Cherax quadricarinatus. The sequence goes on from NC_069444.1 coordinate 32,291,080, forward strand.
AGTGTTTATTCCCCTTAATTTTGGCGTTTTGCCTTTCTCTGGACTCTTTTTTTACCTCTTTATAACCCATTCAAGTGGGTGTGTTGGGGGTTTGAGTAAAATTTTAATTACAGCATACAAGCCCGGGGGGTGAGCACAACAGCCGGCTATCGGAAAAAGACTTTAGAACTTCTGAAATTCCCCTTGCAAGCAGCCGGGGTCTGTTGGGAAATTTCCCTTTTTGTAATAGGGAGGTGTTTGGGTAAACTTTGCTTATTTTCATTGTTAGAATTGTGTGTATGTATACTTTGGACTCCTGCTTGTCATGAGAATCTCTTGCTCTTGTGGAGAAATTTTGTGGTAGAAATGAAATTAAAATCCCCCGAATACATCTTCCTCGGGGGCGTTCTAATAGTACAGTTCAAAAGTAATGTTCTGGAATTCTGAAAATTTAGGTGTTTGAAAATTATACAGAAATGAAAAATTTTCTGACTTTCCATATCACTATTATTTTTACATGACAACCCCTTTTAAGGGGGGGTTTGTATACAGCAGCACTCCAAGCCGGGGGGAAGAAAAAAGCGGCTTTAAAAATATCATTTTTGGTTGACATTTTTGTTTTTTAAGGTTTTGTTATCTAACCTACTACATTTTGATAATAACAGTGTTGGGATCCTAAAAATAAATTATTGAATGATCACCACATGTCCTCACATTCTTTTCCCTTTATTCATGGGTTTTGGGTTTGTTTCATAATGTTTCATTTTAATTTTTGTTTTTTTTGTATTCTGCTGATGACCTAGTTTGCATTAATTTTATGACAAAATTTTTAATTTTTCTTCAAGGATGATACATGCTAGGATTTATATGTCTTTATCCGAGAGAAGAATGAGAGTTGGAGAGAGAATTAAGCCTTTGGGCCAGTGGTCATGTGGGGAAATTTTATTAAATCTGTTGATTTCTCTTTGGATCTGGTTGTTAGAAAAAACTCCAATTTTTCCCTTACTCATTTTTTAAGGATTTTATGGGGTTAAAAAAAGCATAATCTCTGTGTGACCCATGCTGACCTCCCTATTATAATAATAATAATAAAATAATAAAAATAAAAAAATAATATTTTATTTTTATATTATGGGGGTAGGTTTTAAGAAGTAGTGTTTGGTGTTAGCAGAAGTTTGTGGGTTTCAGGAAAGTGGGTCGGGAGGGAAAAGGACGATTGGTGGAATGATGAGTAAAGAGGGTAAAAAGGGGGAAAAAAGTTGCATATGAGGGTTTTTACAAAGTAGAAGTGTGCAAGGAGGGAGAGTATATGGAGAGAAAAAAGAGGTTTAAAAGGGTGAAACAATGTAAAAAGAGAGAAAAAATGAGGAGTGGGGGGAGATGATTCAAAAATTTTGTTGAAAATAAGAAAAAGTTTTTAAGTGCATTTTAAAAAGTTTAGGAAGCCTAGAAACAAATAGATTTGTCATTAAAAATAGGAGAGTTTTTTTAAATGGAGAGTTAGAGGTATCGGGAAGATGGAGGGGGAAAATTTTGATGATTGGTTTAAAAGTTTATGAAGATGGGGAAACTGTGATTTCGTGATGGGCAAGGAGGGGAAAAAACATCTTTTAGGGGAGAGGAAGAGCCGTTGTGGTGTGGGGGGAAATTCGTGAGGGAGTGAGTAAATGAAAGGGGGTAGGCAGCTTGGTTGATGGGATAAAGATGAAAAGTTTTTAAAACAGGTGGGGATATAGTTTTGGAGGGTTGGTACTATTATTTAAAAAAATGTAGGAAGAGGGTAAGGACATAGGGATTGGAGAGGCATTTATAGTTCCTCTGTAAAAGGCAAAGGTGATAAATGAGAGTGCAAAAATTATTGGGAATAAGTCTGTTAGTATACCTGGTAAAGTGTATGGTAAGTTTTTATTGAAAGAATTAAGAGTAAACGGAGAGTGGTACAAAAGAACAAGGGGCTTTAGGAAAAAGGGTGGGTGTGAAAAAAGGGTTTCAGGGGGAAACATATAGGTAAACATTTTTAGTAATGTAAAGAGGTTTTTGGGTATTTATGAATTTAAAAAGGGTTTGACAGGGTGGAAGGGGGTCAAAGGGCGATTTTCGGTGTTGGTATAGGAGTGGTTATTGAAAGCAGTGAAAAGTTTTTACGGGTAGTGAGGCTCAAGTTAGAGTAGAGGAGAGAGGGAGATTTTTCCCGTAAAAGTAGGCCTTGCAAGGGGTGTGTGATGTCACCATGGTTGTTCAATATATTTATAAAGGGGTTGTAAGAGATGTGAAGTCGGTGTTTGGGAAAGGTGTGGGGGTTAAAAGATAAAGAATCAAACACAAAGTGGGGGTTGTCAAGTTGCCTTTTCTGAGCACTGTGCTTTTGGGAGATTCTGAAGAGAAGTTGCAGAGATTGGTGGATGAATTTGGTAGGGGGGCAAAAGAGAAAAATTAAAAATGAAAACAGGAAAAAAGAAGGTTTTGGGATAACAAAAAGATTAAAAAGGGAATGAAAGATTGGGGGGGAGGAAATATGGAGGAGTGAAATTTTAGATTTTAGGGGTGGACGTGTAGCAGATGGGTCTAGAAGGATGAGGGAATTAGAATGATGAAGGGAAAAGGGGGAGTGGTGCACTTAGGGTTGTGGAGACAAAGAACTTTGTCCCTTGGGGCAAAGGGGGGAAAGTATGAGAGTATAGTTTTACCAACATTCTTCTATGGGTGTGAAGCATGGGTGATGAATGTTGCAACGAGGAGAAGGCTGGAGGCAATGGAGATGTCATGTCTGAGGGGAATGTGTGGTGTGAATATAATGCAGAGAATTCGTAGTTTGGAAATTAGGAGAAGGCGTGGGATTACCAAAACTATTATCCAGAGGGCTGAGGAGGGGTTGTTGAGGTGGTTCGGGCATGTAGAGAGGATGGAACAAAACAGAATGACTTTGAGAGTGTATAAATCTGTAGTGGAGGGAAGGCGGGGTAGGGGTCAGCCTAGGAAGGGTTGGAGGGAGGGGGTAAAGGAGGTTTTGTGTGTGAGTTGCTTGGACTTCCAGCAAGCATGAGTAAGCATATTTGATAGGAGTGAATGGAGGCAAATGTTTTTTAATACTTGACGTGCTGTTGGAGTGTGAGCAAAGTAACATTTATGAAGGGATTCAGGGAAACCGGCAGACCGGACTTGAGTCCTGGAGATGGGAAGTACAGTGCCTGCACTCTGAAGGAGGGGTGTTAATGTTGCACTGGCAAGACAGTGATGGAGTGAATGATGGTGAAAGTTTTTCTTTTTCGGGCCACCCTGCCTTGGTGGGAATCGGCCAGTGTGATAATAAAATAAAAAAAAACCCACTACTACTACTACTACTACTACTACTACTAGTAGTAGTAGTAGTACTAATAATAATAATAATAATAATAATAATTATAATAATAATAATATCTTTATTTACTACAAGTACGTGTACAAAGTATACAGTCCTAGCTGACATCAATGACATACTACTATATAGAAAGCTGCTTGTTATACTGAGTATTTCGGGCAAATTAGGTCAGTTTTGTCCCAGGATGCGACCCGCACCAGTCGACTAACACCCAGGTACCTCTTTTGTACTGATGAGTGAACATGGTCAGCAGGTGTCGTATGGAAACAAGTCCCTGTTGTTTTCCAGCTGTACCGGAGGAGATGGGCTAGCGATCGAGCTGCAGGAAACTATGGTGTATAAATATACCTAGTTGGATGTGTCTTATTGTAGCCACCTGGCCCAGTGGCTTACGCGTTGACCTTTGAGTTTTACTACTCACTTGCCGCGAGTTCAATCCCTACCCATACCATGATTTACTTTCAAAAACATTGTCAGATTTGGAACACGTGTAACGTCAGTGCATTCAAGTGACAGATTTATTTTGCATCTGTTTTTTATGCCAACTATGTAGTGTTCAGATTTATGGTCGTAACACCTGTTGAAGGATTTCTGTCTCCAGTTCCCGTCTCCATACCATATTTAATGCATGTAATAGTTTTATTTATTTATATATTTATTTTGAGAAATTGTAAATCCAGTAATCTGAGGCTGAGGTAGAGAGTGTGTTGACGCTCACCATGGCGTCTTAATGGTGGGTGTGAAGTTATGGAAGGAATTATGTAAGGTAACACCTGCGATGCCCCCATACCAAGACTGCTGATATCTCTCAGTGTGGGTGTTACGTCAGCAGTGACGCAGATGGAGGAGAGACGCAGATCACTGACGTCAGCTACAACGCAATGGAGCAGGGTTGAGGCAGTTCACTGACGTCAGCTACGACGTAGTGGAGGGGTGAAGCAGGTCACTGACGTCAGCTACGACGCTGTGGAGTTACGCAGATCACTGAAGTCAGCTACGACGCAGTGAAGGAGGGGTGAGGCAGGTCACTGACATCAACCACGACGCAGTGAAGGAGAGTTGAGGCAGTTCACTGACGTCAGCACGACGTAGATGGATGAGGTGATGAAGGGTTGACATGAACTAAGACGCAGATGGATGAGGTAATGGAGGGTTGACGTCAGCTACGACGCAGACAGACTGAGGGGTGACGGAACTCCACACAAAGACTGGTAATGACCGTAAGTGCTGTGTCCGTCCCTTACTCCCCTCTCCAGCCCCCCCTTCACCGCTATTAACCTATCTCCACCATCCGCTCGACCACCGCAAGCCGCCCCTACCCCTCCGACACTCGAGAGATCCCCGTCCCATACTATCCACAGCCCGTCCTGGGCGGGACAGGCTGTCTACCGGCTTGTGATATGCCCTATGTTCTGCTGTGCCGCCTGACCGGCTGCTTTATTATGCACTCGGTGCTCATCCTGAGAGCAACAACGTAAAGCCAGGATGACAGAGGTTACACTGGGTCTTCATCAGACATCACTAGGCGGTGTTACGTCACTAGGCAGTGTTACGTCACTAGGCGGTGTTACATCACTAGGGTGTTATATCACTAAATATTACTAAATATTGGTGTTGGAACTTAATTGATTCCAAGATTGTATTTGACTGCGAAAACTTCGGTGTCCGAAACAGTATTTCCCAGGCTTTAATTAATTATCAGGCTCACACACAAAGTCTCTGAGAGTTAGGTCAATGTCAAAGGTCAATTTAAAACACTTTAAAAAACAGGACTCTCCAGTAAAGGTTTTAAAAATTCGATCGAACTCCGGAAAAACGTTCAAAGACCGGGTCAATTTTTCCTGAAGAAAACCGTTCGGACTCCGGTTTGTTCGAGTTTCAGTACGTTCGAACACCGAGGTTCCACTGTATTCTAGTCACCTGACATAGTTAATCTACACAATATGAAGATACTCTCGAGAAAATTTAAGCAGGTTATTGCCACTAAAAAATGATCATTATTTGTATCGAAGTGTTGCCAAGAGTCACTTTATTCTTCTCGTAGATGCAGTACGTAGAGATAGTCACAGTATTTCAGATATCTTATTATTAACAACGAAGTGTTGTGCCATATCCTGTAGGGCTTGTGTATCTCCACACTGTGTTTCACACGTCACTTGGATCTCCACACAACTACTGCCAGGGAGTCTTGTAGCCTGGCGTCGGTCTAGCAACTACTGTCAGGGAGTCTTGTAGCCTGGCGTCGGTCTAGCAACTACTGCCTGAGAGACTTGTGGCCTGGCGTCGGTCTAGCAACTACTGTCAGAGAGACTTTTGGCCTGGCGTCGGTCTAGCAACTACTGCCAGAGAGACTTGCAGCTTGGCGTCGGTCTAGCAACTACTGTCAGGGAGTCTTGTAGCCTGGCGTCGGTCTAGCAACAACTGCCAGAGAGACTTGTGGCCTGGCGTCGGTCTAGCAACTACTGTCAGAGAGACTTGTGGCCTGGCGTCGGTCTAGCAACTACTGCCAGAGAGACTTGCAGCTTGGCGTCGGTCTAGCAACTACTGCCAGAGAGACTTATGGCCTGGCGTCGGTCTAGCAACTACTGACAGAGAGACTTGTGGCCTGGCGTCGGTCTAGCAACTACTGACAGAGAGACTTTTAGCCTGGCGTCGGTCTAGCAACTACTGCCAGAGAGACTTGTAGCCTGGCGTCGGTCTAGCAACTACTGCCAGAGAGACTTGTGGCCTGGCGTCGGCCTAGCAACTACTGACAGAGAGACTTGTGGCCTGGCGTCGGTCTAGCAACTACTGACAGAGAGACTTATGGCCTGGCGTCGGTCTAGCAACTACTGACAGAGAGACTTGTGGCCTGGCGTCGGTCTAGCAACTACTGCCAGAGAGACTTGTAGCCTGGCGTCGGTCTAGCAACTACTGCCAGAGAGACTTGTAGCCTGGCGTCGGTCTAGCAACTACTGCCAGAGAGATTTGTAGCCTGGCGTCGGTCTAGCAACTACTGACAGAGAGACTTGTGGCCTGGCGTCGGTCTAGCAACTACTGACAGAGAGACTTATGGCCTGGCGTCGGTCTAGCAACTACTGACAGAGAGACTTGTGGCCTGGCGTCGGTCTAGCAACTACTGCCAGAGAGACTTTTAGCCTGGCGTCGGTCTAGCAACTTCTGCCAGAGAGACTTGTAGCCTGGCGTCGGTCTAGCAACTACTGCCAGAGAGACTTGTAGCCTGGCGTCGGTCTAGCAACTACTGCCAGTGTAGTGTAGTCTTGATGTCAAGGTCAAGTGTAGTCTTGGTGTCAAGGTCAAGTGTAGTCTTGGTGTCAAGGTCAAGTGTAGTCTTGGTATCAAGGTCAAGTCTACTCTTAGTGTCAAGGTCAAATGTAGTTTTGGTACCAAGGTCAAGTGTAGTCTTGGTATCAAGGCCAAGTGTAGTCTTGGTATCAAGGCCAAGTGTAGTCTTGGTATCAAGGTCAAGTGTAGTCTTGGTATCAAGGCCAAGTGTAGTCTTGGTATCAAGGCCAAGTGTAGTCTTGGTATCAAGGCCAAGTGTAGTCTTGGTATCAAGGCCAAGTGTAGTCTTGGTATCAAGGTCAAGTGTAGTCTTGGTATCAAGGCCAAGTGTAGTCTTGGTATCAAGGCCAAGTGTAGTCTTGGTATCAAGGTCAAGTGTAGTCTTGGTATCAAGGCCAAGTGTAGTCTTGGTATCAAGGTCAAGTGTAGTCTTGGTATCAAGGCCAAGTGTAGTCTTGGTATCAAGGCCAAGTGTAGTCTTGGTATCAAGGTCAAGTGTAGTCTTGGTATCAAGGCCAAGTGTAGTCTTGGTATCAAGGTCAAGTGTAGTCTTGGCATCAAGGCCAAGTGTAGTCTTGGTATCAAGGCAAGTGTAGTCTTGGTATCAAGGTCAAGTGTAGTCTTGGTATCAAGGTCAAGTGTAGTCTTGGTATCAAGGTCAAGTGTAGTCTTGGTATCAAGGCCAAGTGTAGTCTTGGTATCAAGGTCAAGTGTAGTCTTGGTATCAAGGCCAAGTGTAGTCTTGGTATCAAGGTCAAGTGTAGTCTTGGTATCAAGACCAAGTGTAGTCTTGGTATCAAGGTCAAGTGTAGTCTTGGTATCAAGGTCAAGTGTAGTCTTGGTATCAAGGTCAAGTGTAGTCTTGGTATCAAGGTCAAGTGTAGTCTTGGTATCAAGGTCAAGTG
>NC_069444.1:32303606-32513606 GCF_026875155.1 Cherax quadricarinatus
TACTCACCTAGTTGTACTCACCTAGTTGAGGTTGCGGGGGTCGAGTCCGAGCTCCTGGTCCCGCCTCTTCACTGATCGCTACTAGGTCACTCTCCCTGAACCATGAGCTTTATCATACCTCTGCTTAAAGCTATGTATGGATCCTGCCTCCACTACATCGCTTCCCAAACTATTCCACTTACTGACTACTCTGTGGCTGAAGAAATACTTCCTAACATCCCTGTGATTCATCTGTGTCTTCAACTTCCAACTGTGTCCCCTTGTTACTGTGTCCAATCTCTGGAACATCCTGTCTTTGTCCACCTTGTCAATTCCTCTCAGTATTTTGTATGTCTTTATCATGTCCTCCCTATCTCTCCTGTCCTCCAGCGTCGTCAGGTTGATTTCCCTTAACCTCTCCTCGTAGGACATACCTCTTAGCTCTGGGACTAGTCTTGTTGCAAACCTTTGCACTTTCTCTAGTTTCTTTACGTGCTTGGCTAGGTGTGGGTTCCAAACTGGTGCCGCATACTCCAATATGGGCCTAACGTACACGGTGTACAGGGTCCTGAACGATTCCTTATTAAGATGTCGGAATGCTGTTCTGAGGTTTGCTAGGCGCCTATATGCTGCAGCAGTTATTTGGTTGATGTGCGCTTCAGGAGATGTGCCTGGTGTTATACTCACCCCAAGATCTTTTTTCTTGAGTGATGTTTGTAGTCTCTGACCCCCTAGACTGTACTCCGTCTGCGGTTTTCTTTGCCCTTCCCCAATCTTCATGACTTTGCACTTGGTGGGATTGAACTCCAGGAGCTAATTGCTGGACCAGGTCTGCAGCCTGTCCAGATCCCTTTGTAGTTCTGCCTGGTCTTCGATCGAGTGAATTCTTCTCATCAACTTCACGTCATCTGCAAACAGGGACACCTCAGAGTCTATTCCTTCCGTCACGTCATTCACAAATACCAGAAACAGCACTGGTCCTAGGACTGACCACTGTGGGAACCCGCTGGTCACAGGTGCCCACTCTGACACCTCGCCACGTACTATGACTCGCTGCTGTCTTCCTGACAAGTATTCCCTGATCCATTGTAGTGCCTTCCCTGTTATCCCTGCTTCGTCCTCCAGTTTTTGCACCAATCTCTTGTGTGCAACTGTGTCAAACGCCTTCTTGCAGTCCAAGAATATGCAATCCACCCACCCCTCTCTCTCTTGTCTTACTGCTGTCACCATGTCATAGAACTCCAGTAGGTTTGTGACACAGAATTTCCCGTCCCTGAAACCATGTTGGCTGCTGTTTATGAGATCATTCCTTTCTAGGTGTTCCACCACTCTTCTCCTGATAATCTTCTCCATGATTTTGCATACTATACATGTCAGTGACACTGGTCTGTAGTTTAATGCTTCATATCTGTCTCCTTTTTTAAAGATTGGGACCACATTTGCTGTCTTCCATGCCTCAGGCAATCTCCCTGTTTCGATAGATGTATTGAATATTGTTGGTAGGGGTACACATAGCGCCTCTGCTCCCTCTCTCAATACCCATGGGGAGATGTTATCTGGCCCCATTGCCTTTGAGGTATCTAGCTCACTCAGAAGCCTCTTCACTTCTTCCTCGGTTGTGTGCACTGTGTCCAGCACCTGGTGGTGTGCCCCACCTCTCCGTCTTTCTGGAGCCCCTTCTGTCTCCTCTGTGAACACTTCTTTGAATCTCTTGTTGAGTTCCTCACATACTTCACGGTCATTTCTTGTTGTCTCTCCTCCTTCCTTCCTTAGCCTGATTACCTGGTCCTTGACTGTTGTTTTCCTCCTGATGTGGCTGTACAACAGTTTCGGGTCAGATTTGGCTTTCGCTGCTATGTCATTTTCATATTGTCTTTGGGCCTCCCTTCTTATCTGTGCATATTCGTTTCTGGCTCTGCGTATGTGTGTGTGTGTATCTGTGTGGTGTATGTATGTGTGTTGTGTGTGTGTGTGTGTGTGTGTGTGTGTGTGTGTGTGTGTGTGTGTGTGTGTGTGTGTGTGTGTATGTGTATGTGTAGTGTGTGTGTGTGTGTGTGTGTGTGTGTGTGTGTGTGTGTGTGTGTGTATGTGTGTATGTGTGTGTATGTGTGTGTATGTGTGTGTGTGTGTGTGTGTGTATGTGTGTGTATGTGTGTGTATGTGTGTGTATGTGTGTGTATGTGTGTATGTGTGTGTGTGTCTGTATGTGTGTGTGTATGTTGTGATGTAGTTCAGCTGGGCTTGTGAGGTCTTTATACAGAGACCTAATTTAACCAATTATATGGTCACACCTTGGCTTGGCAAATGGCTGGTAACCACGCCTTTTCGGCGTGGTTGTCAGGTCGTAACACGTGGTCTACACCTTATGGGGAAGGAGGTGCTTAGAGGAATATAAGCCAGGGAACAGCTGAACAATGGTTGTTAGGTATGACACATATGCAACAGTTAGGTATCTTTATTTCGAAACGTATCGCCTACACAGTAGGCTTCTTCAGTCGAGTACAGAAAAGTTGATAGAAGCAGAAGATACTTGAAGACGATGTAATCAGTCCATCACCCCTTGAAGTTTTGAGGTGGTCAGTCCCTCAGTCTGGAGAAGAGTATTGTTCCATAGTCTGAAACAATATGGAGTTGAAGTGACAGGATGGAGCCTATATACCGCCAGGAGGTGAGATGTAGGCCACTAGTAGAGGTAAGAATGTTGTCGTTGGAAGGTCAGGTCCCTCTCAAATCCAGCCATTCTCACTCCAGACTGAGGAGCTGACCACCTCAAAACTTCAAGGGTGATGGACTGATTACATCGTCTTCAAGTATCTTCTGCTTCTATCAACTTTTCTGTACTCGACTGAAGAAGCCTACTGTGTAGGCGAAACGTTTCGAAATAAAGATACCTAACTGTTGCATATGTGTCTTACCTAACAACCTGTCGGTATTTTATGCCATTTTAATGAGCAAGGGTTGTTGGAGACAGGACCAGGGAGCAAGAGCTCTGGACAGCCGCGTGTGTAGTGGACCAAACATTGGGAATCTCGGGTCAGCTGGTCGGTGAATTAAGAGTGAGTACTAGTCCGTGTTATTGATAACATCTACCCTTCCCCTGGTAATAAGTCTCAAAGGTCAATTGTTATATTATGTCAATTTCCATCAGGATATGTCGTATTCTACCCCTTTTATGTTATTAAGTAAACTTTAGCCATAGTTCCATTTTATTTGTACCTTCATATGCTATTCCATAATCTGTTAAGCACTGGGATAACAGAAGACGTGCTCACTTGCTGGGATACCTGAGGCAGAGTGGGTAAATGTCTCACGTATTATCCCAGTGCTTAACAGAATATGGAATAACATATGAAGGTACAAATAAAATGGGAACTATGGCTATAGTTTACTTAATAACATAAAAGGGGTAGAATACGACATATCCTGATGGAAACTGACATAATATAACAATTAACCTTTGAGACTTATTACCAGGGGGAAGGGTAGATGTTATCAATAACATGGACTAGTACTCACTCTTAATTCACCGACCAGCTGACCCGAGATTCCCAATGTGTGGTCCACTACACACGCGGCTGTCCAGAGCTCTTGCTCCCTGGACCTGTCTCCAACAACCCTTGCTCAGCTGCTCCCTGGCTTATATTCCTCTAAGCACCTCCTTCCCCATAAGGTGTAGACCACGTGTTACGACCTGACACCGAGGTCTGACGCCGTCACGAACAAAAGACCTCAGACTTAAGCCGAAAAGGCGTGGTTACCAGCCATTTGCCAAGCCAAGGTGTGACCATATAATTGGTTAAATTAGGTCTCCCTACAGAGACCTCACAAGCCCAGCGAATGGAGACAAATGGTTTTTAGGACTTGACGTGCTGTTGGAGTGTAAGCAAGGTAGCATTTATGAAGGGTTTGAGAGAAACCGGCAGGCCGGACTTGAGTCCTGGAGATGGGAAGTACAGTGTCTGCATTCTGAAGGAGGGGTGTTAGTGTTGCAGTTTTATAACTGTAGTGTAGACATGCATCTGGCAAGACAGTGATGGAGTGAATGATGGTGAAAGTTTTTCTTTTTCGGGCCACCCTGCCTTGGTGGGAGACGGCCGATGTGTTAATAAAAAAATATAATAATAATAATAATAATAATAATAATAATAATAATAATAATAAATATGTCTGGTTCAGGTACTGGCTGCTGTGTCTGTAGCTATGGGATCGATGGCAGTTGGGTTCAGTGCTGCCTACACCTCCCCCGCCCTGGCCTCCCTCAGCAGTGCTAACTCAACTATCAACGTGACGGAGGAAGAGAAGTCTTGGATCGGCTCACTAATGCCCCTCAGTGCCCTCACGGGCAGCATCATAGGTGGCTACCTCATTGATGCCCTGGGCAGGAAGATGGTCATCTTGCTGTGCGGTCCTCCCTTCATACTAGGTCAGTGTGTGTGTGTGTGTGTGTGTGTGTGTGTGTGTGTGTGTGTGTGTGTGTGTGTGTGTGTGTGTGTGTGTGTGTTGTGTGTGTGTTAGTTACCATTTTGTCCTAGGCACATGTCGATTAGACACTAGGCCTGTTAGCGTGTTAGTGTGTGTTAGTGTGTGTGTGTGTGTGTGTGTGTGTGTGTGTGTGTGTGTGTGTTTTTGTGTACGTGCACGTGTGTGCATGGGTGCATTTGCGCGCATGCATGTGTGTGTGTGTTTTTTTTTTACTCAGTTGTTAACCCTTAAACGGTCCAAACGTATACATACGTTCACACGCGTAGCGCCCCAAATCTTTTGAGAAAAAAAAAAAAAAAAAATTAAAAGGAAAAAAGAGCATATGGTACCCAGGCATCCCCAATTATTTTAATATGGCAGACAGTGAGTGCACACACCCATTCTCTCATGTCTAGGTAACTCAGACTTAAGAGATAAGATAAGATAAGATTTCGTTCGGATTTTTAACCCCGGAGGGTTAGCCACCCAGGATAACCCAAGAAAGTCAGTGCGTCATCGAGGACTGTCTAACTTATTTCCATTGGGTCCTTAATCTTGTCCCCCAGGATGCGACCCACACCAGTCGACTAACACCCAGGTACCTATTTGCTGCTAGGTGAACAGGACAACAGGTGTAAGGAAACGTGTCGAAATGTTTCCACCCGCGGGAATCGAACCCGGGTCCTCCGTGTGTGAAGCGGGAGCTTTAGCCACCAGGCCACCGGGCCACTTATCGTGGCAATGTTGAATGAATAACAAACAAAACATATATATATGTTTGGGGCGCTACTCGCGTGATCGTATATATAAGTTTGGACCGTTTAAGGGTTAAAGGCGAGTGCATGTGTGTGTGCGTGTATGGAAAACAATCACTGTATAATAAATAGTGAACTTCCAAGCACTTTTGCAATTTCTCACATTATCAAGTACATAACTGTAAAAAATAATAGAACAGTAGAAGGCTTATAAGGCTGAGATGTCATCTCACGAATACCATTACATCCACCCCAGTATGATGTGGGTGGTAGTGTTAAGGACCTGTCAGACATACAGTGCTACTCACAGCATTATGCTGCCCCTCCCCCACAACATGTACCAAAACACAAACACATAACATGAAAGATTATAATATATATATTTGCACACTTACTGATGTTTTAATACTTAGTGCTGTATCCTTTACACTTAGTCATGTCCCTCAGCCATATAGGAAGACTCTCTGTTATGACCAAGGTCATAATGAGATTAATTTATATGTATTATCCACTTAATATGGTGTGTGTGTGTGTGTGTACTCACCTAGTTGAGGTTGCGGGGGTCGAGTCCGAGCTCCTGGCCCCGCCTCTTCACTGATCGCTACTAGGTCACTCACCCTAAGCCGTGAGCTTTATCATACCTCTGCTTAAAGCTATGTATGGATCTCCCTCCACTACATCGCTTCCACAAAACTTTCCACTTACTGACTACTCTGTGGCTGAAGATAATACTCCTATCCTCCCTGTGATTCATCTGTGTCTTCAACTTCCACTGTGTCCCTTTTGTTACTGTGTCCAATCTCTGGAAAACATCTGTTTTGTCCACCTTGTCCAATTCCTCTCAGTATTTTGTATGTCGTTATCATGTCCCCCCTATCTCTTCTGTCCTCCAGTGTTGTCAGGTTGATTTCCCTTAACCTCTCTTCGTAGGACATACCTCTTAGCTTTGGGACTAGTCTTGTTGCAAACCTTTGCACTTTCTCTAGTTTCTTTACATGCTTGGCTAGGTGTGGGTTCCAAACTGGTGCCGCATACTCCAATATGGGCCTAACGTACACGGTGTACAGGGTCCTGAACGTGTGTGTGGTATGTGTGTGTGTGTGTGTGGGGTTGCAGGGGTTGATTCACAACTCCTGTATCCAGTTACCTTTTTTCTTTGTAGCTACAGAAACTGAGCTACAGTCGTGTTCCGGCTTCAATAATTTATATATCCTCTCGTTTTTTTTTATTCTCTCTTTTGGTTTACCAGACTGAGAAAAATATTTTTCTTGCAGACTTTTCGTCATCAGTTTATCTTAACTGACAAGTGTTGCTTCTTGTTGTTCCTGGTGTAGTTTATCTGGAGAGAGTTGCGGGGGTCAACGCCCCCGCGGCCCGGTCTGTGACCAGGCCTCCTTAGGTCAGTGTCCCAGGATGCAACCCACACCAGTCGACTAACACCCAGGTACTCATTTTACTGATGGGGAACATAGACAACAGGTGGAAAGAAACACGTCCAATGTTTCTACTCTGGCTGGGAACGAACCCAAGGGCCCTCACCGTGTGAAGCCAGAGCGTTAACCACCAGGCCACCAGATGTGGAAATAAATATTCTCTATCTTTTCTTTCATGTCCTTTAACCTTAAATTTGGCCATTTTGTCTCCTTTTTATTCCTTCTATCCCTCATTTCTGCGCCTCACATTTCAGTCTGTTCTTTCACACTCTTTGGATACCTTGGAATACTTTGTACATCATTATCATGTCTCCCCTGATGCTTCTGTCTTCCCAGGTTGACATAGTTAATATTTCAAGGTTCTCACTCCAACTTTCTGGGTTCTGAGCCGACCTACCTGTAAGTCTCTCTCTTTTATCCAGCTTTTAAACGTACTTTCTTAGGTGTGGACTCGTACTTTCTTAGGTGTGGACTCGTACTTTCTTAGGTGTGGACTCGTACTTTCTTAGGTGTGGACTCGTACTTTCTTAGGTGTGGACTCGTACTTTCTAAGGTGTGGACTCGTACTTTCTAAGCCCCCCCCCCCCGACCGGATATGGACTAGTACTTTCTTAAGTATGGACTCGTACTTTCTTAGGTGTGGACTCGTAGTTTCTTAGGTGTGGACTCGTACTTTCTTAGGTGTGGACTCGTACTTTCTTAGGTATGGACTCGTACTTTCTTAAGTATGGACTCGTACTTTCTTAGGTGTGGACTCGTAGTTTCTTAGGTGTGGACTCGTACTTTAAGTATGGACTCGTACTTTCTTAAGAATGGACTCGTACTTTCTTAGGTGTGGACTCGTACTTTCTTAGGTGTGGACTCGTACTTTCTTAGGTATGGACTCGTACTTTCTTAGGTGTGGACTCGTACTTTCTTAAGTATGGACTCGTGTTTCTTAGAGTTTATGGATCGTACTTTCTTAGGTGTGGACTTGTACTTTCTTAGGTGTGGACTCGTACTTTCTTAGGTATGGACTCGTACTTTCTTAGGTATGGACTCGTACTTTCTTTAGGTATGGGATCGTACTTTCTTAGATATGGAACTCGTACTTTCTTAGGTATGGAATCGTACTTCTTGAGGTGTGGACTCGTACTTTCTTAGTGTGGACGTTTTTCTTAGGTATGGACTCGTACTTTCTTAGGTATGGACTCGTACTTTCTTAAGTATGGACTCGTACTTTCTTAAGTATGGACTCGTACTTTCTTAGGTGTGGACTCGTACTTTCTTAGGTGTGGACTCGTACTTTCTTAGGTATGGACTCGTACTTTCTTAGGTATGGACTCGTACTTTCTTAAGTATGGACTCGTACTTTCTTAAGTATGGACTCGTACTTTCTTAGGTAATGGACTCGTTACTTTCTTATGTGAGGACTCGTACTTTCTTAGGTGTGAACTCGTACTTTCTTAAGTATGGACTCGTACTTTCTTAGGTATGGACTCGTACTTTTTAGGTATAGACTCGTACTTTCTTAGGTATGGACTCGTACTTTCTTAGGTATGGACTCGTACTCTCATAGGTATGGACTCGTACTTTCTTAGGTATGGACTCGTACTTTCTTAGGTGTGGACTCGTACTTTCTTAGGTGTGGATTCGTACTTTCTTGAGTATGGACTCGTACTTTCTTAGGTATGGACTCGTACTTTCTTAGGTATGGGCTCGTACTTTCTTAGTATGGACTCGTACTTTCTTAGGTGTGGACTCGTATTTTCTTAGGTATGGACTCGTATTTTCTTAGGTATGGACTCGTACTTTCTTAGGTATGGACTCGTACTTTCTTAAGTATGGACTCGTACTTTCTTAAGTATGGACTCGTACTTTCTTAGGTATGGACTCGTACTTTCTTAGGTATGGACTCGTACTTTCTTAGGTGTGGACTCGCACTTTGTTAGGTATGGACTCGTACTTTCTTAGGTATGGACTAGTACTTTCTTAGGTATGGACTCGTACTTTCTTACGTGTGGACTCGCACTTTGTTAGGTATGGACTCGTACTTTCTTAGGTATGGACTAGTACTTTCTTAGGTATGGACTCGTACTCTCTTAGGTATGGACTCGTACTCTCTTAGGTGTGGAATCCTTGCTGGTGCTACCAAACCATGCAAAACCCACTCTCCAAAACCCACTCTCCAAAACCCACTCTCCAAAACCCACTCTCCAAAACCACTCTGCAATCCCACTCCATACAATGAAAAAAAAAAGATCAAGAAATTAGCTTATATTTATAGCTGTACCAAGTTAACACTCAGGACCAGGAAGCTTCAGGGTGTATCAAGTTAACACTCAGGACCAGGAAGCTTCAGGGTGTATCAAGTTAACACTCAGGACCAGGAAGCTTCAGGGTGTATCAAGTTAACACTCAGGACAGGAGCTTCAGGAGTGTACCAAGTTAACACTCCAGGACAGAAGCTTCAGGGTGTATCAATGTTAACATCAGGACCAGGAGCTTCAGGGTGTATCAAGTTGTTAACACTCGGACCAGGAAGCTCAGGGTGTATCAAGGTTACACTCAGGACCAAAGTTCAGGGTTTGTAACAAATTTAAACACTCAGGACCAGGAAGCTTCAGGGTGTATCAAGTTAAACACTCAGGACCAGGAAAGCTTCAGTGTGTATCAAGTTAACATCAGGAACACAGGAAGCTTCAGGGTGTATCAAGTTAACATCAGGGACCAGGAAGCTTAGGGTGTAACAAGTTACACTCAGGACCAGGAAGCTTCAGGGTGTATTAAAGTTAACACTCAGGAACCATGGAAGCTTCAGGGTTGTAACAAGTTAACACTCAGGACCAGGAAGCTGAGGGTGTTATCAATGTTAACACTCAGGACCAGGAAGCTTCAGTGTGTATCAAGTTAACACTCAGGACCAGGAAGCTTCAGGGTGTATCAGGTTAACACTCAGGACCAGGAAGCTTCAGTGTGTATCAAGTTAACACTCAGGACCAGGAAAGCTTCTAGGGTGTATGTATTCAAGTTAACACTCAGGACCAGGAAGCTTCAGGGTGTATCAAGTTAACACTCAGGACCAGGAAGCTTCAGTGTGTATCAAGTTAACACTCAGGACCAGGAAGCTTCAGGGTGTATCAAGTTAACACTCAGGACCAGGAAGCTTCAGGGTGTAACAAGTTAACACTCAGGACCAGGAAGCTTCAGGGTGTATCAAGTTAACACTCAGGACCAGGAAGCTTCAGGGTGTATCAAGTTAACACTCAGGACCAGGAAGCTTCAGGGTGTATCAAGTTAACACTCAGGACCAGGAAGCTTCAGGTGTAACAAGTTAACACTCAGACCCAGGAAGCTCAGGGTGTATCATTTAACACTCAGGACCAGGAAGCTTAGGGTGTATCAAAGTTACACTCAGGACCCAGGAAGCTTCAGGGTTGTAAACAAGTTAACACTCAGACCAGGAAGCTTCAGTGGTGTAACAAGTTAACACGTCAGGACAGGGAAGACTCGGTGTTTCAAGTTAACATCAGGACCAGGAAGCTTCAGGGTGTATCAAGTTCAAACACTCAGACCCAGGAAGCTCAGGGTTGTTACAAGTTAAACTCAGGGACCAGGAAGCTTCAGGGTGTATCAAGTTAACACTCAGGACCAGGAAGCTTCAGGGTGTAACAAGTTAACACTCAGGACCAGGAAGACTTCAGGGATGTATCAAGTTAACACTCAGGTCCAGGAAGCTTCAGTGTGTTCCAAGTTAACACTCAGGGACAGAAGCTTCAGGGCGTGTATCAAGGTAACACTCAGGACCAGGATGCTTCAGGGTGATATCAAGTTAACACTAGGACCAGGAAGCTTCAAGGGTGCTATCAAGTTAACACCAGGACCAGAAGCTTCAGGGGTAATCAAGTTAACACTCAGGACCAGGAAGCTTCAGTTGTATCAAGTTAACACTCAGGACCAGGACGCTTAAGGGTGTATCAAGTTATCATCAGAGACCAGGATGCTTCTGGGTGTATCAAGTTAACCATCAGGACCAAGGGAAGCTTCAGGGTGTATCAATTAACATCAGGACTGGAAGCTTCAGTGTGTATTCAAGTTAACACTCAGGACCAGGAAGCTTCAGTGTGTATCAAGTTACCTCAGGACAGGAAGCTTCAGGGTGTAATCAAGTTAAACCACTCAGGACCAGGAAGCTTCAGGGATGTAACAGTTAACACTCAGGACAGGAAGCTTCAGGGTGTAACAAGTTAACACTCAGACAGGGAAGCTTCAGTGTGTATCAAGTTAACACTCAGGACCAGGAAGCTTCAGGGTGTATCAAGTTAACACTCAGGACCAGGAAGCTTCAGGTGTATCAAGTTAACACTCAGGACCAGGAAGCTTCAGTGTGTATCAAGTTAACACTCAGGACCAGGAAGCTTCAGGGTGTATCAAGTTAACACTCAGGACCAGGAAGCTTCAGTGTGTATCAAGTTAACACTCAGGACCAGGAAGCTTCAGGTGTAACAAGTTAACACTCAGGACCAGGAAGCTTCAGGGTGTATCAAGTTAACACTCAGGACCAGGAAGCTTCAGGGTGTATCAGGGTTACCACCCTCAGGACCAGGGAAGCTTCAGGGTGTTTTCAAGTTAACAACAGGACAGGAAGCTTCAGGGGTGTAACAAGTTAACATCAGGACCAGGAAGCTTCAGCCGTGTAAACAAGTTAACATCAGGACCAGGAAGCTTCAGTGTGTATCAACTTAACACTCGGTGGACCAGGAAGTTTAGGGTTGTATAAGTTAACACTCAGGACCAGGAAGCTTCAGGGTGTATCAAGTTAACACTCAGGACCAGGAAGCTTCAGTGTGTATCAAGTTAACACTCAGGACCAGGAAGCTTCAGTGTGTATCAAGTAACACTCAGGATCAGGGAAGCTTCAGGGTGTATCACAGTTAACACTCAGGGACCAGGAAGCTTAGGGTGTATAAGTGAACACTCAGGACCAGGAAGCTTCAGGGTTGTATCAGGGTTAACACTCAGGACCAGGAAGCTTTAGGTGTGTTCTAGCTTAACACTCAGGACCAGGAATGCTTCAGGTTGTAATTCAGGTTAAACACTCAGGACCAGAAGCTTTGGGTGTATTTCAGGTTAATCACTCAGGAACCAGGAAGCTTTTGGGGTGTATCAAGTTTCACTCAGGACCAGGAAGCTTCAGGGCTGTATCAAGTTTAACACTCAGGACCAGGAAAGCTTTAGGGTGTTTCAATTTAATACTCAGGACCTGGAAGCTCAGGGTGTATTAGGTTTAACACTCAGGACCAGGGAAGCTTTAGGGTGTATCAAGTTAACACTCAGGACCTGGAGCTTCAGGGTGTTATCAGTTAACACTAAGGACAGGAGCTTCAGGTTGTATCAGTTAACACTCAGACCAGGAAGCTTCAGGGTGTATCAAGTTAACAACTCAGACCAGGAAGCTTCAGGGTGTATCAAGTTAACACTCAGGACCAGGAAGCTTCGGGTGTATCAAGTTAAACACTCAGGACCTGGAAGCTTCAGGGGTGTATCAAGTTAACACTCAGGGACCAGGAGGCTTCAGGGTGTATCAAGTTAACATCAGGGACCAGGAAGCTTCAGTGTGTATCAAGTTAACACTCAGGACCAGGATAGCTTCAGTGTGTATCAAGTTAACACTCAGGACCAGGAAGCTTCAGGGTGTATCAACGTTAACACTCAGGACCCAGGAAGCTTCAGGTGTATCAAGTTAACACTCAGGACCAGGGAGGCTTAAGGGTTTGTATCAGTTAACATCAGGACAGGAAAGCTTCAGGGTTTGTATCAAGTTAACACTCAGGACCAGGAAGCTTCAGGTGTCTTGTTCAATTAACACTCAGGCCAGGAAGCTTCCAGGGTATCAAGTTAACACTCAGGGGACAGGAAGCTCAGGGTGTATCAGTTAACACTCAGGACCAGGAAGCTTCAGGGTGTATCAAGTTAACACTCAGGACCAGGAAGCTTCAGGGTGTATCAAGTTAACACTCAGGACCAGGAAGCTTCAGGGTGTATCAAGTTAACACTCAGGACCAGGAAGCTTCAGGGTGTAACAAGTTAACACTCAGGACCAGGAAGCTTCAGTGTGTATCAAGTTAACACTCAGGACCAGGAAGCTCAGGGTGTAATCAAGTAAAACACTCAGACCAGGAAGCTTCAGGGTGTTATCTCAAGTTAACACTCGGACCAGGAAGCTTCAGGTGTATCAAGTTAACAATCAGGACCAGGGAAGCTTCAGTGTGTATCAGTTAACACTCCAGGACCAAGGAAGCTTCCAGGGTGTATCAAGTAACACCTCAGGGACAGGAGCTTCGTGTGTATCAAGTTATCATTCAGGGACCAGGAAGCTTCAGAGTTTGTATCAAGTTAACATCAGGAACAGGAAGCTTTAGGGTGTATCAAGTTAAACACTCAGGGACCAGGTAGCTTCAGGGTGTATCAGGTTTGCACTCAGGACCAGGAAGCTTTAAGGGATGTTCAAGTTAACACTCAGGACCAGGATGCTTTCAGGGGTGTATCAGGTTAACACTCAGGACAGAGCTTTAGGTGTATCAGGTTAACACTCAGGACCAGGCAGCTTAGGGTGTATCAAGTTATCACTCAGGACTGGAAGCTTCAGGTGTATCAGTTAAACACTCAGGACAGGAAGCTTTAGGGTGTAATCAAGTTAAACACTAGGACCAGGAAGCTTCAGGGTGTATCAGTTAAACACTCTGGACAGGAAGAAGCTTTTAGGGTGTATCAAGTTAACACTCAGGGACAGGAAGCTTCAGGGTGTGTCAGTTAACATCAGGAACCAGGAAGCTTCAGGGTTGTATCCAAGTTAACACTCAGGACCAGGAAGCTTCAGGGTGTATCAAGTTAACACTCGGGCCAGGGAAGCTTCTGGTGTATAAGTTAACATCAGGAACAGGAAGCTTCGGGAATATCAAGTTAACACTCAGGACCAGGAAGCTTCAGGGTGTATCAAGTTAACACTCAGGACCAGGAAGCTTCAGGGTGTATCAAGTTAACACTCAGGACCAGGAAGCTTCATGGGTGTATCAATGTTAACACTAGGACCAGTGGGAGGAAGCTTCAGTCGTTGTATCAAGTTAACACTCAAGGACTGGATGCTTCAGTGGGTATCAAGTTAATCACCCAGGAACCAGGAAAGCTTCAGGGTGTATCAAGTTAACATCGGACCAGGAAGCTTCAGGGTGTATCAAGTTAACACTCAGGACCAGGAAGCTTCAGGGTGTATCAAGTTAACACTCAGGACCAGGAAGCTTCAGGGTGTATCAAGTTAACACTCAGGACCAGGAGCTTCAGGTGTATTTCAAGTTAAATACACTCAGGACCAGGAAGCTTCAGGGTGTATCAAGTTAACACTCAGGACCAGGAAGCTTCAGGGTGTATCAAGTTAACACTCAGGACCAGGAAGCTTTAGGGTGTATCAAGTTAACACTCAGGACCAGGAAGCTTCAGGGTGTATCAAGTTAACACTCAGGACCAGGAAGCTTCAGGGTGTATCAAGTTAACATCAGGACAGGAAGCTTCAGGGTGTTGTATCAAGTTAACACTCAGGACAGGAAGCTTCAGGGTGTATCAAGTTAACACTCAGGACCAGGAAGCTTCAGGTGTATCAAGTTAACACTCAGGACAAGGAAGTTCAGGGTGTATCAAGTTAACAATCAGGACCAGGAAGCTTTCAGGGGTGTATCAAGTTAACACCTCAGGACAGGAAGCTTCAGGGTGTATCAAGTTAACACTCAGGACCAGGAAGCTTCAGGGTGTATCAAGTTAACACTCAGGACCAGGAAGCTTCAGGGTGTATCAAGTTAACACTCAGGCCAGGAAAAAGCCCCCTTCAGGGGTGTATCAAGTTAACCCCCCTCCCCCCCCCGGCCCCCGAAGCTTCTGGGTGTAATATCAGGTTAAACACTCAGGACCAGGAAGCTTCAGGGTGTATCAAGTTAACACTCAGGACCAGGAAGCTTCAGGGTGTATCAGAGTTGTCTGTCTCCCAGTGTATATAAACCTCAGAGATTATATTAATCATTATATTACGGATTAAAATATTCTTCTCTGGTGGGTGTAAGAAGTACGGTAACAGCAACAAGATGTTGGCTGGTGGGTGTAAGAAGTACGGTAACAGCAACATGGATGTTGGGCTGCGGTGGGTGTAAGAAGTACGGTACGGCAACAAGTGTGGGTTGGTGGGTGTAAGAAGTACGGTAACAACAACAAGATGTTGGCTGGTGGGTGTAAGAAGTACGGTAACGGCAACAAGATGTTGGTTGGTGGGTGTAAGAAGTACGGTAACAGCAACAAGATGTTGGCTGGTGGGTGTAAGAAGTAAGGTCCCCCCCTCCCCCCCCCCCCCCCAGCTGATGGCCTGGTGGGTGTAAGAAGTACGGTAACAGCAAACAAAGATGTTTGGCTGGTGGGTGTAGAAGTACGGTACACAAACAAGATGTGGGTTGGGGGGTGTAAAGAAGTACGGTAACGGCAACAGTGTTGGCTGGTGGGTGTGAGAAGTACGGGTAAACAACTACAAAGATGTTGGCTGGGTGGGTTGTTAAGAAGTACGTGTAAACGCAACAAGAGTGGGTTGGTGGGTGTAAGAAGTACGGTAACGGCAACAAGATGTTGGCTGGTGGGTGTAAGAAGTACGGTAACAGCAACAAGTCGTGGGTTGGTGGTGTAAAGTACGGTTAACGGCAAACAAGATGTTGGCTGGTGGGTGTAAGAAGTACGGTAACGGCAACAAGATGTGGGTTGGTGGGTGTAAGAAGTACGGTAACGGCAACAAGATGTGGTTGGTGGGTGTAAGAAGTACGGTAAACGGCAACAAGGAGTTGGTGGTGGGTGGAAGAAGTACGGTAAAAAACAACAAGATGTGGGTTGGTGGGTGTAAGAAGTACTGGTAACAGCAACAAGATGTGGGTTGGTGGGTTGTTAAGAAGTACGGTAACGCAAAAAAGATGGTTGGCTGGTGGGGTGTAAGATGTACGGTAACAGCAAAAGATGTGGGTTGGTGGGTGTAAGAAGTACGGTAACGGCAACAAGATGTTGGCTGGTGGGTGTAAGAAGTACGGTAACGGCAACAAGATGTTGGCTGGTGGGTGTAAGAAGTACGGTAACAACAACAAGATGTTGGCTGGTGGGTGTAAGAATTACGGTAACAACACAGGATGTGGCTGGTGGGTGTTAAGAATTACGGTAACAACACATGATGTTGGACTGGTGGTGTAAGAAGTACAGTAATAACGGCAACAAGATGTTGGCTGGTGGAGTGTAAGAAGTACGGTTACACAACAACAAAGATGTTGGCTGGTGGGTGTAAGAAGTACGGTAACAGCAACAAGATGTTGGCTGGTGGGTGTAAGAAGTACGGTAACAGCAACAAGATGTTGGCTGGTGGGTGTAAGAATTACGGTAACAACAACAAGATGTTGGCTGGTGGGTGTAAGAAGTACGGTAACGGCAACAAGATGTGGTGTTGGTGGGTGTAAGAAGTACGGTACGGCAACAAGATGTTGGCTGTGGTGTGTAAGAAGTACGGTAACGTCAACAAGATGTGGCTGGTGGGTGTAAGAAGTTACGGTAACAACACAAGATGTTGGTGGTGGGTGTAAGAGTACGGTTAACAAAACAAGATGTTGGCTGGTGGGTTGTAAGAAGTACGGTAACGGCCAACAAGATGGGGTTGGTGGGTGTAAGAAAGTACGGTAACGGCAACAAGATGTTGGCTGGTGGGTGTAAGAAGTACGGTAACAACAACAAGATGTTGGCTGGTGGGTGTAAGAAGTACGGTAACGGCAACAAGATGTGGGTTGGTGGGTGTAAGAAGTACGGTAACGGCAACAAGATGTTGGCTGGTGGGTGTAAGAAGTACGGTAACAGCAACAAGATGTTGGCTGGTGGGTGTAAGAAGTACGGTAACAGCAACAAGATGTGGGTTGGTGGGTGTAAGAAGTACGGTAACAGCACAAGATGTTGGGTTGGTGGGTGTAGAAGTACGTTAAACAGCAACAAGATGTTGGCTGGTGGGTGTAAGAAGTACGGTAACAACAACAAGATGTTGGCTGGTGGGTGTAAGAAGTACGGTAACAACAACAAGATGTGGGTTGGTGGGTGTAAGAAGTATGGTAACAGCAACAAGATGTGGGTTGGTGGGTGTAAGAAGTACGGTAACAGTAACAAGATGTGGGCAAAGACATTCTTGTACAGATCAGGACACGGGAAACTCTTGGCCACGAGTGACTTCTTCGGCTCTAATTTAGACAAATAGGAAGGGAACATACGTAGGGATGGGAGAGAGGTAACGTGAGGCGAGGAAGGTAGTGATAGAGGTCAGAGTAGTTGGTAACACATGGCATCGGTGTTCATATGGGCAGTGTCGTGTTTGTCGAGAGTTTAGATGTGGTGAAATTACTGGACTTCTTGTAAGATGGCATTAGTGGCAATAATTAAGGCAGCCTCTATGCACGTTCGTCTACGTAGATTACTGTAGCCAATAATTAATTTAGGTTCATTCCACTTCATAAGGTGTCTGTTATCGTTCCTGTGTTGGATACAAGTGTTATGGTCGTCACAGCTTCAGGCGTTGTTATGGTCGTCACAGCTTCAGACGTTGTTATGGTCGTCACAGCTTTAGTCATTGTTATGCTT
The DNA here is from genome assembly GCF_026875155.1 of Cherax quadricarinatus. NCBI lineage: Eukaryota > Metazoa > Arthropoda > Malacostraca > Decapoda > Parastacidae > Cherax > Cherax quadricarinatus. The sequence continues at coordinate 32,320,900 of NC_069444.1, forward strand.
GTCACAGCTTAAGGCGTTGTTATGGATTTTTAAAATTCAGTCATCCAGCTCTTCCACGCACACATTTCTTTTTTCATATACACGGGGAAGTAAAAAGTATGTATATCATGCAGAAGAAATAGTCGCTCTTCTTATTATTATTTTGCACTAAGATTGATATCTAGAAGTTAGTGGCTATTTCCATAGGTTTGCTCACAGGTTAGTTGAACTAGTTGCCAAGTTGGTGGTGACTGGAGGAACGGTATATGTGGCGGATCTTATCTCAACCGGGCCGATATTAGTCTTGTAGAGAATACGTGCAGTACTTTTCCTGCCAGTGTGTTAAAAGTGTATGGGTAAGATTATAAGGCTTGAAGCCTGTGTGAAGTGTGTGCTTTTTTTTGTCGAGTAACTGTTGACTGGACACTTTGATAGCCATGAGAAAAAAAAACTATTATACTGCTCTCTAAATTTTGTTGTTGCATTGGGAGAAAGAATGTAAATCATTTTTAGAAGTTGGTTTCCGGTGAAGCTTGAACAAGAGTCTTATCACGTGTGTGCAGCAACACATTCAGAAAACAAAGTTGATTGTTCTCTCCCAGTACAAAGTTGATTGTTCTCTCCCAGTACAAAGTTGATTGTTCTCTCCCAGAACAAAGTTGATTGTTCTCTCCCAGAACAAAGTTGATTGTTCTCTCCCAGAACAAAGTTGATTGTTCTCTCCCAGTACAAAGTTGATTGTTCTCTCCCAGAAAACAAGTTTGATTGTTCTCTCCCCAGTACAAAGTTGATTGTTCTCTCCCAGTACAAAGTGGGTTCCACAGAGTTGATGGTCCTAATATTTCTCATTAACACATTCACGGGCCCTATGAATACACACATCGTCCCGGTGGCCTGGTGGCTAAAGCTCCCGCTTCACACACGCCCGGGTTCGATTCCCGGCCGGGGGGTGGAAACATTTCGACACGTTTCCTTACACCTGTTGTCCCGTTCGCCTAGCAGCAAATAGGTACCTGGGTGTTAGTCGACTGGTGTGGGTCGCATCCTGGGGGACAAGATTAAGGACCCCAATGGAAATAAGTTAGACAGTCCTCGATGACGCACTGACAAGAATTTCTTGGGTTATCCTGGGTGGCTAACCCTCCGGGGTTAAAAATCCGAACGAAATCTTATCTCTCTCTTATCTTACCACACCCAAGTGACTAAACTGGGGATAGTGTTATTGATACTGCTAGCCTTATAAATCCTCCATATATAAATTGGCTAGGGAAGGTCCTAGGGGTAAGAACAATGCTAGCCAGAATATTTGTATATATTTATTTTCCCCTCTATACAAAAGCAGCTGTATCGTACGTATAGTTATAGTGGATGAGATCCTGGCAAGGAACGTGCACCTCTGAATCATCAGTCAGCACCTGCGTAGAAGGTTAATATAATAGCTTGGTCCTTTGACAGAGTTGTAAATAAGACAGTTGTAAATAAGACAGTTGTAAATTAGACAGTTGTAAGGCAGTTGTAAGGCAGTTGTAAAGCAGTGACGTCAAAACTGGCTAGCTAAGAGCTTCTAGTTCCCCTACGCAGCTAAGGGAACCTCGCGAGTGTTGACGTCAGAGTCACTGTTGAACAAACATTAGTGTGAGATTCTATATACTGTGTACAAGATGACTCTCATCAATCTTATGATACGACCGAAGCTTTTGCGTGCTAAGCGAGATAAACTCTATGACGTATATACATATAACAAACTGCGACTAGCCGGGGATCAAACCCGTGATATTTTAGCCCCCTTGTGGGAAGCAAGTCAAAATCCACGACGCTCTAATCACTTAGCCATCAGTCATACAAATATCGATCCCCGGCTAATCCCAGTTTGTTAATTGATTAAAAAACACTTGTCCGTGGATATATTATATATATATATATATATATATATATATATATATATATATATTATATATTTTATATATATCTATATATATATATATATATATATACATTATTTTTATTAACACTCGGCCGTTTCCCACCAAGGGGGGGTGGCCCGAAATAAAAAAACTTTCACTATCATTACTCCATCACTGTCTTCCCAAAGGGTGCTTTACACTACGTTTTTAAACTGAACTTTAACACCCCCTCCTTCAGAGTGCAGACACTGTATTCCCATCCCCGGGGACTCAACCCGGCCTGCCGGTTTTTCCCTCAATCCCTTCATAAAAGTTACCTTGCTCACACCCGTAGCACATAATCCAAAAAAACATTTTGTCACCTTCTCCCCTATCTTACACGCTCAGGAATCTTGCAGAAGCCCAACCCCCATCGCACAAAAAACCTGTTTACCCCCTTTTCCAACCCTTTTCCCCTGGGCCGACATTACCCCGCCTTCCCTCCACTACAATTTATACACTCGAAGTCTTCTTTTTTCGTTTCCCCTTCTCTCTATAGCCCAACCCCCTCAACAACCCCCCTCCTCAGCCCGTGGATAAAAGGTTTTTAATCCGCACCTCCATACTACGAATTCTCTGCATTATATTCACACCCCAATATTGCCCCAGACATGACATCTCCACTGCCTTCAGCCTTCCCTTGTTGCAAATTCACCACCCATGCTTCACACCCCTATATATATTATATATAATATATAAATATATATATATATTTTAAAATATATATATATTAAAATATTTATATATATATTATAATAAAAAGTCTACCAAATATGTAAAACTTGGGATTTTGGATTAAATAGCAACGTTATTCTTGCCGAATGAGGCAACCGAAAATTTGTGTATGTAATAATTTTGCAAAAATCAGTCTGATCGTAACGAAAAAAATATATTTCATCTTGTTTGTGTATTAGATTATTGTAAATTTATCTAAAATATATTTAGCTGGATTAGGCTAAATTAAATTGCGGTTGTTATAATAAGGTTAGGTAAGTTTTCTAAGGTTCTTTTTGGTACTAAATTATTATGTTTTAAAATAACATAAATGAAAAAATATGTATCATTAAAAGTATAAGAGAAAATTTTATGACTTAATTTTAAATGAGTTCTTGCTAATTGACCAATTTTACCTATTCGGCACGACACAAAACACACACACACACACACACACACACACACACACACACACACACACACATCAGCGAAGAGGCGGGGCCAGGAGCTGTGACTCGACCCCTGCAACCACAAATAGGTGAGTACAAATAGGTGAGTACACACACACACACAACACACAAAACAAAACACACCAAAACACACACACACTAGAAAGTGATGTAGTGGAGGCAGGAACCATACATAGTTTTAAGACGAGGTATGATAAAACTCATGGAGTGGTGAGAGAGAGGACCCAGTAGCAACCGGTGAAGAGGCAGGGTCAGGAGCTAGGACTCGACCCCTGCAACCACAAATAGGTGAGTACAAATAGGTGAGTATTACACACACACACACACACACACACACACATATATACATATATATAATATAATATATATTAATATATATATATATATATATAGTGTGTGGTGTGTGTGTGTGTGTGTGTGTGTGTTGTTGTGTCCGAATAGGTAAAACTGGTCAATTAGCAAGAACTCATTTAAAATTAAATCTTTTCTAAAATTTTCTCTTATACGTTTAAAGATATATTTTTTTCATTAATGTTAATGTAAAAATTTATAATTTTGCACCAAAAGGAACTTAGAAAACTTACCTAACCTTATTATAACAAGAACAATTTATTTTAGCCTAACCCAACTAAATATTACATTTCTCGGGTATTTCAGATCAATGGCTATTTCATAAATTTTGGATATTTCTTCATCTATGACTCTGGACTACAAATACGTAAAGCTCTCAAAAACTTTCTGAAACTTTTGATAAAGAATTCCCCCAAAATGCTGACGGATGTGTCTATAAGATTCCTTGTAAAATTTGCGATAAAGTTTATTACGGTCAAACTGGTAAAAGTCTCGAACTTAGATTAAAACAACATAAATATAGCATTAGAACTGGACAAGATTCCAATGCTCTATTTATTCATGTAAGAGATTTTAACCATCCAATTGATTTTCAAAAAGTTGAGAAAGTAGTATCAAGCAAGTCCATGGTCGACAGGAATATAAAGTAGTATCAAGCAAGTCCATGGTCGACAGGAATATAATTGAATCTTGTTTCATAAAAAGCAGTTTTGACAATAATATGAATATTTCCTTAGGTTTATACAAATTAGATCCATTTATAATTAATAAAATTTATAATTAATAAAATTAGAGTTTAATAATACATTGGACAAATAATAAACCTTATTTCTTGGGTAGAATATTTTGTTAGTGGGATGTCGTGAGGACCTGTCTAGTTGAACCAGCGGACCTACTGCAGTGTTCCTCTTTTCTTATAAGTCCGGTTTTGTCGCGCGTCAGGTGTTTCTTTGTTGTGGGAGTTGACTGTGAGGTGTGGTCTAAGTCCTTTCATTGCTTTCCTTTGATGTATTACTTTCACAGTTCCTTGACAATGTGAGTAGTCACGAAAGCGCTTGGAATTTCTCTATTCTTTCAGAGTGGTTGTTTTGCATATTCTGAAATCACCTGTTTACTGTGATCTTATTGCATATAATATATATATATATATATATATATATATATATATATATATATATATATATTATATATATATATATATATATATATATATATATATATTGTTTAAAATAAACACGTAATTGCTAAAAGCATTCTTTGTAACTTAATTATATGGAAATAAGCCAGTATAACAAGCACAAAAAAGTGAGATAGTGTAAGTATACTCGCTGGTGTGTTGCTGGTGTGTTGCTGGTGTGTTGCTGGTGTGTTGCTGGTGTGTTGCTGGTGTGTTGTTGGTGTGTTGCTGGTGTGTTGCTGGTGTGTTGCTGGTGTGTTTGCTGGTGTGTTGTTGGTGTATTGCTGGTGTGTTGCTGGTGTGTTGCTGGTGTGTTGCTGGTGTGTTGCTGGTGTGTTGCTGGTGTGTTGCTGGTGTGTTGTTGGTGTGTTGCTGGTGTGTTGCTGGTGTGTTGTGGTGTGTTGCTGGTGTGTTGCTGGTGTGTTGTTGGTGTATTGCTGGTGTGTTGCTGGTGTGTTGCTGGTGTGTTGCTGGTGTTTTGCTGGTGTGTTGCTGGTGTGTTGCTGGTGTGTTGCTGGTGTGTTGCTGGTGTGTTGCTGGTGTGTTGCTGGTGTGTTGCTGGTGTGTTGCTGTGTGTGTGCTGGTGTGTTGCTGGTGTGTTGCTGGTGTGTTGCTGGTGTTTTGCTGGTGTGTTGCTGGTGTGTTGCTGGTGTGTTGCTGGTGTGTTGCTGGTGTGTTGCTGGTGTGTTGCTGGTGTGTTGCTGGTGTGTTGCTGGTGTGTTGCTGGTGTGTTGCTGGTGTGTTGCTGGTGTGTTGCTGGTGTGTTGCTGGTGTGTTTGCTGGTGTGTTGCTGGTGTGTTGCTGGTGTGTTGCTGGTGTGTTGCTGGTGTGTTGTTGGTGTATTGCTGGTGTTTTGCTGGTGTGTTGCTGGTGTGTTGCTGGTGTTTTGCTGGTGTGTTGCTGGTGTGTTGGGAGTGGCTAGAACACATGAGTTATGAAAGTAATTAATTAAGCTGCGCAGAAATAACATGTACACAGAAAGTTAAGACTGTGCCATCATCTGGGAGAAGTACAGTAAGATATTGTAGCTTATACAACTGTACCATCACCGCTAGTACAGTGCTTCCTTCACCACTGTAACTACCACAGTCAAGTACAGTGCTTCCTTCACCACTGTAACTACTACAGTCAAGTACAGTGCTTCCTTCACCACTGTAACTACCACAGTCAAGTACAGTGCTTCCTTCACCACTGTAACTACCACAGTCAAGTACAGTGCTTCCTTCACCACTGTAACTACCACAGTCAAGCACAGTGTTTCCTTCACCACTGTAACTACCACAGTCAAGTACAGTGCTTCCTTCACCACTGTAACTACCACAGTCAAGTACAGTGCTTCCTTCACCACTGTAACTACCACAGTCAAGTATAGTGCTTCCTTCACCACTGTAACTACCACAGTCAAGTACAGTGCTTCCTTCACCACTGTAACTACCACAGTCAAGTACAGTGCTTCCTTCACCACTGTAACTACCACAGTCAAGTACAGTGCTTCCTTCACCACTGTAACTACCACAGTCAAGCACAGTGTTTCCTTCACCACTGTAACTACCACAGTCAAGTACAGTGTTTCCTTCACCACTGTAACTACCACAGTCAAGTACAGTGCTTCCTTCACCACTGTAACTACCACAGTCAAGTACAGTGTTTCCTTCACCACTGTAACTACCACAGTCAAGTACAGTGTTTCCTTCACCACTGTAACTACCACAGTCAAGTACAGTGCTTCCTTCACCACTGTAACTACCACAGTCAAGTACAGTGTTTCCTTCACCACTGTAACTACCACAGTCAAGTACAGTGCTTCCTTCACCACTGTAACTACCACAGTCAAGCACAGTGTTTCCTTCACCACTGTAACTACCACAGTCAAGTACAGTGCTTCCTTCACCACTGTAACTACCACAGTCAAGTACAGTGCTTCCTTCACCACTGTAACTACCACAGTCAAGGACAGTGTTTCCTTCACCACTGTAACTACCACAGTCAAGCACAGTGTTTCCTTCACCACTGTAACTACCACAGTCAAGTACAGTGCTTCCTTCACCACTGTAACTACCACAGTCAAGTACAGTGCTTCCTTCACCACTGTAACTACCACAGTCAAGCACAGTGTTCCTTCACCACTGTAACTACCACAGTCAAGTACAGTGCTTCTTCACCACTGTAACTACCACAGTCAAGTACAGTGTTTCCTTCACCACTGTAACTACCACAGTCAAGCACAGTGTTTCCTTCACCACTGTAACTACCACAGTCAAGCACAGTGTTTCCTTCACCACTGTAACTACCACAGTCAAGTACAGTGCTTCCTTCACCACTGTAACTACCACAGTCAAGTACAGTGTTTCCTTCACCACTGTAACTACCACAGTCAAGCACAGTGTTTCCTTCACCACTGTAACTACCACAGTCAAGCACAGTGTTTCCTTCACCACTGTAACTACCACAGTCAAGTACAGTGTTTCCTTCACCACTGTAACTACCACAGTCCAAGTACAGTGCTTCCTTCACCACTGTAACTACCACAGTCAAGCACAGTGTTTCCTTCACCACTGTAACTACCACAGTCAAGCACAATGTTTCCTTCACCACTGTAACTACCACAGTCAAGCACAGTGTTTCCTTCACCACTGTAACTACCACAGTCAAGGACAGTGTTTCCTTCACCACTGTAACTACCACAGTCAAGGACAGTGTTTCCTCACCACTGTAACTACCACAGTCAAGCACAGTGTTTCCTTCACCACTGTAACTACCACAGTCAAGTACAGTGTTTCCTTCACCACTGTAACTACCACAGTCAAGCACAGTGTTTCCTTCACCACTGTAACTACCACAGTCAAGTACAGTGCTTCCTTCACCACTGTAACTACCACAGTCAAGTACAGTGCTTCCTTCACCACTGTAACTACCACAGTCAAGTACAGTGCTTCCTTCACCACTGTAACTACCACAGTCAAGTACAGTGTTTCCTTCACCACTGTAACTACCACAGTCAAGCACAGTGCTTCCTTCACCACGTAACTACCACAGTCAAGTACAGTGCTTCCTTCACCACTGTAACTACCACAGTCAAGTACAGTGCTTCCTTCACCACTGTAACTACCACAGTCAAGCACAGTGTTTCCTTCACCACTGTAACTACCACAGTCAAGCACAGTGTTTCCTTCACCACTGTAACTACCACAGTCAAGCACAGTGTTTCCTTCACCACTGTAACTACCACAGTCAAGCACAGTGCTTCCTTCACCACTGTAACTACCACAGTCAAGTACAGTGTTTCCTTCACCACTGTAACTACCACAGTCAAGCACAGTGTTTCCTTCACCACTGTAACTACCACAGTCAAGTACAGTGTTTCCTTCACCACTGTAACTACCACAGTCAAGTACAGTGCTTCCTTCACCACTGTAACTACCACAGTCAAGCACAGTGCTTCCTTCACCACTGTAACTACCACAGTCAAGTACAGTGCTTCCTTCACCACTGTAACTACCACAGTCAAGCACAGTGCTTCCTTCACCACTGTAACTACCACAGTCAATGTACAGTGTTTCCTTCACCACTGTAACTACCACAGTCAAGCACAGTGTTTCCTTCACCACTGTAACTACCACAGTCAAGTACAGTGTTTCCTTCACCACTGTAACTACCACAGTCAAGTACAGTGCTTCCTTCACCACTGTAACTACCACAGTCAAGTACAGTGCTTCCTTCACCACTGTAACTACCACAGTCAAGCACAGTGCTTCCTTTCACCACTGTAACTACCACAGTCAAGCACAGTGTTTCCTTCACCACTGTAACTACCACAGTCAAGCACAGTGTTTCCTTCACCACTGTAACTACCACAGTCAAGTACAGTGCTTCCTTCACCACTGTAACTACCACAGTCAAGTACAGTGTTTCCTTCACCACTGTAACTACCACAGTCAAGTACAGTGTTTCCTTCACCACTGTAACTACCACAGTCAAGTACAGTGCTTCCTTCACCACTGTAACTACCACAGTCAAGTACAGTGTTTCCTTCACCACTGTAACTACCACAGTCAAGTACAGTGCTTCCTTCACCACTGTAACTACCACAGTCAAGCACAGTGCTTCCTTCACCACTGTAACTACCACAGTCAAGTACAGTGCTTCCTTCACCACTGTAACTACCACAGTCAAGCACAGTGCTTCCTTCACCACTGTAACTACCACAGTCAAGTACAGTGTTTCCTTCACCACTGTAACTACCACAGTCAAGCACAGTGTTTCCTTCACTATTAACACTATCATCCCTAAATAACAAAGAAACAAACAAAAAAGTCACAATACCGTGACTGGAACAACACAAACAACCCGGGTTATTTGTGTAACTATCATCCCTATAACTACATAGTCCAGTATAACACTTCCTTCACTATCACCAAGATAACTGCTATAACCCTATAATTACCACCAAGATATCTGCTATAACTCTATAATTACCACCAAGATAACTGCTATAACTCTATAATTACCACGAAGATAACTGCTATAACTCTATAATTACCACCAAGATAACTGCTATATCTTTGCCACAAGATAACTGCTATAACTCTATAATTACCACGAAGATAACTGCTATAACTCTATAATTACCACCAAGATAACTGCTATACCTCTATAACTGCCACAAGATAACTGCTATAACTCTATAATTACCACCAAGATAACTGCTATAACTCTATAATTACCACCAAGATAACTGCTATAACTCTATAATTACCACCAAGGTAACTGCTATAGCTCTATAACTGCCACAAGATAACTGCTATAACTCTATAATTACCACCAAGATAACTGCTATAACTCTATAATTACCACGAAGATAACTGCTATAACTCTATAATTACCACCAAGATAACTGCTATACCTCTATAACTGCCACAAGATAACTGCTATAACTCTATAATTACCACCAAGATAACTGCTATAACTCTATAACTGCCACAAGATGACTGCTATAACTCTATAATTACCACCAAGGTAACTGCTATAACTATAACTGCCACGAAGATAACTGCTATAACTCTATAATTACCACCAAGGTAACTGCTATAACTCTATAATTACCACCAAGGTAACTGCTATAACTCTATAATTACCACCAAGGTAACTGCTATAACTCTATAATTACCACCAAGGTAACTGCTATAACTCTATAATTACCACCAAGGTAACTGCTATAACTCTATAATTACCACCAAGGTAACTGCTATTTACCTGGAGTTTACCTGGAGAGAGTTTCGGGGGTCAACGCCCCCGCGGCCCGGTCTGTGACCAGGCCTCCTGGTGGATCAGCGCCTGATCAACCAGGCTGTTGCTGCTGGCTGCACGCAAACCAACGTACGAGCCACAGCCCGGCTGATCAGGAACTGACTTTAGGTGCTTGTCCAGTGCCAGCTTGAAGACTGCCAGGGGTCTGTTGGTAATCCCCCTTATGTGTGCTGGGAGGCAGTTGAACAGTCTCGGGCCCCTGACACTTATTGTATGGTCTCTTAACGTGCTAGTGACACCCCTGCTTTTCATTGGGGGATGGTGCATCGTCTGCCAAGTCTTTTGCTTTCGTAGTGAGTGATTTTCGTGTGCAAGTTCGGTACTAGTCCCTCTAGGATTTTCCAGGTGTATATAATCATGTATCTCTCCCTCCTGCGTTCCAGGGAATACAGGTTTAGAAACCTCAAGCGCTCCCAGTAATTGAGGTGTTTTATCTCCGTTATGCGCGCCGTGAAAGTTCTCTGTACATTTTCTAGGTCGGCAATTTCACCTCCCTTGAAAGGTGCTGTTAGAGTGCAGCAATATTCCAGCCTAGATAGAACAAGTGACCTGAAGAGTGTCATCATGGGCTTGGCCTCCCTAGTTTTGAAGGTTCTCATTATCCATCCTGTCATTTTTCTAGCAGATGCGATTGATACAATGTTATGGTCCTTGAAGGTGAGATCCTCCGACATAATCACTCCCAGGTCTTTGACGTTGGTGTTTCGCTCTTTTTTGTGGCCAGAATTTGTTTTGTACTCTGATGAAGATTTAATTTCCTCATGTTTACCATATCTGAGTAATTGAAATTTCTCATCGTTGAACTTCATATTGTTTTCTGCAGCCCACTGAAAGATTTGGTTGATGTCCGCCTGGAGCCTTGCAGTGTTTGCAATGGAAGACACTGTCATGCAGATTCGGGTGTCATCTGCAAAGGAAGACACGGTGCTGTGGCTGACATCCTTGTCTATGTCGGATATGAGGATGAGGAACAAGATGGGAGCTAGTACTGTGCCTTGTGGAACAGAGCTTTTCACCGTAGCTGCCTCGGACTTTACTCTGTTGACGACTACTCTCTGTGTTCTGTTAGTGAGGAAATTATAGATCCATCGACCGACTTTTCCTGTTATTCCTTTAGCGCGCATTTTGTGCGCTATTACGCCATGGTCACACTTGTCGAAGGCTTTTGCAAAGTCTGTATATATTACATCTGCATTCTTTTTGTCTTCTAGTGCATTTAGGACCTTGTCGTAGTGATCCAGTAGTTGAGACAGACAGGAGCGACCTGTTCTAAACCCATGTTGCCCTGGGTTGTGTAACTGATGGGTTTCTAGATGGGTGGTGATCTTGCTTCTTAGGACCCTTTCAAAGATTTTTATGATATGGGATGTTAGTGCTATTGGTCTGTAGTTCTTTGCTGTTGCTTTACTGCCCCCTTTGTGGAGTGGGGCTATGTCTGTTGTTTTTAGTAACTGTGGGACGACCCCCGTGTCCATGCTCCCTCTCCATAGGATGGAAAAGGCTCGTGATAGGGGCTTCTTGCAGTTCTTGATGAACACAGAGTTCCATGAGTCTGGCCCTGGGGCAGAGTGCATGGGCATGTCATTTATCGCCTGTTCGAAGTCATTTGGCGTCAGGATAACATCGGATAGGCTTGTGTTAATCAAATTTTGTGGCTCTCTCATAAAAAATTCATTTTGATCTTCGACTCTCAGTCTGGTTAGCGGCTTGCTAAAAACTCTATAACTGCCACAAGATAACTGCTATAACTCTATAATTACCACAGTCTTTCTCCAACACTATTATGACTCACCACCAGTCCACATTGCTTAAAAATTTTGGTCCGGTGTATGAGAAGGGTTTTAAAATAATAATAATAATAATAATAATAATAATAATAATAATAATAATAATAATGCTGTAATTCAGTACAAAATAAGTCAAAATAAAAATTAAAGGTTATTAAAGTATAATGTAGTTTAATTGTTGCTGGTTGTGAAGGTGACGCCATGACAGTCCAGGCTTCAGGGACCCAGAAATGTAAGTCCGTCACTGCCACCACCAATACTCTTTCCCAAGCTGGACTGTTATATTATTTTCACATAAAGGGCAACGTCTGTGGTAGCCATTCGGTGCTAGGAATTTTGTAGGTTCGATTATCCTTTCAAAAACAGTGAGACAATTTGGTAATAAGCTTGGAACCCGTGCAGGACATTCCTTGCATCCCTGTCTCTCTCTCTCTCTCTCTCTCTCTCTCTCTCTCTCTCTTCAACATCCAGTTGTGTCCTGGTGTTTCCCTCTCCCATCTCTCAAACACTCTGTCCCTGTTCACTTTATCAATTATTCTCATTATTTTGTACGTTATCATATCACTTTTAATCCTCCTTTCCTCTAGTGTCATCAAGTTCCCCTTCTTTCCTCTAGTGTCATCAAGTTCCCCTTCTTTCCTCTAGTGTCATCAAGTTCCTCAACCTCGTCGTAGGACACATCCTTTAGTTCCGGCACTGTTCTTGTTCTACACCTCCGCACTTTCTCCAGTTTCTTGGCAAGTTCAGCCAGCTGTGGGTTCCACACTGGTGCTGCATACTCCAATAAGATCCTGACATACACTGTATAGTGTCGTGAATGGCTCCTTACTTAGATTTCTGAAAGCTAGTCTTAGATTTGTCAGACTCATATCTGCTGCAGCAGTTATTCTGTTCATGTACCTGCGATGATATGCTTGGTATAATACTCGCTCCAAAGTCCTTCTCCTCGAGTATGATTTACACCCTTTGCCCCTGAGCATGTACTCCGTCAGCGACCTTCTTTGTCTTTTCTCAAACTTCATAACTTTGCACTTGATGGGGTTAAACTCCAGCAGCCACTTGTCAGACCAGACCTGCAGTGTGTCCAGATCCATTTGTAGCTTTTCCTGGTTCTCATCTGCTTGTACTCGTCTTATTATCTATGAACAGCAATACCTTTGACTATCTCTTCTGTCATGTTATTCACATATACAAGAAACAGCAGTGGTCCTAGTGCTGATTCCTGTGCAACTCCACTGGTCACATGCGCCCATGCCGACACCTCTTCACTGATAATCACTCGTGTCCTTCCTGTTAAGTATGCTTAGATCCACTGTGGTGCTTTACCTGTTACTCCTGCCTGCTCCTCTAGCTTTTATACGGGTCTCTTTTGCGGCACTGTGTCAAAAGCCTTCTTACAGTCCAAGAAAATTCAATCTACCCATCCCTTCCTTTCCTGTTTCCTGCCTGCTTGTCTCCTAAAAAAAAACTGGGACTACATTAGCTGTCTTCTGTAGATTCGGCAGTTTTACTGTGTCGATTGACTTGATTGTTGTTAGCGGCACACACAGTGCTTTTGCTCTCTCTCAGGACCCACAGAGAGACATTACCTGGTCCCACCGTCTTTGAGGTATCTGCCTCACATAGCAGTTCCCTCACCTCCTCCCCATTTGTATTTTGTGCTCACTGGATCACTCTACTTGGTTCGCTGGTAGCCTTCCAGTTTCGCTGGTAACCTTCCAGTCTCGCTGGTAGCCTTACAGTTTCGCTGGTAACCTTCCAGTCTCGCTGGTAGCCTTACAGTCTCACTGGTAGCCTTCCAGTCTTGCTGGTAGCCTTCCAGTCTCGCTGTAGCCTTACAGTCTCGCTGGTAGCCTTCCAGTCTCGCTGGTAGCCTTCCAGTCTCGCTGTAGCCTTACAGTCTCACTGGTAGCCTTCCAGTCTCGCTGGTAGCCTTACAGTCTCTCTGGTAACCTTACAGTCTCGCCGGTAGCCTTCCAGTCTCGCTGGTAGCCTTCCAGTCTCGCTGGTAGCCTTACAGTCTCGCTGGTAGCCTTCCAGTCTCGCTGGTAGCCTTACAGTCTCGCTGGTAACCTTACAGTCTCGCTGATAGCTTTCCAGTCTCGCTGGTAGCCTTCCAGTCTCGCTGGTAGCCTTCCAGTCTCTGAGAATACCTCCTTAGATTTCTTGCTGAGATCTTCACATACTTCCTTGTGAACTCCCCTCCTTCCTTCCTCCTCTCCCTCCCTCTTTCACTCCTTCCTTCCTTCTCTCCCTCCCTCTTTCACTCCTTCCTTCCCTCCCTCCCTCTTCCACTCCTTCCTTCCTCATCCTGATTATCAACCCTTTTATTATTACTTTCTTCCTGATGTGGCTATTTAATAACTTTGGGATGGATCTGAGTTTCAATACTATGTGTAAACACCCACTTATGTAAACCCACACATATGTAAATCCCACTTATGTAAACCCACACATATGTAAATCCCACTTATATAAACCCACACATATGTAAATCCCACTTATGTAAACTCACACATATGTAAATCCCACTTATATAAACCCACACATATGTAAATCCCACTTATGTAAACCCACACATATGTAAATCCCACTTATATAAACCCACACATATGTAAATCCCACTTATATAAACCCACACATATGTAAATCCCACTTATATAAACCCACACATATGTAAATCCCACTTATGTAAACCCACACATATGTAAATCCCACTTATGTAAACCCACACATATGTAAATCCCACTTATATAAACCCACACATATGTAAATCCCACTTATATAAACCCACACATATGTAAATCCCACTTATGTAAACCCACACATATGTAAATCCCACTTATGTAAACCCACACATATGTAAATCCCACTTATATAAACCCACACATATGTAAATCCCACTTATATAAACCCACACATATGTAAATCCCACTTATATAAACCACACATATGTAAATCCCACTTATATAAACCCACACATATGTAAATCCACTTATGTAAACCCACACATATGTAAATCCCACTTATATAAACCCACACATATGTAAATCCCACTTATATAAACCCACACATATGTAAATCCCACTTATGTAAACCCACACATATGTAAATCCCACTTATTTTAAACCCACACATATGTAAATCCCACTTATGTAAACCCACACATATGTAAATCCCACTTATGTAAACCCACACATATGTAAATCCCACTTATGTAAACCCACACATATGTAAATCCCACTTATATAAACCCACACATATGTAAATCCCACTTATATAAACCCACACATATGTAAATCCCACTTATGTAAACCCACACATATGTAAATCCCACTTATATAAACCCACACATATGTAAATCCCACTTATGTAAACCCACACATATGTAAATCCCACTTATGTAAACCCACACATATGTAAATCCCACCTATGTAAACCCACACATATGTAAATCTCACCTATGTAAACCCACACATATGTAAATCCCACCTATGTAAACCCACACATATGTAAATCTCACCTATGTAAACCCACACTTGTGTAAATTCTCATATGTGTGAATCCTCACATGTGCTATCCCCAATATGTAAAAATCCCAACATGTGTAAATCCCCACATGTATTAAACTCCACATGTGTCAATCCGCACATGTATTAAACTCCACATGTGTCAATCCGCACATGTATTAAACTCCACATGTGTCAATCCCCACATGTATAAACTCATGCGCTCATTTGCATATGAATTCCCACACCATATTCTTCTTAACAACGAAAAATAGGAACTACAAAGCCCTGATTTCTTTTACTCTTGAATCTCCACAACTGAAAGTACGTGGGTTCGATCCCCGGTTGAGGTGGGACGTATGGGCATGTCTCCTTGCACCTGATGCCCTTGTTTACCACAAGTAAATAGGTACCTGGGTATTATTCAGCTTTTCTGGGTAACATCCTTGGAAAAAATTCAAGTGAATAATAATAATAATAATAATAATAATAATAATATTATTTTTATTATTATTATTATTATTATTATTATTATTATTAATAATAATAATAATAATAATAATAATAATAAAAATAATAATGTTAGTGTTAATAAAAAGGAAATATTAATATTAGTAATTTAGCACATTGGTCTTTTCCCATCAATTCAGGAGAATAACAACGAAAAAGAAACATTCACCATCATTCATTCAATAGATGTCTCGTGAGAATTGCAAATATCACAGTTTAGATGATGCTCTGGTCTGTAACATCCTCGCCTCTCACGCTCCAACAGCACGTCAAATCCCTGAAATCATTTGTCTCTACTCACTCCGATCTAACACGTTTACACACACCTGCTGGAGGTTCAAGCCCCAACTACTGAAAACCTACTTCACTCCACCTTCCAACCCTTCATGGGACGACCTCTGGCCCCTCTAGCATCCACCCTCCATTTATACATCCTCCTGGTCATTCTACTCTCTTCCAGTCTTTCTAAATTGACTTGACTTGACTTTTTAAATTGACTTCCCTAATCATATCAACCTCTCCTCTTCTTTCCGATAAAAAACAGCTTTTGCAAACGTGCCATCCAATTTCCAAACTCCAAATTCTTAACGTAACATCCACGCCGCACACTGTGCTCAAACTTGACATCTCTACTGCCTCGCTACAACGTTGACATCTCATGTCTCACACTCATGTAAGTGTTGGCACCACTACATTCTACTGGTCCCTATTTTGCCTCCACGGTTATTTTTGCCCCCAGGATGCCTCCAGACACCTGCCTTTAGGGTTCACGTCGTGTCTCGTACACCCGGCTGCTGATAGTTCACTCACAAATATCTAAATACATTCACTACCTTCATACTCCTTCCAATCTGACAGTTTTTGCTGACATTTTTTGATGATCTAAACTTTTGGTTACTTTTGTCACTTTTCCATTTTCTGTGTTCATTTTCCATTTCCATTTACACACCTTCCCAAACTCGTCCACCAGCCTCTCTCTCTCTCTCTCTCTCTCTCTCTCGACTCTCCTCACAGAACTGTCATCGAGAAAGAAGAACTGTGATAACCCTCCCACTTCGTGTCATACCCATAATCCTTTAACTCCACACTTCTTTTACAACCCCATTTACAAATATATTAAACATTCATTATGACATCTCACATCCCTATCTAAGGTCAGCTTCTTCTAGGAAACACTCTCTTTCCTGAGTCTCACTATCCTCTTAAAAACTCCTGCTGCTTTTAATAACGTTCTACATATTACGTACATTTGCAACCTCTGCCACGGAGCTTTCCTATCAATCCTGTCTTACTCTTTTTCTAAAATCATAAACACAACAAGAAGTTCCTTACCTTTAAGTACTGTTAACTTATATTCTTAAAATAAATTCTAATCTACGTGCATAAAATACTGACAAGTTGAAGAATTAAACAGATTTTTCTTCAGATTCATCAAGACGTCGGTACTAAACACCTGCTGCTGGGCTCAGGGACTCATTACCTTATCTTCTACCTCGCCAATCTTCTGTTTTTGTCCCTGTATTATAGTGATAAAGCCACTAATTGGCGAAACATCTACATAAAGATACCCAGCGGCTGCACACATTTCCCTGAACTACATATCCCCTTCCCTTCCCTTCCCTTCCCTTCCCTTCCCTTCCTTTCCCTCCCCTTCCCTTGCTAAATCCTCCTTCTTCCTCTCCATTCCTAATTTCTGTCTTCATCCTCTGTCAGTAATAATTCTACCATACACATTATTCTGTGTACTCAACAGACTTATTCCCGTTCAAGTCTCACGCTCTCTGCTATCCTCTTTCTCCATATACATAACAACTGTGTTTACTTTCTGCAGCTACTGATAGATAAGTGTGTAATCAGGATATCCATTCATATTTTTTTTCTTGGTAATCATTAAATTCTTATGTCACTCAGTGGATGAAGGTTGATCAATATACATGTATACTCTGATCCTCAGGAAACATGTATACTCTGATCCTCAGGAAACATGTATACTCTGATCCTCAGGAAACATGTATACTCTGATCCTCAGGAAACATGTATTCTCTGGTCCTCAGGAAACATGTATACTCTGATCCTCAGGAAACATGTATTCTCTGATCCTCAGGAAACATGTATACTCTGATCCTCAAGAAACATGCATACTCTGATCCTCAGGAAACATGTATACTCTGATCCTCAGGAAACATGTATACTCTGATCCTCAGGAAACATGTATACTCTGATCCTCAGGAAACATGTATACTCTGATCCTCAAGAAACATGCATACTCTGATCCTCAGGAAACATGTATTCTCTGATCCTCAGGAAACATGTATACTCTGATCCTCAAGAAACATGCATACTCTGATCCTCAGGAAACATGTATACTCTGATCCTCAGGAAACATGTATACTCTGATCCTCAGGAAACATGTATACTCTGATCCTCAGGAAACATGTATACTCTGATCCTCAGGAAACATGTATACTCTGATCCTCAGGAAACATGTATTCTCTGATCCTCAGGAAACATGTATACTCTGATCCTCAGGAAACATGTATTCTCTGATCCTCAGGAAACATGTATACTCTGATCCTCAAGAAACATGCATACTCTGATCCTCAGGAAACATGTATACTCTGATCCTCAGGAAACATGTATACTCTGATCCTCAGGAAACATGTATACTCTGATCCTCAGGAAACATGTATACTCTGATCCTCAGGAAACATGTATACTCTGATCCTCAGGAAACATGTATTCTCTGATCCTCAGGAAACATGTATACTCTGATCCTCAGGAAACATGTATTCTCTGATCCTCAGGAAACATGTATACTCTGATCCTCAAGAAACATGCATACTCTGATCCTCAGGAAACATGTATACTCTGATCCTCAGGAAACATGTATACTCTGATCCTCAGGAAACATGTATACCCTGATCCTCAGGAAACATGTATACCCTGATCCTCAGGAAACATGTATACCCTGATCCTCAGGAAACATGTATACCCTGATCCTCAGGAAACATGTATACCCTGATCCTCAGGAAACATGTATACCCTGATCCTCAGGAAACATGTATACCCTGATCCTCAGGAAACATGTATACCCTGATCCTCAGGAAACATGTATACCCTGATCCTCAGGAAACATGTATACCCTGATCCTCAGGAAACATGTATACCCTGATCCTCAGGAAACATGTATACCCTGATCCTCAGGAAACATGTATACCCTGATCCTCAGGAAACATGTATACCCTGATCCTCAGGAAACATGTATACCCTGATCCTCAGGAAACATGTATACCCTGATCCTCAGGAAACATGTATACCCTGATCCTCAGGAAACATGTATACCCTGATCCTCAGGAAACATGTATACCCTGATCCTCAGGAAACATGTATACCCTGATCCTCAGGAAACATGTATACCCTGATCCTCAGGAAACATGTATACCCTGATCCTCAGGAAACATGTATACCCTGATCCTCAGGAAACATGTATACCCTGATCCTCAGGAAACATGTATACTCTGATCCTCAGGAAACATGTATTCTGTGCCGCCCCTTAACATGGAACTCTCACCCCCTTTTAAACATGTATACTATGACCTCCTTAAACATGTCTGTCTCATGATTTGCAGACAGAGTATCGAGCCTCCACCACTCCCTGTACTATGACTCACACACATAATAATTTATTTATTTATTTATTTTATTTATTTAGTAATTTGAACATACAGAGGTACAAAAAAATACAGGTAAGAGCAGCATGCCAAAGCCACTTATATACATAGCATTACGGGCTGGCTTAAAATTAACTTAAGATTAACTAAGCAATGATGAAATCAGTGATAAAACATTATTGTAAACAGATAACTATAAAGCACAAGTGAGTATTACAAAGACTCAAGAAATCGTAATGACACGATTGCAAATAAACCATACCCCCGGCCGGGATTGAACCCGCGGTCATAGAGTTTTGAGACTCTATGACCGCGGGTTCAATCCCGGCCGGGGGTATGGAGTATTACAAAGACAGGTCATATGGTTGCTTGCATTGTTGTACATTCAGTAGAATGGAGTATTCTGTTAGATTTGGTTTTAGGTTTAACATTTATGTGATATAATTGTGAGAAACATTTAAGATATACAATTTATAAAGTTCAAAATAAAGGAGACAATATAAAAGGGACTAAAATAATTTGTGGTGAACAAATAAAGTGATAATCAAATAATGGAGCTTGGGAATATGATAGTAAGTAGTACTTTAAAGGTAATTCTTTAAAGTTAGAATTATAATATAAAATTATAATATAAAAGGGACTAATATAAGTTGTGGTGAACAATAAAGTGGTAATCAAATAAATGAGCTTTGGAGTATAATGGCAAAATAGTGAACTTATTCTACTTTAGCACCTGAGAATAGCACCTTGATTATTTTAACAATTGTGAATATATGAACTAAGGTAGTTATATAAAGCTAAAATAATGGAAAAAATATATAAGGGACTAAAATTAAGTAATGGTAAACAAAGTTAAATGGACAGATAGTCACTATGATATAATATTGGTTTAGGAGTAAGATCTGATTTGTAATAATAAATAAGTTGAGCAGTTTATTGCACAATAAATAGTAAAAAAATGAGGTAGTTGGTACTAGCTAGCTAAAGATAGTTTTGGTACTTGCAAAAAAGTAATTGGAATATACACTAATTGCACACACAATAAAAAGTGACTAAAAAAACAAGTAGTGGTAAATAAAATTAAATGGACAGGTAAGAACAATGAATAATATTAATTTGGAGTAAGATTTGACTTGTAATTTAAAATTATGAGCAATTAATAGCAGTAAGAAAGAAGTATAGAGTATTGGAGGTAGTTGGCATTAGCTAGTGATGAAAAATAATAAAAATAATAATGGACAATATAATAGTAACGTACACTATATGTACCACACGTATATATGTATTAAGGGCACTTATCTAATCTGTTACAGAAATGTCAGCTTTTCTAAGGAAGGTAGAGATATCATGTTCGTTTGAGATGGTATATTGTTGTCCTGTTGATGTTTTCCTTACTAGTATTTTCCCATCTCGCGTGAAACACTGATGTATTTTGTTTTCCTGTTTAAGTTTTCTCATCCTGAACAGAAGGTTTTGACATTTTTTTGTTAGACACTCATTGATGTACACTCCATTTTTCATTGTAATTGCTGATTTAATTAGGTCCTTTCTTTTATCATATGAATGAAGTCGGATCATTATACTGTGTTTACTTCCTGGTTTTCCTAGCAAACGTGTTTCTTTGATTTCATTGTTTTGCACGATGACTTGTACGTGGTTCTGTATTATCCTGATAGCAGTTTCTTTGCACTGTGCTTGTGTTATGTCACTAGGAATGTGTGGACTGTTTATTATAACTGCATCAGACAACTTATCTTGTTCAGTTTTGTCGTCTTGGAAATCAAGGTATTCATTTAGTCTAGTGTGCATGTTCTGATTCCAGTCCTTGATAGCTTCTTCAACCTTCATATTTATTGTTGTTATTTGTTCAGTGTGACTGGCTATAGCTGCTTTCAGAGTATTTTCTGTGTCAACACTTCCCGAGGTAATCTTCTCTTCAAGGTTTAATAATAATAATAATAATAATAATAATAATAATAATAATAATAATTGTGTTTCCCGCAGCTTGGCTGTTGATTGGTTCATCAGTAAACATCATGATGATCTACGCTGGTCGTGTAGTGGGTGGTGTGTGTGTTGGTCTGCTGACCCTCACTCTGCCCGTCTACCTGGGAGAGACAATACAGCCGGAGATCAGAGGCATCCTGGGCCTCCTCCCGACCACTTTCGGCAACGCTGGTAAGCTTACTACACCTTCTTGACCGACACATTAACCAAGCTCTCGTCAGTTTTTTTTTTTTTTATTTTTAAGCTTTGGCGAAAAAGAATGGAAATTTGGGTAATTTGATTTTTTTTCGGAGAAGGAACGATGTGTGTGGTTCTGCCTTCAGTGTATGGTTCTTCCTTCCATGTGTGGTTCTTCCATGTATTGTCATGTGGGTTCGATAACGTGGATTGGCTAAAAATACTCACGTAGGCTGGTTTGTACGTATAATTATAACGGAAAGTATGGGAAGCGCCAACAGCCGACCTGCCTCTCTCTGCTCCCTATCTCAGACTGCCCCACCAGTGCCTAGCGGGTGAACGGCATTCAAAAATATGCTATGGTCAGCAGCAACGTGAATAACAGTCATTGATTCACACAGACGGTTGGTAGTGAGTCATCTCCTGGTAACTGGTTACTGGTAACTGGTACTACTGAGAGTATGGTTCTTCTTTCCCATGTATGGTTCTTCCATGTATGGTTCTTCCTTCCCATGTATGGTTCTTCCATGTTTGGTTCTTCCTCTCGTGTATGGTTTTTCTATGTATGGTTCTTCCTCCCATGTATGGTTTTCTATGTATGGTTCTTCGTCCCATGTACGGTTTTTCCATGAATGGTTCTTCCTCTCATATATGGTTCTTCCTCCCATGTATGGTTTTCTATGTATGGTTCTTCCTCCCATGTATGGTTTTCTGTGTATGGTTCTTCCTCCCATGTATGGTTTTCTATGTATGGTTCTTCCTCCCATGTATGGTTCTTCCTCCAATGTATGGTTCTTCCATATATCGTTCTTCCTCCCATGCACGGTTCTCCAACCTACGTATGGTTCTTTCTTCCATGCATGGTCAGTTCTATGTCCCATCCCTGTATATACTTCCTGGTCTAGCCCCGTATATACTTCCTGGTCTAGCCCTGTATATACTTCCTGGTCTAGCCCTGTATATACTTCTTGGTCTAGCCCTGTATATACTTCCTGGTCCAGCCCTGTATATACTTCCTGGTCCAGCCCTGTATATACTTCCTGGTCCAGCCCTGTATATACTTCCTGGTCCAGCCCTGTATATACTTCCTGGTCCAGCCCTGTATATACTTCCTGGTCCAGCCCTGTATATACTTCCTGGTCCAGCCTTGTATATACTTCCTGGTCCAGCACTGTATATACTTCCTGATCCAGCCATGTATATACTTCCTGGTCCAGCTCTGTGTATACTTCCTGGTCCAGCTCTGTGTATACTTCCTGGTCTAGCCCTGTATATACTTCCTGGTCTAGGTCTGTATACTTCCTGGTCCAGCCCCGTATATACTTCCTGGTCGAGCTCTGTGTATACTTCCTGGTCCAGTCCTATATATACTTCCTGGTCCAGCTCTGTGTATACTTCCAGATCCAGCTCAGTGTATACTTCATGGTCCAACACTGTGTATACTTCCTGGTCCAGCTCTGTGTATACTTCCTGGTCCAGCCCTGTGTATACTTCCCTGCCCAATTCTGTGTATACTTCCTTGTCCAGCTCTGTGTATACTTCATGGTCCAACACTGTGTATACTTCCTGGTCCAGCTCTGTGTATACTTCCTGGTCCAGCCCTGTGTATACTTCCCTGCCCAATTCTCTGTATATTTCCTGATCCAGCTCTGTATATACTTCCTGGTCCAGTTCTGTGTATACTTCCTGGTCCAGCTCTGTGTATGCTTCCTTGTCTAGTTCTGTGTATACTTCCTGGTCCAACCCTGTGTATACTTCCTAGTCCAACCCTGTGTATACTTCCTGGTTCAGCTCTGTGTATACTTCCTGAACCAGCTCTGTGTATACTTCCTGGTCCAGCTTTGTGTATACTTCCTGGTCAAGCTCTGTATATATTTCCTGGTTCAGCCCTGTGTATATTTCCTGGATCAGCCCTCTGTATACTTCCTGGTCCATCCCTGTGTATACTTCCTGGTCCAGCCCTGTGTATACTTCCTGGTCCAGCCCTTTATATACTTCCTGGTCCAGCCCTGTATATGCTTCCTGGTCCAGCTCTGTGTATACTTCCTGGTCCAGCTCTGTATATACTTCCTGATCCAGCCCTGTGTATACTTCCTGGTCCAGCTCTGTATATACTTCCTGGTTCAGCTCTGTGTATACTTCCTGTCCCGTTCTGTGTATACTTCCTGATCCAGTTCTCTGTATACTTCCTGGTCCAGCCCTCTATATACTTCCTGGTCCAGCCCTGTGTATACTTCCTGGTCCAGCCCTGTATATACTTCCTGGTCCAACTTCGTTTATACTTCCTTTCCCGTTCTGTGTATCCATCCTGGTCCAGTTCTGTGTATACTTCCTGTCCCGTTCTGTGTATACTTCCTGATCCAGTTTTCTGTATACTTCCTGGTCCAGCCCTGTATATACTTCCTGGTCCAGCTTAGTTTATACTTCCTTTCCCGTTCTGTGTATACATCCTGGTCCAGTTCTGTGTATACTTCCTGGTCCAGCCCTGTATATACTTCCTGGTCCATCTCTGAGTATAGTTCCTGGTCCAGCCCTGTGTGTACTTTCTGGTCCAGCTCTGAGTATACTTCATGGTCCAGCTTGTTCAAATCACCGTATAACTTTAGAAGGGAGAAAATACCGATGTATGGGCAATTAAGCCTTATGCCAGGAAAACCTCGGTTCGATTCGAAGTGAAAGTGTTACCTGAGCTAGTAGACTGTCGAAGGTACCCTAGAAACTGTTGGTCCTAGTAATAATTACGTTGAACCGTGCGTGGTGTGCGGTTGAGTTGGAAAATACGCGTTCATTCCCAGCCAGGTTGTTGTGTCTATTACATTCCTCTCAGTGGATCAATAGCTGATGACTTAAACAAGTGCGCAACACCTGCTGACGCTTACTGATAGACGCTATGAATGCTTAGCTGGCTGTGTCAGTTGTTCTTCTTCACTCACGTTCTAACAATGGTTGGTAAGGTCAGCAAAGCAGCTTCTGCATACTGGAGGACCTTGAAGCTGTGGTAGCAGTATGTTGAACAACCTTGAAGCTGTGGCGACATCATACTGAACAGCAGAAACTGACGTGACTGTTCATCCTGACTGTGTTACAAAAGTGAGCCAGGATCTGCACACCTCTGCTCATCAGCATTCTGCATAATCTATCAACAAGTACGTGTAGTAAATATATGGAACACTAATCAAGATGGCGTTGTATTTGGTCATTACAACAGTCACAGGGAAGCACTAAACCCACCTGATGAATACGGGGTAATGAAGTTCGATCCAAGAAATGGCAGGGGTAACTCCGGTTCCTCAGAACAAGAGACTTCGCTAGCAACAAGGCGCTCCCTTTGAATGAATGTCCTCTGATGAATACACAGGATTTACGTCAGCAGGGTACACTGCAGTGCGTAGAAGCCATAAGCTGTGGGTCTGAGTGTGGCCGCACATTGTAAATAAGTCGAACCTTATGCGCTTGAAGCTCTCTTGAGGGACTAACTAAAGCAGAAGCATCTTTACCAGATGAAGTCTGCCTCTCCCAGCCTCCCTGGGTGATGGACGTAACTGTCTGGCATCATTACTGCTTAATACACACGAACATTTAACATGACTGTGTTTCATTCAGTGCCTGGAGTGGTGCAGGCTCGATCCTACGTCAACCAATACCGGCATTTTTCTTTTTTGTAAGGATAATAGTTGTGTTATATTCTTGCGTGGGGTGGACAGGCCGTCAATATTAAACAAATAACCAAACTTCTTCATCATTTTGTCTGACTTTTATGGGTTATCTTAGGTAATTTACACTTTGCATGAGAATTGTACTTACGTGTACCTGTACCTAAATAAACTTGCTTGAAAGAAGTAATTTTTCGGGACTGTCTAAGGCAGTGCTACAGAGTTTATTTTTTCCCAGTATACACCAAGACACCTTACGACGGCGTTACGGTCCATACCAGACTATTGTCAAGTCAAAACTATGACTCGAGAATGGTACAATAATGGAACGAAACGTGGCCATAGGGTTCCTCTTCTAAATGCTGAACTTTTTAGTTTAGTTTAGTAATATTCTTTTTGGTGTATGTCACTACAGTTGTTTCCTGACTTAACGACCTCAACTCTGCTGATAGTGACGTCATAGGCTGCGTCTTTGCTGAATATTGAGATGTTCCGAGTCATTCATTAGATCATACCATGGTCAACAGGTCTCCTAGGTTATTGACACTCCTCACTCCAGCTATCATTAAACGCAACGACTCGTATCCATGGGGGGTTATTCATCAATGCAGCTGTCATTAAAACACCATGCAGTAAATGGTAATACAACATTCATTCAGGTGCATGACGATAGGTTGTTTATCAGGGATTCCCATCCCATTTCCTTCCATCGACTGTTAGTGCATCAGCCCCGTTCATTTTAAGCATTCAGGCGACCTTCTCAACCGCATCCGAAACCTCTCCATCCATAACAAGAAACTAAGCAGTTTGGACGTGGCTTCCCTCTTTACTAAAGTACCCACCACACAAGGCATCGAGGTTCTGCGACGTAAAGTCAATCAGAACCTTAATCTTCCTCTACCTCTCGGAGATTTTGACCTGATTGAACTCTGCGTTAATTTCAACTGTTTTTTCTTTCAATAACAGGCTCTACAAACAAACCTACAGCATGGGAATGAGGTCCCCCATCAGTGCCGTCTTAGCCAACTTGTACATGGAACACCTAGAGGCTGAACACTGCGCCAACATCATCCACTCAAGCGTCACTTGGTTACATTACGTGGACGACGTCCTCGTAATAACTCCCAAACGTTTTGATGTACCTAAGATTTCAAGTTTTCCGGAAACCTACAAATAAATATAATCTCACACACTTCTATTCCAGTCAAGATACTAAGATCAAAAGAGGCATCATCATCGGATTCTTCCTAAGAGCATACCGAATTTGTAGTCCTGAGTTCGTTGACGAGGAATGTACATACATTCACCAAACCTTCACTGATTTACATTTTCCTTCCTTTTTCATCAAAGATTGCAAGAAAAGAACTCTTCAGATCATTAACTTTCCACGCACCAACAGCACTCTTAACAAAGTTATAATTCTTCCCAACAGCCAGGTTGCACTGAACGTTTCTAAAGTACTTTCACAAGCTAACAATAGAGTTACCATTACTTCTAGCACTTCAATAAAGGATCTAACCAGGACAAAATCCAAGCACCATGAACCAGTCAACGGCCTGTGGAGGCTGTGACAAGATTTACATAGGTGAAACAGCAAGATACTTCGACAACTGCCTCACTGAATGTAGGAACGATAATTTGAAAAACGCCTGTGTACAACACCCAAATTCCACTAATCATCTCATGAAATTCAAGGATGCCCAATTAATGATCAAAGAAACTAATTCCGTAGACGCAAGTGCCTTGAATCATCACTAATCGCTGTTTCTAATACAATTAAACAAAACAAAGGCAGCTTCACCATCTCTGAAGTCTTAACAAGAATCCTCGTGAAAACAGTAAACTCTGCCATCACATAGTCTCTCCTGTTAATACTACACAAGCACATTACAGAGGTTGAACATTGAAACAGACCTTCACTAATCCAACTTCCAATAGAAATATTTATCTAACCTATTTTTATGCTACCCAAGTTATAGCTTTTATATCCTTTTACTCATGTGCAAATTAATTGCTCTACCATATTGTATTACTACTACTACTACTACTACTACTGCTACTACTACTACTACTATTACTTATATGACTACTACTAGTATTACATCTCACTCTAAGCCTATATATACCCTCTGTGTCCATGTATTGTTTGTAACGGCTTGACAAAGCTTCTGGAGAGCGAAACGTTGCCACAATAAAATGTCACATTAGTTGCACTTGTGTCCTTTTACTTTGCATATTGTCGGTAATTCTACCAACATATATACAAAACACCATGCAGTAAGTGGTAACAGCATTCATTAAAAGTGGTGACAACACTAAATATTAAGTGGTGGCATGAGTGTTGTCTTGACGACTTTAAGTGGTAGTTGATGAGAACATAAGAACATAAGAATGGAGGAACACTGCAGAAGGCCTACTGGTCCATACAAGGCAAGTCCTTATCAAAGTGACCTCTACCCAAAGCTACCTAAGAATTTACTCCCATACCCAATGACACAAATCAAACCCAGCCCCTCCCACTCATATATTTCTCCAATCTCTTTTTAAAACTGCAAAAAGTCCTGGCCTCGATCACCCTACTGGGAAGATTGTTCCACGCATCCACAACTGTTAGAAAACCAGTACTTACCTACGTCCTTTCTAAATCTAAATTTATCCAACTTAAATCCATTATTTCTGGTTCTTACCTGGTTCGACACCCTCAGTACTTTATTAATATCTCCTTTGTTTATGCCCGTCATCCACTTATACACTTCATGATATCTCCCCTCATTCTACGTCTCTCCAGAGAGTGGAGATTTAAGGCTTTAAGTCTATCTTAATATGGGAAATTCCTTACACAGTGGAAATATAAACACATATGCAGTATAATGTGATCCTTTATTGACAACGTTTCGCCCACACAGTGGGCTTTTTCAAGTCACAAATAGATCTACCTGGGTGTATGTATGTATAATGTTCGCCAAGACCATAGTCCTGGCACGGGTCTCAGTCTTGCGATGACCCGTCTCTGGCTCCCGAGGGAGAAAGGTTTCTTCAATGATGCAACATATGCTGCTCAAGCACTCTTCTGGTCAGTTCAACTGGTGCATCTCATAAGTGACAGCACCATATGTATTCCTAACTGTGGACACTAGCGAGGAGGAGGATATGTCGTTATCACGGGTAACAGCTTGTCTGGTTTGTTGACTCCATGGTACACTAGTGTCGCCGCAGTCATCTCTGGGTCCTCTTTGGGAGGGGATATCAGTGCTAGTTGCCCGCGGAGTGTCTCAGTAACTTTGAACTCCAGAAGATAGTGTGTTAGGGGACGCTGGACAACGTGCTGGCAGTACTGGCACATCTCCTCAGCCTTATCTACCATCATCTTGGCTGTGGGAAAGCCCAAACGAAGCCGATGGATGGCGGTACACTGCGCTCTGGACCAGCTTCTATCATATGGAGGGGGTTCTCCCTGAGTCGCTTCTCGGTACCACTGTTGAGATGGAGTATCACCTAAGACCTCCCCCATAAGTTTCATGGCTCTGGCAGCCATCAGTTTGGTCTGTCGTAGGCTGATGGGGACAGTAATCCCAACATGTGGATACTCTGTGGCTGCCTTGGCTGCATCATCTGCCACCTCATTTCCCCGGATGCCAGCATGGCTGGGGATCCAGTTCAATGTTGATCTGTTACCCTGAACCTCTAAGGCTGTCATTATGCTCAGGATCGATGTGATGAGGTGAACATTGTCCTGTGGTTGAGGATGGGAGAGGGCATTGATTGCAGAGATGGAGTCAACATGTATGACAGGTCGAAGTCGATGTCGTAGGGCATGTGACAATGCCTGCTGAATCGCCACCAGCTCAGCTTGAAGGATCGTGCAGTGGTCAGGGAGTCGCCAGCCTTGTGTGTGACCATTGTGGTACAGTCCAGCTGCTGCTCTCTTCCTGTCAGGGTCGACAGAACCATCTGTGAAATACACTGTACATGTGCATCCCTCTGCCAGTGCCATGCTTGTCTCAGCATGCTTACTGAGGGCGTCTTGATTGCAGAGAGGCTTAGAGATAGTTGCTTGACACAAACATCGGCTGGATCTGGGCACCAGGGAGATGGTGGATGGTACCCAGCAACAGGAAGGTCACAACTCTTGTCAAGGAGTAGATGTATAGGCAGCAGCTTCTGCCAGCAGCACAAAACGAACGAATCCAGGAGTAGTCCGTGAAGAGCGTTGGATCTTGTGTCGTGGTTGTCAATATCCGTCTTCTTAATGGGGTACCTTGCTGCCAGTGCAGAATCGTGGCTACTTTGCAGGCGTTTATGTATCTTACTCTGTCAGCCAGGGAAGAAAGCTGGGCCTCAGATCTGAGACATACTGTGTTGGTCCAGATGGGAGCCCCAAGCATAGTTCTTATCGCCTGATTTTGCACGACCTCCACCCTTTGCCTGCTCTGTGGGAAGAGATGAGCTAACGCTGGTGCACCGTAGTCAATGAGCGAGCGTATAGCTTGTATATAGTACAAGCGAAGTACATCTTTGCTCGCCCCTGCACGGTGCCTCGTCATGGCTCTCATGGTGTTGAGTCTGAGTAGAGCACAGGACCTGACATACTCAGCCTCTTTCTGAAAGGTCAGCTTTTTATCAATGTAGATTCCCAAGTATAGGTAGGAGCCTGTCCACTCAAGATCTATATCCTAAATATGTAATCTATTCACAGGATCTGGTCCCTTGAACATCATTGCAAGAGATTTCTCAGCCGAGATTTTGAGGCCTAGTTCCTTGCAAGACTGCATAATTAGGTCCAAAGCTCTCTGAGCCTGTCGCTCCAAATTGCCTTGCCCATTCACTACGAGTGCAATATCATCAGCATAGCTGAGTAGCTGCATACCACTATGAAAAGGAAGGCTCACAAGTTCCTGCATAAGGACGTTAAACAGGGTAGGACTGAGCACACCTCCTTGTGGCGTGCCATTTTCCAGGGTTTTAGAGGAAGAGTAAGTGTCCCTGAAAGCTGACACAGGCCTGCCTGTCATTAAGGTAGGACTCTATCCAGGCCAGGAGGCATCCTTTAATCCCCTTCCGAGCTAGTATTGCTAGAATTGCTGTGGGGCTGGCTAGCTCAAATGCCTTCTCAAGGTCGAGGTAGACGACAATACTAGGTTTTTTGTTACTATCAGCAATCTGGCTTAGTAGGGTGGTTATGCACTCTGCTGTACCCACTCCTTTGGTGAAGCCAAATATGTAATGATGAGGGGGTCCAAGTTTCCATAGGAGGCGATTTAACACCATCCTCTCAGCAGTCTTGGCTAAACAGCTGGTCAGTGATATGGGTCTCATACTGCCTGGGTCCTTGGGCTTTGGAATTGGTACAATGGTAGCCTTCTTCCAAGCTGCTGGGAGTGTCCTGGCCCTCCACGACTTGTTTATGACGTCTAGTATGGCCTCCCATCCACTCTGCCCAGCCCGTGCAATCATGGAGTATGTTACACCATTGATGCCCAGGGCAGAATCACCTGTGTTCTTAATGGCACATCTGTCTGTATATTCCGGATGTCCTGTGGGAGCTGAGCTGAGGCTCCCCTGGAAGTGAAAAGCTCCACTAGTTTCTCAGCTTCCTGGGATGGGTTCGGGTGTGCTGGTGGCCTCAGCTTGCTCTTGCCAGTTGCTATGTTGAGCTTGCCCCATATCTCAGATAAGGTGGTGTGATGCCCTAAATTTTAGCACCACGCCAGCCATTTCTCAGTTTTTACTCTGAGAGAGACTCTGCGGGCATGCTGCACAATGGCTCTCAGAGTATTCCTGTTCTCTGCCGTAGGGTTATGCCTGTATAGCTTCCTAAAAGAGTTGATGCAGTGGTTCTGCAGAACCACTGCATCAACTCTTTTGGGAAGTAGAACCACCAGTCTCTTTTGTTAGTGCATCCTGCAGACTTCTTTGGAATTGCGCACTCTGCTGCCTGGATGAGAACAGTGATTAGTTACTGTTCAGCTGTATCACAGTCTTCAGATAGAGTGTATGTGGACCATCAGTCATGAAGATAATCCTGGAACACCTTCCAGTTGGCCCTCTTTATGTCCCGTCTAGGAGGCAGCACAACTGTGGGAGGCCTGTTGATGTTGAAGGTGGTGATCACTGCAAAGTGGTCACTGACAAGGTGAGGATGAGTTTCCCATGTGGCTCCTGCTGCGAGTTGTCTTGTCCCGAAGGTGAAGTCGACACAGCCATCCAACAGGTGTGTGGGATCTCCATTGTTTAGCAACTTTACTTCTGGAATATAGTGTAGGAGCATTGCTATGTGTCTGCCAGCAGCATTGGGTGATGTGCGTTGAAATCTCCACCCACAATAATACACTCAGTGCGTGCTAGCGCGAGGAGCTCTGCAATATCGAGGGTGTGTCTTGGGTTCTTGTAGATGAACATTAAAATGGTATAAAATACCGACAGGTTGTTAGGTAAGACACATATGCAACAGTTAGGTATCTTTATTTCGAAACGTTTTGCCTACACAGTAGGCTTCTTCAGTCGAGTACAGAAAAGTTGATAGAAGCAGAAGAGACTTGAAGTCTCTTCTGCTTCTATCAACTTTTCTGTACTCGACTGAAGAAGCCTACTGTGTAGGCGAAACGTTTCGAAATAAAGATACCTAATTGTTGCATATGTGTTCTTGTAGATGTTATAGTATGTGTGCAAGGATGGCCTTTATCTCGACATCTTCCCCACAGTCCACAGGGTTGGCTATAACCTCGTGAGGTATTGTATTGGATGCGGATACAGCTGTGCCTCTGCAGTGAACGCCCACATCCACGTGCCGAAAATACCGAGCAAACCGGGTAGTGTTGGGCACATAGTCGAGACAGAGTTTCTTGTAGCAAGATGTCAACCCGATCCCAAATTACTGCCTCCAGCAAGAGGTGCTGTTTGCCCCTCAGGCCCTGAATGTTCCACTGTAGGACCTTGAGGGTGTGATTTAGTACCGAAGTTATTCCATCGCTGTTGTTTCCTGAGCTTGGGACTGAGCCCTGCCCGCTCTGAGAACTTGCAAATTCATGGCGTCCACCATCTCCTCCTAGGTCAGTAAGCACACTCTCTGGGGCGTACTGACCATCTGCTGGAATATGCTCTGTTGTTCCGTGGAGTTGCCGGGTAAGGAGTGCCTGCGTTGTTGTGCTATGGGCAGTGGGGGCTTGCTTAGTGCCGCCTGCTGATCGTGTTGACCAGATGTACCCTGTTGATGCCTCCTGTTTCTCTTGTTTCTGTTTCTTTGTTGAGGAAGGGGTGCAGGAGGCTCCTGACCATGACATCTGGTTGAGGCGTCGAGGGTTGGGAATTCCTGGGCATTGAATTGGGTTACCTGATGAGAGGTCTGCAATATGGCAGGGTTCTCTGCACCCATCGTCTGCTGAGAGTGATGATCTGTCGTAGCCTGTTGCCGAGTTTTTGGTGTCTTCCAGACTCCTTGAATTCTGGCGAGCCTCTTGGGGCATCGAGGATTCCAGGCATGGTGTTGCTGCCTGCAGTTTGGGCATTGTGGAGTGGGTGGCGATGCATTTTTCAGCTTAGTAATGCATTCCTCGGTAGGGTGGCACTGGCTGCAGACACCGCAGGTTACTCTGTTCGGACAGAGTGCACCCAGGTGTCTGTAACGCTGGCACTTGAAACAGCGAACTGGTTCTGCCGTGAAGGTCCTGACATCGTACCTGCCCCAAGAACCGAGGTTCAGTTGGGATGGCAGTGGTCCTACATGCTGTATGAGGACCTGTCTGGTTGGTGCATTGCCTTCTGTCTTTGCCTTGAGACGTTGAGCCGACACCACACTGAGGTGAGCTGCTACTGCCTCAGTGGGCATCATCAGCAGGTATTGCATCACTACACCCTTGGTGATCTTCTGCCGAGAGTCCAGTTCCTCCAGGGTGAATGAGCGATCTGTCTCCATGACTCTCTTCAAGGTGGTGTAATTTCCTTGTTGAGAGGAGTCAGTGTTGGTTCTCCCCTCAAGTTGAACCATATCTTGAACTTCAGGTTGTGTCGTGATTCCAGGTATGAAACAACACCATAGTGGGTTCTGTGGTCCCCGTAAGACTTCACCTTGAATTTGCCAGGTCGGTTTAGCTGGTTTGCCTGCTCCTTGGACGGACGGTGCTTCTTGTTGTTGTCCACAGTGATCCATCCATCCTTCTTGGTTCTCGGGGGTGGGGTGTTTATTTCCTCTCGTTTCCATTTTCGCTGGCTCCATGGTTGGAACTGTCAAATCTGCTACAATGTGAGCAGGATTTTTCTCTTCCTCTGATGACACTGAGTGGTCTCGCAACTTCTTCACTAGAATTGCACCCCACATTTCCAAATCCGAGTCCTCCATCGTGTAAATGGAGCATTGTGGCCTCTTCTTGTCGGCAGAAGCCATGTGCCTATCTAATGATAAGGTAGTGTACTCCATGAACTTTACCGAGTGGCTTCTTCAGTACCTTCCTGTCTACTTGGGTGGAAGGTACGTATTTATAGTCAGATTCAGAATACTGGGTCAGGTGGAGAATGCTGCATCTGATGATCTACCGAGTGGGGTTATAGAGTCTAAAATCTTGGGTAGCTTGGAAGGGAGATTGGATAAGTTTGTGAGCAGACCTTCTGCAGTGTTCCTCCATTCCTATGTTCTTATGTAGGATAGCGATGAAGAAGTTTTTTGGCAAGTGGTTCAGCTATGTTATAGAAGCCATTGTTCTGGTTGAAG
Source organism: Cherax quadricarinatus (assembly GCF_026875155.1). Taxonomy (NCBI): domain Eukaryota; kingdom Metazoa; phylum Arthropoda; class Malacostraca; order Decapoda; family Parastacidae; genus Cherax; species Cherax quadricarinatus. The sequence goes on from NC_069444.1 coordinate 32,354,859, forward strand.
TTGTTGGATATATAGATAAGCGATGATTCCAGGATTCTTTGGTATTGAGTGTTGTCTTCTCTGGCGATAAGTCTTGAGTTTCTGTAGTTTATTAAATGGTTATGTGAATTACGGTGTTGTACACAGGCATTTCTTGTATCGTCAGACCTGCTTGCGTATTGGTGTTCTGAAATACGTGTTTGGAGGTCTCTTGATGTTTCGCCCACATATAATTTACTGCAGTCATTACAAGGGATTATGCATACCCCTGCAGAGGATGAAAGCTTGTCCTGTCTGTTACTGGTAATTTCCTTGATGGTCGTGGTTGTGGAGGTAGATACTTTTAATGAGGTATTGGAAAAAATGTTGGAAATGTGTTTGGCAATGAAGTTGGTGGGGAGGACTATGTATCTCTACTCGGCAGTGTCTTTTCTGGGTGTGTTGAAAATGTTTAATGCCCGTCGTCTACAGTCTCTGATGAAGTGATGAGGATAGTGAAGAGATACATAGTCCTCCCCACCAACTACATTGCCAAACACGTTTCCAATATCTTTTCCAATACCTCATTCCAAATATCTACCTCCACAACCATGACCATCAAGGATATTACCAAGAGAGGGCCTAAAACTGATCCTTGTGGAACGCCACTAGTGACTAATCCTCATTCAGATTTGACCCCATTAATGGAAACTCTCTGCTTTCTAATGGTAAGCCATGCTTCTATCCATGCTAGAACTTTACCTCCTATACCATGAGCTGCCACTTTTCTTAAAAGTCTCTTGTGAGGTACTCTATCGAAGGCTTTACTAAAATCCAGGTAAACAATATCATATTCTTTATTACTGTCTACTGCCTCAAATGTTCTATTGAAGAACGTCAGTAAATTTGTCAGACAAGAGCGACCTCTTGTGAACCCATGCTGAGATTCATTAATCAAATTATGCTCTTCAAGGTGACTTCTAATAATGTCAGCTATAATTGATTCTAATAATTTGCCCACAATAGATGTCATCAGGCTTATTTGACGGTAATTTGAAGGAATGGACTTATCCCCTGATTTAAATATAGGAAGCACATTAGCCATCTTCCAGAACTCTGGCACAACACTACACTAATTGATCCTCTCCCATCGACGCTCCAGTGACCTTCAGTGGATAGATAATAAGTCTGGGTTCTCAGTAACTCCCTCAGTGCTGTGGTTAGCCAAGATTTTATTGAATTTACCAATAAATCCTGTGAGTACATAGATGTATTGTCAAGATTACTGATAAGGTGTTAGCTTAATAGACATGTGGATGTATACGTAATAAAAATGGACAGAGGGTATATAAAAGAACTGGGGCCAGGTGTCCGGAATCCTGGGCATTCTTGAAGGTGGTGGTGGTAGTGGTGGTGGTAGTGGTGGTGGTGGTAGTAGTAGTAGTAGTAGTAGTAGTAGTAGTAGTAGTAGTAGTAGTAGTAGTAGTAGTAGTAGTAGTAGTAGTAGCAGCAGCAGCAGCACAGTACAATGGAGTCTCATTTAGCATGCATCTTTTTCAAGAAAACGCAGTTGAATATAGTGCCCAAGCCCAAGCTACACGAACAACGACCAGTCGAACGTACCATAAATTTTGGGTAAAATAAGCTTAAGTCCATTGTATGTCAACAGACTGCAGTCAGCAGCAGTCAGCCTACTGGCAAGACCATTGTTCAGGGATGAAGGTCTAGTGTCACCCTTGTTGCCAACAATATCCATTCTTCAGGTGTCTTGTGGAGGGTGCTACACCTCTCTCAGCCCCATTAGTCAATCAATAATCAATTTTTTTCCATCACCCCGTCCCATCACTGTATATTAACCATGGCAGTCAAGAGAAATACTAGTGATGTTGAAAGTGTCATGAAGAATCAACTTGAATCTATGAGTGATTTGAAAAAAAAAATATTGAGAGCTGGTGTACACGTGATTACGAAGTGAAAATGGGGAGCTTGTGCAGTGAACACTCCAGATTGTGAGCGTCTGATAAGACTGACAAACATCACGAAGATAAAGAAGCCAGTGAACTTACCGGATGTGGCTTCAACACAAAACCAAGAAAGGTGCTCTTCTTATGCCCTTTCAAAATGGAAGAAAGCTCTGTACTGTACTGTTTAACAGTGCGTTGAACAGTAGGTTCAAGTCTTAAAAGTGACCTATGACCTTATGATGCTGCCTTTGGACACAGCTTAAACTGTGACCACGGGACCACTACCGTGACCACTGCTGACCACTGCCGTGACCACCTGCCCCCAGACCTCGTGCCGCTGACCACTGCCGTAACCACTGCCGTGACCACTGCTGACCACTGCCGTGACCACTGCTGACCACTGCCGTGACCACTGCTGACCACTGCCGTGACCACTGCTGACGTCTGCCGTGACCACTGACCACTGGCGTGACCACTGCTGACCACTGCCGTAACCACCCTGCCGTGACCACTGCTGACCTCTGCCGTGACCACTGACCACTGGCGTGACCACTGCTGACCACTGCCGTGGATAATTTCCCAGCTGAGCTGGATGAAATTATTTCCGAGGGCTGATACAAGCCTGAGCAAGTGATTAATTACGACGAGAAAGTATTAAATTGTTTCTAAGATAATACATGAGATAATGTTCAGTGGAGATCCATGTTTATCTCTCAGGGGATCCCTGTATTGTGAATGTTAGGGACATAACCACTGTATCCGTCAGGTGGCGCTTAATAAGGCAGCGTGGATGAGTAAAATACTCTATATTGATTAGTTCAAACATTATTTTATTTTCCCTACAGTCAAGATGTACTTGTTCAGAATGAACTTGTACTACGCCGAAGCCTCGTCAAGTCGCTCTACTACCCCGGGATGGCAAGTACAAGGACCAAGTCAAGTCCTGGAGAGTGAAACAGCCGAGAAATCTCATTCGTTGTTCTTGTGCCATTTTAACATAACACTGGTAATTTTACAAGTATTCATAAAAAATATGTTTAAACGTTGTAACAGCAACAAGTGACCCAAACAGCTGTACCCGAGATGAAGCAATGTTCACTAGCCAGTTTGTGTGTCAGTAGGTGGTACACTGTGTTACATTCTCTACGGTGTAGGTAACAGATATTTCTTGTATCTATAATGATCAATAAGTGGCGACGAAGACTCGTGATGCTGAAAGAATATTTTCGGAGAATGAAAGCAAATTTGTAATGTAGATTTTACAAGAGTAAAGAATGTTCTTGCAAAATCTAGTGAAATTAAGGCTATTGCGAAGATTATCGTGATGAATTTCAATAAGACATTCAAAATTTGATATAAATAAGTATGAGATTAGAGTCACAGTTATCAACATAAAAAAAATTGCATTCAGATCAGAGAAAATGTAATTATAGTGATGCTGACTGAGTATCAAAGTTACAAGAGATATTATAATGCTTACTGTACCGTTGTTGCTGTGAGTCAGCGACTGATGCTTCACAAGGTTGCTCACATCTGCATATTTTAAGGTCGTAAGATGTTATTAATGCTACTGACATTGATGCCGTTCTCAACCAACCTTGTACCTCAACACCTCCATAATGGTCGTGTAAACAGTGCTGCCAGAATTTGTAATTAATGTAATATATAATATATTATATATATATATATATATATATATATAATATATATATATTATAATAATATTATATATATATATATAATATATATATATATATATGTTATATAATAAATTATTTTTTGAAGACAGTAATTTCAATGTTATCTTTTATTTGTGTTCTTGTTGAATGTGAATATTTCTTGCCAAGGTCAGTAATCTTTTGCTGAAGTTCTTCAGATAATTTATGACGTAATGATTGCTGACACTAACTGTTGCTGACACTAACTGTTGCTGACACTAACTGTTGCTGACACTAACTGTTGCTGACACTAACTGTTGCTGACACTAACTGTTGCTGACACTAACTATTGCAGACACTAACTGTTGCTGACACTAACTGTTGCTGACACTAACTGTTGCTGACACTAACTGTTGCTGACACTAACTGTTGCTGACACTAACTTTTTGCTGACACTAACTGTTGCTGACACTAAATATTGCAGACACTAACTGTTGCTGACACTAACTGTGGCTGACACTAACTGTTGCTGACACTAACTGTTGCTGACACTGTTGCTGACACTAACTATTGCAGACACTAACTGTTGCTGACACTAACTGTTGCTGACACTAACTGTTGCTGACACTAACTGTTGCTGACACTAACTATTGCAGACACTAACTGTTGCTGACACTAACTGTTGCTGACACTAACTATTGCAGACACTAACTGTTGCTGACACTAACTATTGCAGACACTAACTGTTGCTGACACTACTATTGCAGGACATAACTGTTGCTGACACTAATGTTGCTGACACTAACTATTGCATGACACTAACTGTTGCTGACACTAACTGTTGCTGACACTAATGTTGCTGACACTAACTGTTGCTGACACTAACTATTGCAGACACTAACTGTTGCTGACCTAACTGTTGCTGCCCACTAACTATGGCAGACCTAACTGTTGCTGACACTAACTTTGCTGACACTAACTATTGCAGACACTAACTGTTGCTGACACTAATATTGCAGACACTAATGTTGTGACACTAACTGTTGCTGACACTAACTATTGCAGACACTAACTGTTGCTGACACTAACTGTTGCTGACACTAACTATTGCAGACACTAACTGTTGCTGACACTAACTGTTGCTGACACTAACTATTGGAGACACTAACTGTTGCTGACACTAACTGTTGCTGACACTAACTGTTGCTGACACTAACTGTTGCTGACACTAACTGTTGCTGACACTAACTGTTGCTGACACTAACAGTTGGTTTATCATGTTCATGTTTCTTTTCTCATTTATTTTAGTACTCTTACGTAGTTATAGACAAAGTTTAAAATAGTGAACGTATTCTTTGTACTGTGTTCCATTATATAATTAACTTTAAAACATTGTTCATATCCTCCTACAGTTTGTGACGTTAGTGTTGCATAACTTGTCTGCAACACCAGCGTCTTAACTTATTTATAATATTTTGTCAGTGTGTCGCTCCAGAATTCGTAGAAAGGTTGAGTCTTGCTCGACCCTCAGCTGTGTAGTTTCTACACTAATATATATAAACTCACTTCTCGTTGAAATAAGACTTTATAGCAGCGCAGTATATTAGTTCTGCATTCAGTAATTCAGTCTGGTTATTTACATGACGAGGTCATGTCAGTAGTGGATCGAGCCGTCACTATGGGTTGTTTCTCGTTTAATGGCCTCCATAACTAAGGCATTATAACCCTTAACAATAATAACGTCATAGACTAGCTACCCCTTCTACTGGGGTTGTTTATCCTCGCCACTCCAGCTACCATTAAACCCAAAAGCTGGTTTTATTCTTAAACCCAGCATTCATAACCCCATGCAACATGTGTATGTGTATGTAACTAAGACAGTGCCACTTGTATACATGTAGCTAAGACAGTGCCACTTGTATACATTACTAAGACAGTGCCACTTTATACATGGTAGCTAAGACAGTGCCACTTGTATACATGTAGCTAAGACAGTGCCACTTGTATACATGTAGCTAAGACAGTGCCACTTGTATACATGTAGCTAAGACAGTGCCACTTGTATACATGTAAGCTAAGACAGTGCCACTTGTATACATGTAACTAAGACAATGCAACAAAATTAATGCCTTGTTAGAGAATCTTAATTGTTATATTTCCATTTTCATTTACTATTTTACCAATGTGGGATTTTTAGAGGTATAAACATACGGTAATTCACATACAGTGAGGTTTTGCAGAGGAGAGTTTGTTAAGTGTTCTGCCCTCCACAGGTATCCTGGTGTGCTTCGTGGTGGGTACTTATGCTAACTGGTGGGTGCTGGCCTATGCTGGTGCTATCATCCCTTTCATCTTCACTGCTATGATGTGTTTTGTGCCCGAGACTCCACGATGGTACATCTCCAAAGGTGAAGCTAAGACCAGTCTTTCTCTTGTGTTTGTTATTACCACCACAATCAAAGGATGTACAAAACCCCATTGGGATCATACCGTACCTTGAAAATGGGAAGTAATCAGGTGTAACCCAAGGAAGGATAATAACTTCCTTACTGTAATAACTCTTCTTCAGCAGTGAAGGGACCTGTAACTATGTGTCAGTGACTATAACCTAAGTGGGATCAGTTCACTGAGACTGTATTTTAATTCTAGTTATTTCTAGGTTTGTAACTGTAGTGGCAGAAAAATATTTCGTCCTGTTTATCCAGCCGATTTTGTTAGGTTTAAAAATCTGTCAACTGTGACTATCAACCTCTTGGTGTATACATACTGACGAATACACATATCGGTTATACATACACGGAGATATATATCTCTAGGTGTATAGTCACAGAGATAAGCACATCTCACTGTATATACACGATGCACACCTCTCTGTGCTTATGTACAGTATATGTACACTTGACAAATACACATCTCGTCGCATTTTGGCTAAGAGATACACATCTGTTGTGTATATACACTGAAATTAACACATCATTGCATATACACTGATAAATTGATACCTCAGTGTATATGCACTGAAATACACAGCTTTGAGTGATTTCGTGATTTCTCACATTTTTAAATGTGAGAAAATGTGACATGTGAGGAAACACGAGACGCTTGGAATCTCACTATTTCTCAGTGTAGCTTTATGTTCACCTTTCAGTGTATGAACATTGTGTATATATACACTGATACACGCTACTTGGTGTATGTACACTGACATAATACAATGTTTGTGTATATAAACAATGATACATACTCACCTCAATTCAATGTACACTGAGAGATACAGACATTTTGGTATACAAAGATATACAGAGCTCTCGGTGTATATTATATATATATATATATATATATATATATATATATATATATATATATATATATATATATATATATTGTAACTACGAACGAGTGGTATTGATCAATAACAACACTGCGCTAACCAAGCATTCGAACCCATGTTGTATTGGCCTGCCTCATGGTAAGCGACAACCACATGACGCTTTAAACCACAGGACCACCCAACCCTACAAGAATGGCGCAGCCAGCACAGAGCTAGCTGTTGGGCCGCCATCCGAGGACATAGGAGGTGTGGGAGCTTCTAAGCTAATTTCATTCTCATTCCTGTTTGGTGTACTAGCTCTGTGCTGGCTGCGCCATTCTTGTAGGGTTGGGTGGTCCTGTGGATGAAAGTGGTTTAAAGTGGTTGAAAGAGTTCTAAGAAGCAGGATAGCAAACCACCTGGACTCCCAAAACTTGCACAACCCAGGGCAACATGGTTTCAGAGCAGGTCGCTCCTGCCTTTTGCAACTGCTTGACCACTACGATATGGTCCTAGATGCACTGGAAAACTAACAGAATGTGGATGTAGTATACACAGAATTTGCAAAAGCCTTTGACAAGTGCGACCATGGTGAAATAGCACACAAAATGCGTGCTAAAGGGATAACTGGCAAAGTAGGCAGATAGATCTTCAACTTTCTAACCAATCGCACACAAAGAGTAGTGGTAAACAGAGTTAAATCAGATGCTGCCATAGTGAAGAGCTCTGTCCCACAAGGCACAGTACTCGCACCTATCCTGTTCCTTATTCTCATATCAGACATAGACAGAGATGTAAACCACAGCACTGTATCATCTTTTGCAGACGATACTAGGATCTGCACGAGAGTGCCATCCATTGAGGACACGGCAAAGCTCCAAGAAGATATAAACCAAGTTTTCCAATGGGTAACAGAGAACAGTATGATGTTAAATGAAGACAAATTCCAACTACTCCGTTATGGAAAACTGGAGGAAATAATAACTAGGACTGAGTATACTACAAACTCCAATCACACAATAGAGTGGAAAAGTAATGTGAAGGACCTGGGAGTGGTAATGTCCGAAGACCTCACCTTCAAGGACCACAACAATGCCACTATCACATCTGCAAGGAAACTGATAGGATGAATAATGAGAACATTCAAGACAAGAGATGCTAAGCCAATGATGATCCTTTTTAAATCACTTGTTCTCTCTAGGCTGGAATACTGCTGTACATTAACATCCCCATTCAAGGCAGGTGAAATTGCAGAGCTAGAGAATGTACAGAGAACCTTTACTGCACGTATAAGTTCCATCAAGCACCTTAACTACTGGGAGCACCTGGAAGCAATTGACTTGTACTCACTGGAGCACAGGAGAGAGAGATATATCATAATCTACACCTGGAAGATTCTGGAGGGGCTGGTCCCTAATATGCACACAGAAATCACTCCATACGGAGTGATTGCAACATACCCCCAGTGAAAAGTAGGGGCGTCACTGGTACACTAAGAGAAAACGCAATAAGTGTCCGGGGCCCAAGACTGTTCAACAGCCTCCCACCAGCAATAAGGGGCATTACCGGTAAAACCCTGGTTGTCTTCAAGAGAGAGCTGGACAGATACCTAAAGACGGTGCCGGATCAGCCGGGCTGTGGTTCGTACGTTGGATTGCGTGCGGCCAGCAGTAACAGCTTCGTTGATCAGGCCCTGATCCACCGGGAGGCCTGGTCGTGGACCGGGCCGCGAGGGCGTCGATCCCCGGAATGCCCTCCAGGTAGACAAAAGTGACCTAATTTGCCCGAAATGCTCAGCATAACAAGCAGCTTTCTGTATAGTAGTATGTCATTGATGTCAGCTAGGACTGGATACCATGTACATGTACTTGTAGAAATAAAGATATTATTATATATAGCAGCTTATGGAGCAGTAACAGCCTGGTTGATCAAACCCTGATCCACCATGAGGCCTGGTCTCAGACCGGGCCACGGGAGCGTTGACCCCCGGAACTGTCTCCAGGTAAACTCCAGGATATCCCAGGAAACTCAGACGAAATGACGTTTTCCGTTGGGTCTTTATCTTACCATCGTCACGATTCATTTCAGGAACGCGCCATTATAATATACAAGCTTTAACATATATAAGCGATATAATACAACATTAACAAACATGTGAAGGGTTAAAAAAAATAGATAAATCAGTCAGTAGGCATCATGTGGGACATGAAACAAGCAGTTACCCTTCAACACTACACACTCACCACAAACAGAAAACGGAACTCATCAAACGAGGGCAAACTATCATTAAAAACAATAATAATAATAACAATAATAATAATAATAATAATAATATTATTATTATTATTATTATTGCTATCTTTACTTACTACAAGTACATGTACAAGGTATACAGTCCAGTTGACATCAATCACATACTACTATATAGAAAGCCACTTGTTATGCAGAGCATTTCGGACAAATTAGGTCAATTTTGTTCCCAGGATGCGACCCACACCAGTCGACTAACAGCCAGGTACCTAGTTTACTGCTAGGTGAACATGAGCAGCAGGTGTCTTAAAGAAATACGTTCTAATGTTTCTGTGAAATATTATTATTATTATTATTATTATTATTATTATTATTATGTTGTGAGTAAATCACCTGCAGGAGGCTTACAGAGTATTACCTGAATTATTACCTGCAAGTAATTTGGGTGAAGTAAGTGGGACTTAGACAAATTAGGTCACTGAACTACTACTCCTTCGACTGCCCACTTCCTCACCACTCTCACAAAAAGTTACACCTGATATTAAATTATTATAATATTAAAACCAGTTACTCTAGTAATTAAAGTTGTGTGGACTGTATGATTTGGCTTGCTGGGTACACAAAATATAAATGGTATTAACACTTACCATTTAATTACTGGAAGACAATGCTGATGGAACACATCCTAACACTACCCTAGCAGATAGAATTTCTGATGACCACTGCAAAAACTACTGTACATTATGGGTAAGCATCACTTAGCTAAGGTGTGTTGCTGGGTAGGATTCATTGAAGTCTTCTATTTTTCGTCCTGGTTGCCGACTTATAAGGGTTTTCCACAGTATTTATCCCAGTTCTTCAGCAGGAAATTGTCAGCTATTTCTAAATTACGAATTGAGGACGATGTACCCCAAATGACCCTCGTGAACGTCCAATTACATTGCACAATTAAAGTACCAGTGTTCACACATTCAGCTCAATATGGCGTCTCTCCGTCCGCGGTTCTTCCACACTACCCGGTCACTTAAAATTTCTTGAAGGGTCCAAATAGCATCACATTTTAATACGCAATTACATTATTCATTTATATGTTCTACATTTAGGAAATTATGTAAAAAACTTCCAAAGTTTTCACCCCTACCGGGGATCGCCCCCGGACCTTAGCGTATGAGCTGAGTGCGTTAGCGATCGAGCTACAGGTACAGATACATGCACACAAGTACATTTATTACATATAACAACATAGGTATATATAAATTGCCTGCGATAGCCCCCAAAAAGTCAAAGCGGGTTATTACCATTGGGATTCTAATTTAGTGTGTCGCCCGGGAATCAAACCCGGGTTGTAGGAGTGAGAATGTTGGGTGATGCCGCTTCACCAGCTGAAACATAAGTATTAAGTCCAGCTTTAAGTTATTTACTCTGTAGCTCTAATATTGTTCACTACAATGTGTTAAAAATCTCAGCTGTTATTTTAAAGTTATCTGGACTCAGTGTCAGATCGTCAGACACAATGAATTTTCAGAGCTGAGAAAGGTGGTATGGCAATAATAATGAGGTGGTATGGCAAGAATAGTGAGGTGGTATGGCAATAATAATGAGGTGGAATGGCAAGAATAGTGAGGTGGTATGGCAATAATGAGGTAGTATGGCAAGAATAGTGAGGTGGTATGGCAAGAATAGTGAGGTGGTATGGCAATAATGAAGTGGAATGGTAATAATAGTGAGGTGGTATGGCAAGAGTAGTGAGGAGGTATAGCAATAATAATGAGGTGGAATGGCAAGAATAATGAGGTGGTATGGCAAGAATAGTGAGGTGGTATGGCAATAATGAGGTGGAATGGCAAGAACAGTGAGGTAGTATGGCAAGAATAATGAGGTGGTATGGCAAGAATAATGAGGTGGTATGGCAAGAATAATGAGGTGGTATGGCAAGAATAGTGAGGTGGTATGGCAAGAATAACGAGGTGGTATGGCAAGAGTAGTGAGGTGGTATGGCAAGAATAGTGAGGTGGTATGGCAATAATGAGGTGGAATGGCAAGAACAGTGAGATAGTATGGCAAGAATGAGGTGGTATGGCAAGAATAATGAGGTGGTATGGCAAGAATAGTGAGGTGGTATGGCAAGAATGAGGTGATATGGCAAGAGTAGTGAGGTGGTATGGCAAGAATAATGAGGTGGTATGGCAAGAGTAGTGACGTGGTATGGCAAGAATAATGAGGTGGTATGACAAGAATAGTGAGGTGGTATGGCAAGAATAATGAGGTGGCATGGCAAGAGTAGTGAGGTGGTATGGCAATAATAATGAGGTGGAATGGCAAGAATAGCGAGGTGGTATGGCAAGAATAATGAGGTGGTATGGCAAGAATAGTGAGGTGGTGTGGCAAGAATAATGAGGTGGAATGGCAAGAATAGTGAGGTGGTATGGCAAGAATAATGAGGTGGAATGGCAAGAATAGTGAGGTAGTATGGCAAGAATAATGAGGTGGTATGGCAAGAATAGTGAGGTGGTATGGCAATAATAATGAGGTGGTATGGCAAGAATAGTGAGGTGGTACGGCAAGAATAGTGAGGTGGTATGGCAATAATGAGGTGGAATGGCAAGAATAGTGAGGTGGCATATGGCAAGAGTAGTGAGGTGGTATAGCAATAATGAGGTGGAATGGCAAGAACAGTGAGGTAGTATGGCAAGAATAATGAGATGGTATGGCAAGAATAATGAGGTGGTATGGCAAGAATAATGAGGTGGTATGGCAAGAATAGTGAGGTGGTATGGCAAGAATAATGAGGTGATATGGCAAGAGTAGTGAGGTGGTATGGCAAGAATGAGGTGGTATGGCAAGAGTAGTGAGGTGGTATGGCAAGAATAATGAGGTGGTATGGCAAGAATAATGAGGTGGTATGGCAAGAGTAGTGAGGTGGTATGGCAATAATGAGGTGGAATGGCAACAATAGCGAGGTGGTATGGCAAGAATAATGAGGTGGTATGGCAAGAATAATGAGGTGGTATGGCAATAGTGATGTGGTATGGCAAGAGTAGTGAGGTGGTATGGCAAGAGTAGTGAGGTGGTATGGCAAGAGTAGTGAGGTGGTATGGCAAGAATAATGAGGTGGAATGGCAAGAATAGTGAGGTGGTATGGCAAGAATAATGAGGTGGTATGGCAAGAATAATGAGGTGGAATAGCAAGAATAGTGAGGTGGTATGGCAAGAATAATGAGGTGGAATGCAAGAATATAGGTGTATGGCAAGAATAATGAGGGGGTATGGCAAAATATTGAGGTGGTATGCAAGAGTAGTGAGTGGTATACGGCATATATGAGGTGGTATGTCAAGAATAGTGACCTGGGATCACAGCAATAGTGAAGTGGTTGCGAATGTAGTGAGGTGGTATGGCAAAGTAATGAGGTGTTAATGGCAATAGTAGTGAGGTGGTATGGCAAGAGTATGAGGTTGTATGGCCAGAGTAAGTGGGGTGGTATGGCCAGAATAGTGAGGGGTATGGAAGAGTAGAAGTGGTATGGCAAGAAATGAGGTTTAATGCCCAAGAGTAGTCATGTGTATGGCAAAGTAGTTGAGGTGGAAAATGTGCAAGAATAGTGAGTGGTATTGGCAATAGTATGAGGTGGTATGGCAAGAAGTGATGGAAATGGCAAGAGTGTGAGGTGGTAATGGCAATAGTAGTGAGGTGGTAATGGCAAGAATAGTGAGGTGGTATGGCAAAATATGAGGTGGTATGGCAAGAGTAGTGAGGTGGTATGGCAATAGTGAGGTGGTAATGGCAAGAGTAGTGAGGTGGTATGGCAAGAGTAGTGAGGTGGTATGGCAATATTGAGGTGGTATGGTAAGATAGTGAGTGGGTGTATGGCAAGAGAAGTGAGGTGGTATGGCAAGATAATGAGGTGGTATGGCAAGAATAGTGAGTGGTATGGCAAGAATAGTAGGTGGTATGGCAAATAAGTGAGGTGGTATGGCAAGAGTAGTGAGGTGGTATGGCAAGAGTAAAGAGTGGTATGGCAAGATAGTGAGGTGGTATGGCAAGAATAATGAGGTGGTATGGCAAGAGTAGTGAGGTGGTATGGCAAGAATAGTGAGGTGGTATGGCAAGAGTAGTGAGGTGGTATGGCAAGAGTAGTGAGGTGGTATGGCAAGAGTAGTGAGGTGGTATGGCAAGAATAGTGAGGTGTTATGGCAAGAATAGTGAGGTGGTATGGCAAGAATAGTGAGGTGGTATGGCAAGAATAGTGAGGTGGTATGGCAAAAAGTGAGTGGTATGGCAAGAGTAGTGAGGTGGTATGGCAAAAAGTAGTGAGGTGGTATGACAATAGTGAGGTGGTATGGCAAGAGTAGTGAGGTGGTGTGGCAAGAGTAGTGAGGTGGTATGGCAAGAGTAGTGGGTGGTATGGCAAGAATAGTGAGGTGGTATGGCAAATATTTGAGGGGGATAGGGCAAATAGTGAGGTGGTATGCAAGAATAGTGAGGTGGTATGGCAAGAGTAGTGAGGTGATATGGCAAGAGTAAGTGAGGTGGAATGGCAAGAATAGTGAGGTGGTATGGCAAGAGTAGTAAGAGGGTATGGCAAGAGAAGTGAGGTGGTATGGCAAGAGTAGTGAGGTGGTATGGCAATAGTGAGGTGGTATGGCAAGAATAGTGAGTGGTATGGCAAGAGTAGTGAGGTGGTATGGCAAGAATAGTGAGGTGTATGGCAAAGAGTAGTTGAGGTGGTATGGCAAGAATAGTGAGGTGGTTTATGGCAAGAATATGAGGTGGTATGGCAAGAATAGTGAGGTGGTATGGCAAGAGTAGTGAGGTATGGCAAGAGTAGTGAGGTGGTATGGCAAGAGTAGTGAGGTGGCATGGCAAGAATAGTGAGGTGGTATGGCAAGAAGTATGAGGTGGTATGGCAAGAGTATGAGTGAAGGAAGTGGTATGGCAAGAGTAGTGAGGTGGTATGGGCAAGAATAGTGAGGTTGTATGGCAAGAGTAAGTGAGGTGGTATGGCAAGAGTAGTGAGGTGGTATGGCAAGAGTAGTGAGGTGGTATGGCAAGAGTAGTGAGGTGGTATGGCAAGAATAGTGAGGTGGTATAGCAAGAATAGTGAGGTGGTATAGCAAGAATAGTGAGGTGGTATGGCAAGAGTACTGAGGTGGCATGGCAAGAGTAGTGAGGTTTTATGGCAAGAGTAGTGAGGTGGTATGACAAGAATAGTGAGGTGGTATGGCAATAGTGAGGTTGTATGGCAAGAGTAGTGAGGTGGTATGGCAAGAATAGTGAGGTGGTATGGCAAGAGTAGTGAGGTTTTATGACAATAGTGAGGTGGTATGACAAGAATAGTGAGGTGGTATGGCAATAGTGAGGTGGTATGGCAAGAGTAGTGAGGTGGTATGGCAAGAATAGTGAGGTGGTATGGCAAGAGTAGTGAGGTGGTATGGCAAGAGTAGTGAGGTGGTATGGCAAGAATAGTGAGGTGGTATGGCAAGAGTAGTGAGGTGGTATGGCAAGAGTAGTGAGGTGGTATGGCAAGAGTAGTGAGGTGGTATGGCAAGAGTAGTGAGGTGGAATGGCAAGAATAGTGAGGTGGTATGGCAAGAGTAGTGAGGTGGTATGGCAAGAGTAGTGAGGTGGTATGGCAAGAGTAGTGAGGTGGTATGGCAATAGTGAGGTGGTATGGCAAGAATAGTGAGGTGGTATAGCAAGAGTAGTGAGGTGGTATGGCAAGAGTAGTGAGGTGTATGGCAAGAGTAGGGGAGGTGTGTATGGCAAGAGTAGTGAGGTGGTATGGCAATAGTGAGGTGGTATGGCAAGAGTAGTGAGGTGGTATGGCAATAGTGAGGTGGTATGGCAAGAGTAGTGAGGTGGTATGGCAAGAATAGTGAGGTGGTATGGCAAGAATGTGAGGTGGTATGGCAAATAGTGAGGTGGTATGGCAAGAGTAGTAAGGTGGTATGGCAAGAGTAGTGAGGTGGTATGGCAAGAGTAGTGAGGTGGTATGGCAATGAAAGGGGTAGTGTAGGCTCCGGGGTGGTATAATAACTGTGGTATGCAAATCGTAGGTTTGTTACAAATTTGAGTGTAAACTCAAATTTGTGTGGTGGTTCGATAGGGGTGGTTGGCGAGTTTGTTGGTGGAAGTTTAGTGAGTTTGGTGATGATTGTGTGGATGAGTGTGATGTTATGATGTGTGATGTTTGTTGTGAAGTTTGTTGTGGAAAAGGAGTGTAGGAAAGAGGGGTAGCATAGAGGTGATGGCAAGATATGAGTGGTAGACAATAGTGAGGGGTAGGAAAGTATGAGTGGTGGCAGAGAAGGTGGAGGCAAGAGTGTAGGTGGTATGGCAAGTAGTGAGGGAGCAAAGGTGAGTTTCAAGAGTGAGGTGGAAGCAGATATAGGTGGTAGAAAGGTGGGTATGGCAAGGAGGGTGAATGCAAGATAGGAGTGGGGGGGGTTGTAGGGTGTTGGGGGGGGGGTGGGTGGGGGGATGGGGGGGGGGGGGGGGGGGGAGGGGGGGGGGGGTGGGGGGGGGGGGGGGGGGGGGGGGGGGGGGGGTGGGGGTGGGGGTGGGGGGGGGTGGGGAGAGTATGGTGGGGGGAGGGGGGGGGGGGGGGGGGGGTGGGAGGGGGGGGGGGGGGGGGGGTTGGGGGGGGGGGGGGGGGGGGGGGGGGGGGGGGGGGGGAGGGGGGGGGGGGGGTGGGGAGGGGGGGGGGGGGGGGGGGGGTGGGGGGGGGGGGGGGGGGGGGGGGGGGGGGGGGGGGGGGGGGGGGGGGGGGGGGGGGGTGGGTGGGGGGGGGGGGGGGGGGTATGGGGGATGGAGTAGTGGGGTGGTTGGGGGAAAGGGGTGGTTTGGGATTTAGTGGGGGGGTTTTAAAAAGGGTGGAGGTGGTAGGGAAAAGAGTAGTGAGGGGTAGGAAGGGAGTATGGGTTTTATGGCAAAAGTAGGAGGGGTTTGGCAATAGTGAGGGGTATGGCAAGAAGTGAGGTGGTATGGCAATAGTGAGGTTATGGCAAGAAAGTAGGGGGTATGGCAAAAATAGTGAGGTGGTTATGGCAAGTTAGGGGGTGGTATGGCAAGAATAGTGGGTGGTTTATGGCAAAGAGTAAGGGGGTATGGCAAGAGTAGTGGGGTGGTATGGCAAGAGTATGAGGTGGTAGGCAAAGTATGAGGCTCCGTGTGAAACAACTGTGTTGACAAACTCTAGGTTTTGTTACAAATTTGTTGTAAAAACTAAAATTTTTGGTGGGAGTCGAGGGTTTTGTTGCGATGTTTGTTGTGATGTTTATGTGATTTTGTTGTGATGTTTTTTTGGATTTTTTTTGTGATTTTGTGTGAGTTTGTTGTGAAGTTTGTTGGATGTTTTTTTGGATTTTTTGGGGTGATTTTTTTGTGATGTTTTTTGTGATGTTTGGTTGTGATGTTTGTGTGTTTGGGATTTTGTTTTGATGTTTTTGTGTGTTGTTGTGATGTTTGTTGTGATGTTTGTTGTGAGTTTTTGTGTGTTTTTTTGGATGTTTTGTGGATTTTTGTGATGTTTGTTGTGGTTTGTTGTGATTTTGGGTTGATGTTTTTTGTATGTTTTTTGGATGTTTTGTTTGATGTTTGTTTGTGATGTTTTTTTTGTGGATTTTTGTTGTGATGTTTGTTGTCTGTTTGTTGTAATGTTTGTTGTGGTGTTTGTTGTGATGTTTGTGATGTTTGTGTGTTTGTTGTGATGTTTGTGATGTTTGTTGTGATGCTTGTTGTGATGTTTGTGTGATGTTTGTGTGATGTTTGTTGTGATGTTTGTTGTGATGTTTGTGTGATGTTTGTTGTGATGTTTGTGTTGATGTTTGTTGTGATGTTTGTTGTGATGTTTGTTGTGATTGTTTGTGATGTTTGTGATGTTTGTTGTGATGTTTGTTGTGATGTTTGTTGTGATGTTTGTTGTGATGTTTGTGTGATGTTTGTTGTGATGTTTGTTGTGATGTTTGTTGTGATGTTTGTGTGATGTTTGTTGTGATGTTTGTTGTGATGTTTGTGTGATGTTTGTTGTGATGTTTGTGTGATGTTTGTTGTGATGTTTGTTGTGATGTTTGTTGTGATGTTTGTTTGGGACATCAAAGAGAATCACTTTGCTTTATTTTCATCTTGTTAATGTTATACTGCAAAAATCATCACAGTTGAAAAAATCCAGATGATAAAACAGTTAAACCAGATAGTCATCACAGTTAAACCAGAGTCATCGCAATTAAACCAGAGTGTCATCACAATTAAACCAGAGTCATCACAATTAAACCAGAGTGTCGTCACAATTAAACCAGAGTCATCACAATTAAACCAGAGTGTCATCAAAATTAAACCAGAGTCATCACAATTAAACCAGAGTCATCACAATTAAACCAGAGTGTCATCACAATTAAACCAGAGTCATCACAATTAAACCAGAGTCATCACAATTAAACCAGAGTCATCACAATTAAACCAGAGTCATCACAATTAAACCAGAGTCATCACAATTAAACCAGAGTCATCATAATTAAGCCAGAGAGTCATCACAATTAAACCAGAGTCATCACAATTAAACCAGAGTCATCACAATTAAACCAGAGTGTCATCACAATTAAACCAGAGTCATCACAATTAAACCAGAGTCATCACAATTAAACCAGAGTCATCACAATTAAACCAGAGTGTCATCACAATTAAACCAGAGTCATCACAATTAAACCAGAGTGTCATCACAATTAAACCAGAGTCATCACAATTAAACCAGAGTGTCATCACAATTAAACCAGAGTCATCACAATTAAACCAGAGTCATCACAATTAAACCAGAGTCATCACAATTAAACCAGAGTGTCATCACAATTAAACCAGAGTCATCACAATTAAACCAGAGTCATCACAATTAAACCAGAGTCATCACAATTAAACCAGAGTCATCACAATTAAACCAGAGTCATCACAATTAAACCAGAGTCATCACAATTAAACCAGAGTCATCACAATTAAACCAGAGTCATCACAATTAAACCAGAGTCATCATAATTAAGCCAGAGAGTCATCACAATTAAACCAGAGTCATCACAATTAAACCAGAGTCATCACAATTAAACCAGAGTGTCATCACAATTAAACCAGAGTCATCACAATTAAACCAGAGTCATCACAATTAAACCAGAGTCATCACAATTAAACCAGAGTCATCACAATTAAACCAGAATGTCATCACAATTAAACCAGAGTCATCACAATTAAACCAGAGTCATCACAATTAAACTAGAGTCATCACAATTAAACCAGAGTCATCACAATTAAACCAGAGTCATCACAGTTAAACCAGAGTCATCACAATTAAACCAGAGTCATCACAATTAAACCAGAGTCATCACAATTAAACCAGAGTCATCACAATTAAACCAGAGTCATCACAATTAAACCAGAGTCATCACAATTAAACCAGAGTCATCACAATTAAACCAGAGTCATCACAATTAAACCAGAGTCATCACAATTAAACCAGAGTCATCACAATTAAGCCAGAGAGTCATCACAATTAAACCAGAGTCATCACAATTAAACCAGAGTCATCACAATTAAACCAGAGTCATCACAATTAAACCAGAGTCATCACAATTAAGCCAGAGAGTCATCACAATTAAACCAGAATCATCACAATTAAACCAGAGTCATCATAATTAAGCCAGAGAGTCATCACAAGTGTTTTAAACTTTAATATATAGTGTTGTGTGTCTGAGGGGAAACTCAATGAAGAAAATAATGTTTCTATTGACTGTAATATAATAAACATTAATAATAAAAAAAATTATGTCCAGAATAAACATTTTTAGATCATCAAATGTAATTGTTTTTATTAATCGTAAGCACTAATTCCGTATAATATTTTTTTTTAACATATAAGGCTGCTTCCCACCTAGGCTGGGTCACCCAGAAAAGAAGAAACATTTTCTGATTACGGATTTTTTTTTATCCAGACCGTGTGGATGATGCTCGCTGTTCGTTGCTGTGGCTGCGTGGATCCGAGTCCGAGGCTGAGTACGAGCTGGAGGCCATCCATGACAACTTCGAGTTCTCGAGGCAGGAGTCATCCTCGCTGAAAGACATATTTAACCGGAGACAAATCCGTCCTTTCCTGCTGTCACTGGGTCTTATGATGTTTCAGCAGCTGTCAGGCATCAATGCTGTCATCTTCTACACCGTGTCTATCTTCGAGATGTCTGGCTCCTCCATCAGTGGCCATCTGTCCACCATCATTGTAGGCATCGTCAACCTGCTGGCCACCTTCATTGCCAATGCTCTCATTGACAAACTGGGAAGGAAGATATTACTGTACATCTCCAGTGCCCTGATGGTCTTGTCTCTGGTATCTCTTGGAGTTTATTTCTACCTCAAGGTAACTTACCCAACAATAACTTGAAGATTAATATTTCTAACTGGGTGGTTAGAAATATTAATACACTTATACCTAACTTCCTCAATACTGTAAATCAAGATGTGAGCATTTTGAAACTACGTGTTGTAATGCTCATGGGCAGAGGATCATTTTACTGTAACATTTCGCCCAGGTACTTGATAGGTTAAGCTAAGTTAGGTTAGGTTAGGTTATTTACTTGATAAAGTCCAGCCTTGGGCAGAACGTTGAATTAAGAACATCCTCTGCTGCCAGTGTCTTCATTTTTTTAACGAGCTTTGGGGTTATTACTGGTTCAGAAAGACGTATTTTATAAATTCGTTAAAATTCATGAAAATCATAAGTCAGTATTAAACACCTGTTTGGGCCCAATAGCTTTATCAGAAATAACATCTTCAAAATAGCCACTGTGTTATTCAGCCAGCTGTCAAAGCATATAACTTTGCAAAACTTTAACCAGGTCATCCAAAACCAGCACGCCTGTGTGGCCTTACTGAGATCCATAAGCCTGGCATCCCACTATGTCCTGTCACTTTCGGCATAGGGAGCACACCACAGATTAGCCAGTCAGCATGTTAAATATCTCTCAGTATATCTAGGCACTATCAGCCAGGCGCACCTCAAACACTCAGGTGACATTCTCTTCTCTGATTTCCAACCTGAATGTCAAAAACAAAAGAATGGCTTCGTTTGATGTCACAGCCCTCTTTACCAACGTTCCTACTGATGTTGCAATAAATATTCTGAGACAGAAGCTCACCGACAATCACAACATTCCATTACCTTTTCTAGAGATGGCAATGGGTAGACCGCTTATTGCTGTGCTCCCCACTCTCTTCATGAGAGCCTAATAACCTAGAAATTCGGCTCCCTCATTCCCAACACCATTTTTTGGCTAAGATACGTTGACGGTATCTTGGTTTTCTATCCCAGTTGTTTCAGTATCCAGGTTTTCTTTAACAAGATCAGTGCTGTCGAACATCAATAAAGTTTACACTGGAACTCGAGAAAGATGGCAAACTTCCTTTCCTTGCCGTCCTCCTGCGCAGGTCTCCCAATAGTGTCAAACATACCATCAAGGACAATCTTATACAGTTCTATTCGGATCAAGACACCGGCACTAAAAGAGGTGTCCTTATTGGCTTCTTCTTGAGAGTTCTTTGCATCTCCAGCCCTTGTTTTCTTGAAAAAGAATGTATTTACATAACACAATCCTTCACACGTCTTCAGTTTCCCTCTTTCTTCATCTGGGATTGCAGACTCAAGGTACAAACTATCCTCAATGAATTCATAATGCAGCAGTCCTTTTAAGTAGTTCATAGTGCTCCCAAGTGGTAAGGTTGTCAAGAATACTTATTATTTTTATTAAAGATTAGCCGGTATTCTCCCGGCCCGGGCCTTTTCCAAGTGGTGGCCCGGCCTTGGCTCCCTCTTTAGGGAGTGTCTGAGATCTAAGTCTCCCATGGGAGGAGGCACAAGTACCTCCTCATCTTTGGGACCAACTGTCCCCAGGCCTAGCCACAAGCTAGGCCTCTCTGGTCTGCCATCCCCGCCCCAAGGGAGCAAATGGGAATGGCAGTCTTATGAGCTAAAGGCTCGGGCTCAGGCACCTACCCTACCCTAGAAGGGTTAGGCATGGTGTCGATCAAGAATACTTTCCGGGTACTTGCTAGAAGCAACATAAATGTTTCTACCATAAACATATCTGTCAAAGACGTCACTAAGCAATATAGTCCCACACTTCTAACAGCGGGCATCAACACTATCCCCTGTGGATACTGTTCCAAGAAATGTGTAAGGGAAACTGGCAGAAATCTTTTGGTCTGCCTGAACGAACACCAAAACGCCAGCAACGGAGACGACTTAAGGTACGCCTGTGTCCTCCACAGGGACTCCATGAGACATCTGATTAATTGGGATGAGGCACAACTTGTCCTTACCGGAGAAGATCTTAGAGGCCAACAATGTCTGGAAGCCTCGCTAATCGCCGTCACTAACATTTAGAACATAATACTGGAAACTACAAAATTTCAAGAACATAAGCATTCCTGATACTCAGCCAGGCAAAGGAGTCACAGGATCCCATTGTCTATCCGTCCTTATCTCAATATGGCATTCTTTAGGTCAGATGTCACTCACACCTCATTCTCCGCCTATATATACTGTTATTTTAAACTCTGTGTGTTAGAAATGATCAAGGTCCCAGGGCTAAAACGTTTTCTAATAAATATGTCGTAGTATTTGCTCCCGTGTCACTCCAAAACACAATAAGATATGGTTTCTTGCCTTATTATCTGAGCACTAAGTGAGATGACTTTCTTTGTTTTTCTTGGTCTCTATACTCACTAATTATTTGGTTTTATTTATTAGTAATTCTTTTCAAAAGTTCACAATTTGGATTACCCATTGTAAAAACTCAAATTTTCTTCTGGTATAAATGATGGTTCACTGAGACCAAAGGTACCATAAGACTTATCTTCTAATTTTGGGGGGAAATCCATTGTTATTAATGTATAATAAGGAAATATTTGGATAAAAAGTTTATACCTCTAAGTGGGTATATATAGTAACTAGATATATTAAGTATATTAGACTTAATATATATTTTAGTCTTACCATCAGAAAGAAACTTTCAACATTATTCTTACAACTTTATCCTCAAATTTCTTTTCTTTAACTGTTTGTTCATTCTTTTTTAAAATTTAAGATAGACCCCCTACACATTTTTGCTCAAATATTGTATATGGCTATAAATGTGACAGCTGTTGTTTGGGGTATATTGGTGGTTGTTGAGGCAGCTTGCGAGCCAGAATATGCCAGCATAAAGGTGTGTCTCACAGAACTGGTCTTCCTTTGACTCAACGTCTTACTCTGAGATTCGGGAACAATTGTCTTAAATCACCCACTACAGTCCAGTGACTTCAGATTTTTAAATAAATTCTCTAATTCAGTTGATCTTAGATTGTTGGAGTTTTTATATCTACAAAACTGTAAGCTTGAGCTTAATAACAAAGAATAACCAAACGAGCTCTCCACTGATAATGGTCTACCATAATTTACCACAGAAGAAATGTATAGTGAAACCTTATATATAAACAGAACAAGAAAGTCAGAGCTTAATAGCAGACTAAAGTCAGTTCACCTCTTTGTTGTTAATAATTAACCATAGTTTACCAGAAATATATAAGAAATCTGATATAAAAGTTTTAAGCTGTAGTGTGTGTGTGTGTGTGTGTGTGTGTGTGTGTGTGTGTGTGTTGTTGTGTTGTGTGTGTGTGTGTTGTGTTGTGTGTGTTGTTGTGTGTGTGGTGTGTGTTGGTGTGTGTGTGTGTGTGTGTGTGTGTGTGTGTGTGTGTGTGTGGTGTGTGTGTGTGTGTGTGTGTGTGTGTGTGTGTGTGTGTGTGTGTGTGTGTGTGTGTGTGTGTGTGTGTGTGTGTGTGTGTGTGTGTGTGTGTGTGTGTGTGTGTGTGTGTGTGTGTGTGTGGTGTGTGTGTGGTGTGTGTGTGTGTGTGTGTCGTGTGTTGTGTGTGTGTGTGTGTGTGTGTGTGTGTGTGTGTGTGTGTGTGTGTGTGTGTGTGTTGTGTGTGTGTGTGTGTGTGTGTGTTTGTGTTGTGTGTGTGTGTGTGTGTGTGTGTGTGTGTGGTGCGCGGCGTGTGTGTGTGTGTGTGTGTGTGTGTGTGTGTGTGTGTGAGTGTGTGTGTGTGTGTGTGTGTGTGTGTGTGTGTGTGTGGTGTGTGTGTGTGTGTGTGTGTGTGTGTGTGTGTGTGTGTGTGTGTGTGTGTGTGTGTGTGCGGTGTGTGCGTGTGTGTGTGTGTGTGTGTGTGTGTGTGTGTGTGTGTGTGTGCGCGCGCGCACAGACACAGCAAGATACGAAACAGCAAACTCTCCCTCTTTACACTTGAGATAGGGAAGCTGTGATTTCATGTACAGGGCAAGGAGGAACAACATCTTGTAGGAGTGAGGAAGAGCCAGTTGTGAGTGTGGGGGAAGTTCGTGAGGCAGTGGGTAGAGTGAATGGGGGTAAGGCAGCTGGGATTGATGGGATAAAGATAGAAATGTTAAAAGCAGGTGGGGATATAGTTTTGGAGTGGTTAGTGTCTTTTTGTAATAAATGTATGAAAGAGGGTAAGGTACCTAGGGATTGGCAGAGAGCATGCATAGTTCCTTTGTATAAAGGCAAAGGGGACAAAAAGAGAGTGTACAATTTATAGGGGAATAAGTCTGTTGAGTATACCTGGTAAAGTGTGTGGGAGAGTAATTATTGAAAGAATTATGAGTAAGACGGAGAGTAGGATAACAGATGAACAAGGAGGCTTTAGGAAAGGTAGGGGGTGTGTAGACTAAGTGTTTACAGTGAAACATATAAGTGAACAGTATTTAGATAAGGGTAAAGAGGTTTTTGTAACATTTATGGATTTTGAAAAGGCATGTGATAGGGTGGATAGGGGGGCAATGTGGCAGATGTTGCAAATGTATGGTATAGGAGGTAGGTTATTGAAAGCGATGAAAAGATTTTACGAGGATAGTGAGGCTCAGGTTAGAGTATGTAGGAGAGAGGGAGATTATTTCCCAGTGAAAGTAGGCCTTAGACAGGGATATGTGATGTCACCATGGTTGCTCAATATATTTATAGATGGAGTTGTGAGAGAAGAGAATGCTCGGGTGTTAGCAAGAGATGTAGGATTAAAAGATAAAGAATCAAACACAAAGTGGGAGTTGTCACAGTTGCTCTTTGCTGATGACACTGTGCTTTTGGGAGATTCTGAAGAGAAGTTGCAGAGGTTGATGGATGAGTTTGGTAGGGTATGTAAAAGAAGAAAATTAAAAATGAATATAGGAAAGAGTAAGATGATGGGGATAACAAAAAAATTAGGTAATGGAAGATTGGACATCAGATTAGAGGGAAAGAGTATGGAGGAGGTGAATGTGTTCAGATATCTAGGAGTGGACGTGTCAGCAGATGGGTCTATGAAAGATGAGGTGAATCATAGGATTGATGAGGGGGAAAAGCTGAGTGGTGCACTTAGGAGCCTGTGGAGACAAAGAACATTATCCATGAAAGAAAAGAGGGGAATGAATGAGAGTATAGTTATACCAACGCTCTTGTATGGGTGTGAGGCATGGGTGGTGAATGTTACAACAAGAAGAAGGCTGGAGGCAGTGGAGATGTCATGTCTGAGGGCAATGTGTGGTGTGAATATAATGCAGAGAATCCGTAGTTTGGAGATTAGGAGGAGGCGTGGGATTACCAAAACTATCATGCAGAGGCTGAGAAGGTGTTGTTGAGGTGGTTTAGACATGTAGAGAGGATTGAATGAAATAGAATGACTTCGAGAGTATACAGATCTGTAGTGGAGGGAATTGCGGGGTAGGAGGCGGCCTAGGAAATGTTGGAGGGAGGGGGTAAAGGAGGTTTTGTGTGTGAGGGGCTTGGACTTCCAGCAAGCGTGCTTGAGCGTGTTAGACAGGAGCTAATGGAGACAAATGGTTTTTAGGACTTGACGTGCTGTTGGAGTGTATGCAAGGTGATATTTATGAAGGGATTCAGGGAAACTGGCAGGCTGGACTTGAGTCCTGGAGATGGGAGGTACAGTGTCTGTACTCTGAAGGAGGGGTGTTAATGTTGCAGTTTTATAACTGTAGTGTAGACATGCCTCTGGCAAGACAGTGATGGAGTGAATGATAAAAGTTTTTCTTTTTCTGGCCACCCTGCCTTGGTGGGAAACTGCCGATGTATTAATAAAAATAAAAATGTAAAAACGTGATTGTATAATTTATTAATAATTTTTATATGATTTTAACATTAAATAATACGATTTTTTTTCCACAGTCGACAGTTGATGATGAGATGATGGACGAGGCACATGAGCAGTGGGAGACAACAATCAAATCTTTGTCATGGTTGCCACTTGTTAGTTTCATGGTCTATGTGATAGCTTTCTCGCTAGGCTGGGGTCCCATCCCATGGCTCTTCATGGGCGAGGCTCTTCCTGCCAAGATAAGAGGTCCTGCTGCCTCTGTCATAACAGCTTTTAACTGGTCTTGTACCTTTCTCATCACCAAAACCTTCCCGGTAATGGTAGAAGCCATGGGGCCTTCAAATGTATTTTTCATGTTCTCGGGAATTATGATTTTTGGTTCACTATATGTAATCTTCTTCGTGATAGAAACTAAAGGTAAGACTCTTGAAGAAATTGAGGAGGAGCTGTCTGGGAGGAAGGCTCGAGCCAACAGGAAAATCAGTACCGTCTCTGGTCTTCACATGAAGTGATTGTGTTCTCAGGTAATGATGGGATGCACTCAGCCTTCTTTAGACAACTCCTTCACTTTATTGACTAGGGTGAAGGAACTCTGTGAAGTCACAAGATGATATTCCTCAGCAGTGATGGTCTCCTCAGTAGTGATGGGCTCCTCAGTAGTGATGGGCTCCTCAGTAGTGATGGTCTCCTCGTAGTGATGGTCTCCTCAGTATGTATGGTCTCTCAGTAGTGATGGGTCCTCAGTAGTGATGGGCTCCTCAGTAGTGATGGTCTCCTCAGTAGTGATGGTCTCCTCAGTAGTGATGGGCTCCTCAGTAGTGATGGGCTCCTCAGTAGTGATGGGCTCCTCAGTAGTGATGGGCTCCTCAGTAGTGATGGTCTCCTCAGTAGTGATGGTCTCCTCAGTAGTGATGGTCTCCTCAGTAGTGATGGCTCCTCGTAGTGATGGTCTCCTCAGTAGTATGGTCTCCTCAGTAGTGATGGTCTCCTCAGTAGTGATGGGTCCTCAGTAGTGATGGGCTCCTCAGTAGTGATGGTCTCCTCAGTAGTGATGGTCTCCTCAGTAGTGATGGTCTCCTCAGTAGTGATGGTCTCCTCAGTAGTGATGGGCTCCTCAGTAGTGATGGGCTCCTCAGTAGTGATGGTCTCCTCAGTAGTGATGGTCTCCTCAGTAGTGATGGTCTCCTCAGTAGTGATGGTCTCCTCAGTAGTGATGGGCTCCTCAGTAGTGATGGTCTCCTCAGTAGTGATGGGCTCCTCAGTAGTGATGGTCTCCTCAGTAGTGATGGTCTCCTCAGTAGTGATGGGCTCCTCAGTAGTGATGGTCTCCTCAGTAGTGATGGGCTCCTCAGTAGTGATGGTCTCCTCAGTAGTGATGGTCTCCTCAGTAGTGATGGTCTCCTCAGTAGTGATGGGCTCCTCAGTAGTGATGGGCTCCTCAGTAGTGATGGGCTCCTCAGTAGTAATGGTTCATTTGAAGAACATGACTGCTTTTGGCAAATAATATCTTATCATTAAATTTCAGCAGTAGGCGCTAAGTGCATGCTGATAAAAAGTTCTGTATAATTAAAAGAGAAGAACAGTATAACCCATAAAAGGAATAAGTGTTAATGTGGTTGTTTTTATTTTGTTGGGGTTGTTAGGGCCATCGTAGGTCACACCGTACTGAGCCCAGCACCCCAGAGTCTGGGGAACAAATACTGCCCAAGTGTGAGTGGTAATCAGAAAGGGAACAGGAGTTCCCTTTGGAAGGTAAGAGCAGTGTTCTTATAAATACCTGTGTTCCAAACAATGTGTTCTGTCAAAACCGGTGCTCGTTATGAGCACCAGTACCACACCTGAACTACACCCTCTTGACCATCAGTATGGTGATACATTCCTGAGTGAACGGATGATCGTTGAACACAAATTCCATGACAAGATATTAGTATTTTCTTACCTGTTATACAGGTTTCCAGATAAAGTTTTCAGTAAGAAAAGACGTAGAAATTACTCACTTGGAGTGTAGATGTCCTGAGAACCAAAATAAATATCTCTCGTGAGGGTTTACTTTCCTCTGATACATTGATATTTGAAGCTGATTACTGGACATGTGTAAGTGTCTTTAATTGTTTAATGCAACTTAACATGATTTTAAAAAATTAATGGTGCCGCTGCCACCGTAAACCAGTTTATATATGAAAGTTTTCAGTCATTCTACACGAGAAGAATGAGACACTTGTGCAACAAGTGTCTCATTCTTCAACTTGTCGGTTTTCGAAACCATTTATATCATATTGTACACATGCTGCCAGCTAGAGCATTGTACACATGCTGCCAGCTGGAGCATTGTACACATGCTGCCAGCTGGAGCATTGTACACATGCTGCCAGCTGGAGCATTGTACACATGCTGCCAGCTGGAGCATTGTACACATGCTGCCAGTTGGAGCATTGTGTCATGTGGGAATAATGGCCTCCAGGTACTAGTTATGTCTGTGGAGTATTTTGCAGCTAACTCATATGTTACTTAAAACTATGTCAGTAATTATCCATTTATTCATTACCAACTGTGCCCATCATGGGTTAATTAGGACATTCCTTCAAGAGGACGAGCTGACAGTACTCTGCACATGTGACACAGGCATTTGCATACGTAGAATTCGTACTAACTTTGACAAAAGACTAAACTGCAGCTCCGAAAGGGCCCAAGAAAAAAAAATAATGAAGGTATGGAATGACTACTTTCCAAACCAATTGTGCGTAAATAATATATAAGTTTTGGTATGTTTAGCTTCAATATTTTGCAAGTGATCCTACAATGGATTAACAGCGACATACAATGCTTTTGTGAGAACACATAGATATTATGACGAATTAAAGTTTAGACATGAGATATTATCATGTGGAACTTCAATTACTGTAGTGATGTGTGTTTTAATTTTCAGTAATATTATAGTACAGTAGTGATGTAGCAGAAACAACAACACCTGAGATTATGTGGAATAATATATTAATAATAATCTTTCAATAATTGGATAATATACAACCCGCACTTGGGAGAGAGGAGCTGACCACGACGTTAAGGTCCAATTTGGACCATTTACAAAGTCACACTAACACAAAAGAGTAATGGAGCCAAGTGGATATTGTGAACATCAAAATGACAGGAAAATGAGAGTTGAGTTTGAAGAAATTAAAGTAACTGAAGAGATGAAAGAAGAGAAACTTGTGAGGTGATACAATACACAGCTTCAACACTGGGTTAACTTTAGTGACATATATGTTTTAGTATATGAGACAAATCATACATTTACTCTTACATTTGTATACATATTCAGCAAAGTACAGTTTCCTTTATAATGTATAATAGTTTATGTGCATACATAAATAATATATATCGTATATAAATGTATGTGTATTATATATGTACATGAGATCTAGAAACACTGTATTGTATACACTCTGTGTATGTGTATATATGTATGAAGGTATAAATATTCTAGAGATAGAGGGTTTAAAATTTCCTGAAAAACATCAATATGTTCAATTGATGTTATAATATCTTACGAGTTAAGTGATGTCCACTGTACAATGTATATAAACTTTTAAGCTATTAACATTTTTATTAAAACATTGCATAATTATTGTGTTTTTATTTATCCAGCCGACATTTACCACCTCCTGGGGACAGACGAATTTTTTTTAAAAGACTTATAGAATGTTTTAAAAAAAACAGCATTCACAGGCAGGAATAACACTGGGATTCTTGTAGCAGCATTTTCTCCGTCCCTCCCGCCTGATACAATAGTTACTTTCCTCTACAGTCTTTCACCGTGCTTTCCTTCTCCCTTCCTCCTCACCGTACTGCCAAAATTCTAAATATGCAGAAAGAACTTGATATCCCAAGCATCATAGAGTTACTGAAAGAAATGTTCTCACTGGATCAATATTCTCAGGCAAGCCCATTCTAACCCCTGCACACCAGTCCTCCAAACTTTCCTCAGCACTGGTGAACACTCTTCCAGATGGATAAAAAAACTGGAACTGACCTCCGCATGAACCTGATACATGATCTCTGTCAAGTAAGGCAACAACGACACTTTCCCGCTCCGTGAGATATTACCCCATTCCGAACTACTATCCCTCCTTTTTCTCCCCCAAAACTTCTTAAATCACAACTAAAGTTTCGTTTTGAAGCCAAGCAGGATGCCTTAATTAAGCTGTATTGATATCTTAGTCACACAACACTCTTTCACAAATTATTTATGTTGATAAGTTCTGTTCACCAGTCCACTGGTGTAGCTGGTAGTGCTGCTGTTATAATAGAGTGATGGCTCTCATAAAGAAATTGGAGCACGTATCAGTAACAGGGCCTCTATCCTTCCAACAAAACTGTTTGCCATACCCATTGCACTCAAATGCGTCCATGTATCTAAGGTTGATACTTAAATTGTAATTGATTCCTTATCATCCATAAACGCTCTCAACTCCTTAAGTAGTATAAACTGTGCCATGCTTGTGTCAGAAGCCAGACACAGGTATGGTAGGACTGTAGACCGTGGAGTAGGAGAGCACCTTCTGTGGATCCCATCTCACGTTGCTCTTCAGATGCATGATAGAACTGATCAACTGGCTAAGTTATATGCCTTCAGTGAGGAAGCAGATTACAGTCTTGGGATGTCAGTTAGCAGTCTGAGAACAATAATAAGAAAAGAACTTCAGCTGAACTTCACTGACATGAAAATGAAGGAGACCGACACCAGTCAGTCCATCTATCGTCATTCTATCATGCAGGAGGAGCCACATGTCTATGGTGAGTCCAATAAAATAAGCAGACTCTTGGATGTGACTACTGCCCAGCTCCTGCTGGGTTATAAGTATCTTTGGCGTCTGCTGAGCCATGACCCAGGCAGCAGCAACAAGGCTGCTCCTATACCTTTGCCGTCCCCTGGGCACATCCAAGCTCCAGTGATGGCCGTATTGCAAGTACTGCTGCAACAACATACAAGAAACTTATAGTGACAAGAAAACTGACGGTAACGACAATGCAATGAAGCAAATATGACCAATAGAGGACGACCGGCATTCAAAAACCAGACCTGCTACCAAACATGCAACCTGACAAGCGACGTTTTCCAAAACACTGAAATAATTGACCTTCATATCAACTGCACCAGTGTTCAGTGGGAAGAAAACATAGAAGAAAACCTAACAACAAAATTCCATGGAAACTGACAGGTCTGTAGTGACGGTTTTTCCCCTCTGCCGAATGAGGGAAGGAAGTGAACATATCAACATGGCTGACTGGCATTCAAACACCAGCTGTCAGACGTACAACTAGCGAAGTGACGTTCTCAACTATACTGACAGTACCTGACCACCATAACAACTGCACCACCACCATAACAACTGCACCACCATCATAACAACTGCACCACCATCATAACTGCACCACCATCATAGCTGCATCACAATCATAACAACTGCACCACCACCATAACAACTGCACCACCATCATAACAACTGCACCACCACCATAACAACTGCACCACCATCATAACAACTGCACCACCACCATAACAACTGCACCCATCATAACACTGCACCACATAACAACTGCACCACCACCATAACAACTGCACCACCATCATAACAACTGCACCACCATCATAACAACTGCACCACCATCCATAACAACTGCACCACCATCATAACAACTGCACCACCATCATAACAACTGCACCACCATCATAACAACTGCACCATCATAACACTGCCCACCACATAACTGCACCACCACCATAACAACTGCACCACCATCATAACAACTGCACCACCACCATAACAACTGCACCACCATCATAACAACTGACCACCCATACCTGCACCATAACAACTGCACCACCATCATAACAACTGCACCACCACCATAACAACTGCACCACCATCATAACTGCACCACCACCATAACAACTGCACCACCATCATAACTGCACCACCACCATAACAACTGCACCACCATCATAACAACTGCACCACCATCATAACAACTGCACCACCATCATAACAACTGCACCACCACCATAACAACTGCACCACCATCATAACATGCACCACCACCATAACAACTGCACCACATCATAACTGCACCACACATAAAACTGCACCACCACCATAACAACTGCACCCCATCATACAATGCTCCACCATCATAAACTGCACCACCACCATAACAACTGCACAATCATCATAACTGCCACCATCATAACTGCACCACCATCATAACTGCACCACCATCATAACTGCACCACCATCATAACAACTGCACCACTATCATAACTGCACCACCACATAAACTGCACCACCATCATAACTGCACCACCATCATAACAACTGCACCACCTCATAACTGCACCACCATCATAAACTGCACACCACATAACAAACTGCACCATATAACTGCACCACCATCATAACTGCACCACCATCATAACAACTGCACTTCACCACCTCATAACAACTGCACCACATCATCTGCCCACCATCATAAAACTGCACCACCATCATAACTGCACCACCATCATAACAACTGCACCACTATCATAACTGCACCATCATAACAACTGCACCACTATCATAACTGCACCATCATAACAACTGCACCACCATCATAACTGCACCATCATAACAACTGCACCACCATCATAACTGCACCACATCATAACAACTGCACCACTACATAACTCCTCATAACAGCACCATCATAATCATAACTGCACCACATCATAACTGCACCACCATCATAACAACTGCACCACATATAACTGCACCATCATAAACAACTGCACCACCATCATAACTGCACCTACCAAAACTGCACCACATAACAACTGCACCACCTAACAACTGCACACCACCATCATACAACCACCATCTTAAACTGCACCACTCACCATAACAACTGCACCATCATAACAACTGCACCACATCATACTACTGCACCATCATAACAACTGCACCACCATATAACTGCACCACCATCATCATAACTGCACCATCATAACAACTGCACCACCATCATCATAACTGCACCATCATAACAACTGCACCACTATCATAACTGCACCATCATAACACTGCACCACACATAACTGCACCACCATATAAACTGCACCATCATCATACAACTGCACCACTCATCATAACTGCACCACCATCATAACAACTGCACCACCATCTAACAACTGCACCACATCATAACTGACCACCACCATAACAACTGCACCTCATCATAAAACTGCACCACCATAATAACTGCACCATCATAACAACTGCACCATCATCATAACTGCACCACCATCATCAACTGCACCACATAACTGCACCATCATCATACAACTGCACCACACATAAAACTGCACCATCATCATAACTGCACCACCATCATAACTGCACCACCATCATAACATACTGCACCTCATCATATAACGCACCACCATACAACTGCACCCATCATAACTGCACCACCATCATAACTGCCACACATCATCAAACTGCACCATCATCATAACAACTGACATCATAACGCACCATATAAAACTGCACCACCACCATAACAACTGCACCACATATAACTGCCACCACATCAACAACTGCACCAATCATAACTGCACCACCACATAACTGCACCACCACCATAACAACTGCACCATCATCATAACAAACTGCACCACCATCATAACAAACTGCACCACATAACAACTGCACCACCATCATAACAACTGCACCATCATCATAACAAACTGCACCATCATTACTGCACCACTCATAACAACTGACCATCATCATAACACTGCACCACCATCATAACTGCACCATCATATCATAACATACTGCACCACTCATAAACGACCACCACATAACTGCACACCATCATAACAACTGCACCATCATCATAACTAACTCACCACCATCATAACAATGCACCACCATATCATAACTGCACCACCACCATAAACTGCAACACCACATCTATAAACTGCACCATCATCATAACAACTGCACCACCATCATAACTGCTACCACCATCATAAACTGCACACATCATAACTGCCACACATAACAACTGCACCACCATCATAACAAACTGACCACCATCATAATGCAAACTCACACCACATCATAACTGCACCACCATCATAACTGCACCATCTAACTGCACCACCATATCATCATAACGACACCACTCATCATCAACATACTGCACACCATCATACACTGCACCATCATCATAACTGCACCATCATAACAACTGCACCATCATCATAACTGCACCACCATCATAACAACTGCACCACCATCATCATAACAACTGCACCATCATAAACTGCACCATCATCTTAACAACTGCACCACCATCATAACAACTGCACCATCATAACAATGCACCACCACCATACCAACTGCACCATCATAACTGCACCACCATCATAACTGCACCACCATCATAACTGCACCATCATCATAACTGCACCACCATCATAACTGCACCATCATAACTGCACCACCATCTTAATAACTGCACCATCATCATAACTGCACCATCATCATAACTGCACCATCATCATAACTGCACCATCATCATAACTGCACCATCATCATAACTGCACCATCATGATAACTGCACCACATAACAACTGCACCACCATCATAACTGCACCACCACCCATCAACACTGCACCACCATCATAACTGCACCACCATCATAACTGCACCATCATAACAACTGCACCACACCATAAACTGCACCATTCATCATTAACTGCACCACCATCAAAACTGACACCATCATAACTGCACCACCATCATAAAACTGCACCTCATAACTGCACCACCACATCACTGACCATTCATAAACTGCACACACATCATACAACTGCACCCAAATCATCAATAACTGCACCATCCATCAAAAATCTGCACCATCATCATAACTGCACCACCATCATAAAACTGCACCACCATACCATATAACAACTGCACCATCATAACTGCACCACCATCATAACAACTGCACCACATCATAACAAACTGCACCATCATCTATAACTGCACCACACATCAACAACTGCACCATCATCATAACTGCACCACATCATAACTCTCGCACCATCATAACAACTGCACCATCATAAACTGCACACCACATCATAACTGCACCATCATCAACTGCACCACACAATCGTATAACAACTGCACCACCATCATCATACTGCACCATCATCAAACTGCCACTCATACCATATCAACTGCACCATCATAATAACTGCACCATCATCATAACTGCACCACCACATACATAACTGCACCATCCACCATAACAACTGCACCCATCATAACAACTGCACCATCATCATAACAACTGCACCACATCTATCAACTGCACCATTCATAAAACTGCAACCATCATATACAACTGCACCGACCATCATATCAACTGCACACAATCATAACATGCACCATTCATACACTGAACAACTTGCACCACATCAGCTAACTGCACCATCATAAAATGCACCACATCATAACAACTGCAGACCATCATTAACTGCACACCATTAAACAAACTGCACCATCCATTAACAACTGCACCATCATCATAACAACTGCACACATCTAACAACTGCAGACACTAATAACATGCACCATCATCTAACTGCACATCATCATTATAACTGACCATCATACTGCACCACATCATAACAACTGCACCATCAATAACTGTACCATCTAACAGACTGCACCATCATCATAAACTGCCCATAGTAACGAACTGCACATCATAACTGACATCATCATAACTGTACCTATCATCATAACTGACATGATGAATCAACTGGTTTCACATAGTAACTGAAATCTATCTAGGTTCATTCTGATTGCTATATACAATGAATTACACATGTAGTTCGATAACGTGGCATAGGCGCTAAACAATACTTATCACAGGTGGTCAGTACTGTATATTAAAGATAATGTGGGACCAACACTGCCTATCATCTGCCACCTCTATAACACTGCCACCACAGTCATAATGTCAGGAGGGCTCTTTAATACTGCTGTGCACGATCATATACAGCAAGTGACTCAGGCAAACAAGACTGGGCAGTCATCACTGGACAACTGGTTACTCATATAACTGCACCTAACAGTTCTCTGCAACAATATACAAATGAGATCAGGTATACGTGCTTGGGCTGATTTATACAATGTAAAAATACAAAAATGACATATAATGATACATCATAGTGTCATTGGAATGGAAGCTTACTAAGACAACATCGTAATCAATGACAGGTTAATATAGCACAACTGCATACGAATACAATAACGTGAGATTAACAACTGCACCATCATCAATAAAAATGACGATCGACCCTTCATCCATGTGATCTAGATTACTGAGGCAGCCGAATATATACAAAGAAGTGTTTAACAGAAAGGCAGATTCGGTGCACTCAAATCTAGACTGTTAACTCTCAGAATGCGGAGAGAACATGAACACAAAAAAAAATTCTTGAATACTGATAAGTTGATACTGCAACTATTCATCTATACAGGCTGTTTACATTCAACCCCAACTCTGCTAGGGTAAGATTGACATATGCAGAATGGTTATCATCTCTGGGAGGATCGAATTCCTCTGCAATGGCTAACACATGCCTTGACTGAGGACAGTCTGAACGAGTATCTACAAAAGATACAGCTACAATCACTAGTGACTGTGGAATTACTAATTCTTGGCTCATTACAAAGTCACTAATGGGTGCTGGTGGCTTCACAGTCAGAATAAGATCTTCCTGGAGCAGGAATCGAATCACCAGAACACAAGGGATCGGTTCTTTCTTACTGGAGGAATGAACAAACTCGGTGGAGTGGATGACTCACTACCAACCGTCTCTGCCTGAGTCACTGTCTGTATTCATATCGTGCTGACCACAGCAGTATTCAAAGACCCCCTCACATATGGGTACTGTGGGCGGCCAGTCAGTTATACGAGAGCGAGCAAGGAGATAGGCAGGCTGTTGGGCGCTCCCCACATTATCTGTAATTATACGTACTACCAGCCTACGTGAGTATTACTTTACCCTATCCACGTATCGAACTCCCACATGATATTACTAGATGACTGAAAGAAAGAAAATTTTTTGTTGTGAAGTGATAAAAAGAGTGAAGAGTGAACATGGCTGGTGTTAGATGGGTAAGAGTGAAGAGTGAACATGATTGGTGTTAGACGGGTAAGAGTGAAGAGTGAACATGGCTGGTGTTAGACGGGTAAGAGTGAAGAGTGAACATGGCTGGTGTTAGACAGGTAAGAGTGAAGAGTGAACATGGCTGGTGTTAGACGGGTAAGAGTGAAGGTGACGAGTGAACATGGCTGGTGTTAGACGGGTAAGAGTGAAGAGTGAACATGGCTGGTGTTAGATGGGTAAGAGTGAAGAGTGAACATGGCTGGTGTTAGACGGGTAAGAGTGAAGAGTGAACATGACTGGTGTTAGACTGGTACAACTACCATAATTATATTTATCTTTATACTGCAATTCTCTGAAAAATGAAATCAGTCATGGGGACTGGAAAAGGCAAACGGGGTTATATCACCATGGACAGTGAAAGCCCAACAGTTGCCATCCTACCAGAATCGTAAATGTCTTATCGCTGTAAGGTATGGCAACACCGCATACCCAAACAAAAACAGTGGCGCACAGGTCTTATAATGGTGCTACTATGTGGCGATATCCAAACTAATCCAGGACCTCAAACTACGGTACAGGTGCAAAACAGGCAGATAAGTGACGGTGATAAGATAAAATAAGATTTCGTTCTGATTTTTGACCCCGGAGGGTTAGCCACCCAGGATAACATAAGTCAGTGCGTCATCGAGGAATGTCTGTCTTATTTCCATTGGGGTCCTCAATCTTGTCCCCCAGGATGCGACCCACACCAGTCGACTAACACCCAGGTACCTATTTGCTGCTAGGTGAACGGGACAATAGGTGTAAGGAAACGCGTCAAATGTTTCCACCCGCCGGGGTTGTAAGAGACGTGAATGCTCGGGTGTTGGCAAGAGGTGTGGAGTTAAAAGACAAAGAATCCAACACATAGTGAGAGTTGTCACAGTTGCTTTTTGCTGATGACACTGTGCTTTTGGGAGATTCTGAAGATAAGTTATAGAGGTTGGTGGATGAATTTGGTAGGGATTTTAAAAGAGGAAAATTAAAAGTGAATATAGGAAAAAGTAAGTTGATGAGGATAACAAAAAAATTAGGTGATGAAAGACTGAATATCATGTTGGAGGGAGAGAGTATGGAGGAGGTGAATGTATCGAGATATTTAGGAGTGGACTTCTCAGCAGATGGGTCTATGAAGGGTGAGGTAAATCACAGAAATGATGTGGGAAAAAAGGGTGAGTGGTGCACTGAGGAGTTTGTAGACATAGAACATTATCCATGGAAGCAAAAAGGGGACTGTATGAAAGTATAGTCATACCAACACTTACATGGGTGTGAAGTATGGGTGGTTAACGTTTCAACAACAAGACGGCTGGAGGTGTCGTGTCTGAGGGCAATGTGTGGTGTGAATATAATGCAGAGAATTCGTAGCGCACTTATCTCACACACTGAGGTCCTTGGTTCGATCCCCGGTACGGGTGGAAACATTTTGCGTGTTTCCTTAAGACACCTGCTGTCCCTGTTCACCTAGCAAAAATTACGTACCTAGATGTTAGCCAACTGGTATGAGTCGCATCCTGGGGATAAAAATAAAAGTTGCCCGAAATGCTCTATATAACCAGGGGCTTCTATGTAGTATGTCACTGATGTCAACTATGGTCTGTATAAGTTGTATCGTGTACTTTGAGAAATAAAGGTTAATGTCATTGGTGATGAAAAGCATCATATGTACTCACCTATTAGTGGTTGCAAGGGTTGAGTCACAGCTCCTGGCCCCACTGCTGTCATATTGTACGTACATCAAGAGGAACTCATCAGACTATTTACATGGTGAGGTTATTGACTTTAATGGAATATGCTAAATTAAATTCTACATAATTTACTGAATAAAATCATTGCAAAAGTTTAAAATTAGGAATGAGGCCTAAATCCCTTGGCTTGGTTGGCAACGCCTCACACGCTGAGTGTCCGTGGTTCAATCCCCGGCACAGGTGGAAATGTTAGGCGTGTTTCCTTACACCTGCTGTCCCTGCTCACCTAGCAAAAGTAGGTACCTGGGTGTTAGTCAACTCGTGTGAGTGGCATCCTGGGGGACAAGATTGAAGGATTACAATGGAAATAAGACAAGAGTCCTCGATGACGCGCTGACTTTCTTGGATTATGCTGGGTGACTAACCCTCCGGGTTAAAAATCCCAACAAATCTTATCTTATGCAAGAACCCAAATTGAAAGAAGTCTCTCTGACTTTTTTGGGGGGTTATCCTAGGTAATCTACACATATACTGCTATGTATGATAATTTATGTAACTATTTATATGTATCTGAATAAATTTACTTGTGTGTACCAATTGAGGCTTTTTTTTTTTTTTTTTTTTATTCGCCGGTATTCTCCCGGCCCGGGTCTTTTCCAAGTAGTGGTGACCCGGCCTTGGCTCCCTATCTAGGGAGTGTCTCGAGACTTAAGTCTCCCATGGGAGGAGGTACAAGTACCTCCTCATCTTTGGGACCAAGTGTCCCCAGGCCTAGCCACATTCCCCGCCCTCACGGGGCTCGTAGGGAGAAGCTAGGCCTCTGGTCTGCCATCTACCCCGCCCCACAAAGGGGCTCGTGGGGATGGCAGTCTTACCATTGAGGCTGACAGAACCCTGTGTCTTGCTCTCATACAATGTATCGTACACTACTCCGCCTTAACAAAAAAAAAAACTGAAAGATTAGGTAATTAAGTTTATTCAGGTATACATAAGCACAATTACATAGATTATCATACATGACAGCATATGTGTAAACCTAAGATAACCCAAAAAAGTCAGACAGAGTGACTTACTTCCAGAACATAACGGAAAGATTCATCCTGGACCTGGGTCCAAGCCAGCATGGAGGCCAGGATGACTTACAACAACTGGACTTGATGAATGTTGAAGAGTCAAACGATCAAAGCTAAATTACGTTTATAAAATTGTTCACAGTGTCCAGAATATCGTGTTGCCAATTTTGTCAAGGTTGGGAACCGCAGCAATCATAGTACCAGGGGGAGAGAGCACAACTTTGTAGTAGCCACAGTCAGTGGCCAGGCTTCAAACATTTTTCTATACAGCACTGAATGAGTGGAATAGACTGCCTTCAATCCAAATGTACACCTGTAACCCTTTTGGGGCCTAGATCCTAAGCCTTTTGTGTATCCGTATACTCTTGCGCTACCGTCCACTGGATGGATGTGGGTTGCACAATAAACTAGCCACTTCGGTGGGAAAATCTAAATCTGCACATGTCAAGGCCTGTCATAGCATGAGCCAGTTCAAGAAGAGCCAAAATGTACCTTATTCATAAGGCTACAGAAAGGGAGGAGAGGGATTTCTTGTATACCTAGCATACATGTACAATGATCTGATACTGTATGTAATATCAATGTAAGTGTCTGATTTTACCGTACTCTTAGTATATCTCCTTTCATTATAATTACTTTCACAGAGTTAAGATACGTACTGTTTTTAACTTTTAGATATACTGTAATTAATACTTATCACTAGGACCCCAATGATAATAAGTCACTGACTCTTTTGGGGTTATCCTGGTAATCTACACGTATGCTGATATGTATGATAATCTATGCAACTGCATTTATGTCTACCTGTACTTGAATAAAAACTCACTTATTCCCTTACCAGGCTCGTGGCCTGGTTGGCAAAACTTTCGTTTCACACGCTGAGGGTCCGGGTTCGATTCCCGGCAAGGGTGAAAACATTAGGAGTGTTTCCTTACACCTGTTGTCCATGTTCATCCTGGGTGTTAGTCGACTGGTGTGGGTGGCATCCTGGGACAAAAAATGACCTAATGTGCCAGAAATGCTCTGCATAACAAGCGGCTTTCTATATTGTAGTATGTCACTGATGTCAGCTATGGTCTGTATACCTTGTATTGTGAATTATTATTATGTGAGCAAATTACTTGCATGAGGTTTACAAGGTATTACCTTAATTATTACAGGCAAGTAATTTGGGGGAGATATGTGGGACTTTAATCACAGTAGGTCACAGGACTGTCACTCCCTCGATGCCCACTTCATCACCATTCACACGAAAAGCTGGACCTGATATTAAATTAATAATTACAATATTATAACCAAGATACATGTTTAACATCTGGGTGTCTTTATTGTAGACGTTTCGCCATCCAGTGGTTTTATCAAACAGATTCTAGGACATAATTTGAAGACAGTAGAACTATATACATAATATGAGGTAATCAGTCCCTCAGCCTTGGAGTTGGTGTGAAGAGCTCGAGAATCTTCATGACTACGGTGCTCTTCACACCATCTCCAAGGCTGACTGATTACCTCATCTTATGTATATAGTTCTACTGTCTTCAAATTATATCCTAGAATCTGTATTGATAAAGCCACTGGATGGCAAAACGTCTACAATAAAGATACCCAGATGTTGCACATGTGTCTCAGTTTTCATCTTGTCGGTATTGTATACCTTTCTCATACAATATTAAAACCAGCTACCCTGGTAAATTAAAGTTGTGTGGGCTGTATGATTAGGCTTGCTGAGTACACAGAATATAATTATTGGACATAAACTACATGAGCTATTAGAAAGGAAATTCGTATTACCACTTACCATTTAATTATTATAGGTGGATCACACCACCACCTGCCTGACACCTAGATCCCACTGGCCAGTTAGAGATCTAAATGAACGGACTAATGGTGCACTTCCCTGTGAGTGATGGTCGTTGTGGAAAATACTGTATATATTTTCCAGAAATACAGTAGTTATATGTAAATAGATGGCCATACTGTATTTAATAACATTTATGTCATAGAAAATGGGAAACTGAGCCTGGGGAGAAGGGACAGTCGCCATTTTTTATTTTGAATTGGATACAACGTTAGTGTAATGGGAAGAATTTTTCGTGCTCTAGAGGTTAAAATTGGGCTGACACCTCTCAAATAGGAGGCGAAATTGTTGGATATGCAGTCCTGCATAACTTGAGATATCAGGCGACTGGACAAGACAGCTCCAGGAACCTCAGATAAGTCTATTATGTTATAACTCTGGCCAGTTGTTATTTTCATGTATAGACAGTGAGGTTTTCTGAGTACGATACACCTTGATTCACAGTTAAATTGGTGAGTGATTTTTAAGATATTCTCCTTCTGTTGTATAAATGTATATATATATATATATATATATATTTTATATATATATATATATAT
This sequence comes from Cherax quadricarinatus, assembly GCF_026875155.1. Taxonomy (NCBI): domain Eukaryota; kingdom Metazoa; phylum Arthropoda; class Malacostraca; order Decapoda; family Parastacidae; genus Cherax; species Cherax quadricarinatus. Next base: position 32,396,594 of record NC_069444.1, read on the forward strand.
ATATATATATATATATATATATTTGTAGATGAATGGTTCAAAGAACCGACTATGTTGAAAAAATTAGACACATGTGCAACTCTGGGAATCTTTATTGAGGAAACGTTCGCCACACAGTGGCTTCATCAGTCCATACAAAGGAGAATCTTGAAGAGCAGGAGGAGAATGAGGTAATCAGTCCCTCAACCTTGAGTCGATGTGGTCAGTCCATCAATCTTAAATAGAATCTATTCTATTCAAGATTGATGGACTGACCACATCGACTCAAGGTTGAGGGGACTGATTACCTCATTCTCCTCCTGCTCTTCAAGATTCTCCTTTGTATGGACATGTATATATATTTTATATATATATATATATATATATATATATATATATATATATATATATAATCATTTATTTTTTTTAATATACATTCCACACATTTATATATTTACCAGCATTCCTGGTGATGCATATTTCATTGGTAATTAATAGGTCCAGAGCAACTTGTGGATATGACAGTTATAGGTATCGAAGGGGGACATTTTTTGCGACCTAGGTATCCCAAATTCCTACTTGTCTAACTGATAAATAATAATTATCTATGTTCATTTACTGTTATGTATATAATGATACATCCAAGTAAATGCAATTTTCCACAGTCGTGTCATTACTCATCATCCACTTGCAATTCTTGAGGTCCTGCAAATTTCCTGTCCCAGTTCGTCAGCAGGGGATACTAACACAGGTTCCTATTACAAAATGAGGCCAAAAAACCCCAATTTGGCCACAAAGACGCCGGGTTTATTAGCTAAATTTTTCCACGACAACCTGTGCCCACAAATTACAAATGGTGTCTCCTTTCCAGCGTCACTCAGCCGCTGTTCTACACCCCCCCCCCCCCCCCCCTCACTGGAAATTTCTCGAGTTGTTAGTTAAAGATTAGCCGGTATTCCCCCGGGCCCCGGGGCCTTGTCCAAGTGGTGGCCCGGCCTTGGCTCTCTCTTTAGGGAGTGTCTGAGATCTAAGTCTCCCATGGGAGGAGGCACAAGTACCTCCTCATCTTTGGGACCAACTGTCCCCAGGCCTAGCCACAAGCTAGGCCTCTCTGGTCTGTCATCCCCGCCCCAAAGGGGCTAGTGGGAATGACAGTCTTATGAGCTAAAGGCTCGGGCTCAGGCACCTACCCTACCCTAGAAGGGTTAGGCATGGTGTCGATCAAAAAATTTCTCGAAAGGGTCAAATCAGCATCATATTGCATTATACAATTATTGTATTATTCATATTTACAAATGCTGAATTTAGGAAAATCCAAAAATTTCCACACATTGTACTTGTAGAAATAAAGATATTATTATTATTATTATTATTATTATTATTATTATTATCGTGTGAACAGTAAGATATATTACTTTAGTTATATTAAGAATAGACAAAGAAAACTGATTTTCCTCGTATCAAAAGAAACACGAAACTTTTTGTAATACTATTATATATTACTGAGTTTGTGAAGACGAAATAACTTAAAAAGGAGAAGAGAATAAGAGGAGGAGGAAGAGGAAGAATAAAAAGAAGAAAAAGAAGAAAAGAAAAAGAAAAGGAGAGAAAAGAAGAATAATAATAATAAGAAAAATATGAAGAGGAAGAAGAATAAGAATGAGAATAAGAAAATTAAATGAGAAGAAATGAGAAGGAAAGGAAAACTATGTTATTCAGATTATTTACTGTGATAGTAACCAATGATAAACAAAGACAATGTGACTTATAATAATATATTGACTACAAGTACATGTACAAGGTATGTAGTCCTAGCTGACATCAATCACATACTACTATATAGAAAGCTGCTTGTTATGCTGAGCATTTCCCAAAAATTAGGTCAATTTTGTCGCAGGATGCGACCCACCCAGTCCACTAACACCCAGGTACCCATTTTACTGATGGGTGAACACGCCCAGTGGTTCTACCCTCGCCGGGAATCGAACCCGGACCCTCGCCGTGTGAAGCAAGAGCTTTAACCAGCAGGCCACGGCACACATAATCTCAGTGGCATTATCAGTGACACATCCAAGTGACAGTAACAGTGGCACTCCCTGGTATCAGTATAAATAGCACCGAGAGTGCCACTTTTCCCACTGGTCAAGCTTCTGCCAAAAAGGAAGGTGACATACGACTTAACATTAGATTCCTCTACCCAAGATTTAGATAAAGGTGGAGGTACAGCTGATCATATGTGAGAACTAATGGATTAATGTTTGTCAGAACAACGTCCACTTTCCTCTTACTCCGGAGCTACAACACAACCAGGATTCAGAAGCCTAATGTCCTCCTCACTCTCATGTTCGTACAACCAAAGTCATACTGTGCCACGAGTCTGGTTGAAACAACCAGTGACGAGCACATTTTCCACAAGGTATCCACGATCCGAAGTGCTTGCACTGGTGTTCCATAGCTCGGTCGGTTAAGCGCAGTCATTTCCCACATTGAGTGCAAACATCAGGGCTTGTTTCCTTTAAGACACCTGCTGTGCCTGTTTACCTAGAAGTAAATAGGTACTTGGGTGTTAGTCGACTGGTGTGGGTCGCATCCTGGAGTTTACCTGGAGAAAGTTCCGGGGGTCAACGCCCCCCGCGGCCCGGTCTGTGACCAGGCCTCATGGTGGATCAGAGCCTGATCAACCAGGCTGTTACTGCTGGCTGCACGCAATCCAACTTACGAGCCACAGCCCGGCTGGTCAGGTACCGACTTTAGGTACTTGTCCAGTGCCTGCTTGAAGACAGCCAGGGGTCTATTGGTAATCCCCCTTATGTATGCTGGGAGGCAGTTGAACAGTCTCGGGCCCCTGACACTTACTGTATTGTCTCTTAACGTGCTAGTGACACCCCTGCTTTTCATTAGGGGGATGTTGCATCGTCTGCCAAGTCTTTTGCTTTCGTTGTGAGTGATTTTCGTGTGCAAGTTCTGTACTAGTCCCTCTAGGATTTTCCAGGTATATGTAATCATGTATCTCTCCCGCCTGCGTTCCAGGGAGTACAGGTTCAGGAACTTCAAGCGCTCCCAGTAATTAATTGAGGTGTTTTATCTCCGTTATGCGCGCCGTGAAAGTTCTCTGTACATTTTCTAGGTCGGCAATTTCACCTGCCTTGAAAGGTGCTGTTAGTGTGCAGCAATATTCCAGCCTTGATAGAACAAGCGACCTGAAGAGTGTCATCATGGGCTTGGCATCCCTAGTTTTGAAGGTTCTCATTATCCATCCTGTCATTTTTCTAGCAGATGCGATTGATACAATGTTATGGTCCTTGAAGGTGAGATCCTCCGACATGATCACTCCCAGGTCTTTGACGTTGGTTTTTCGCTCTATTTTGTGGAAGGAATTTGTTTTGTACTCTGATGAAGTTTTAATTTTCTCATGTTTACCATATAGGAGTAATTGAAATTTCTCATCGTTGAACTTCATATTGTTTTCTGCAGCCCATTGAAAGACTTGGTTGATGTCCGCCTGGAGACAAAATTGACCTAATTTGCCTGAAATACTCGCATAACCATGGGTTTTGTATATAGTAATACGTCATTGATGTCAGCTATTACCTGGAGTTTACCTGGAGAGAGTTCCGGGGTCAACGCCCCCGCGGCCCGGTCTGTGACCAGGCCTCCTGGTGGATCAGAGCCTGATCAACCAGGCTGTTGCTGCTGGCTGCATGCAAACCAACGTACGAGCCACAGCCCGGCTGAACGGGAACTGACTTTAGGTGCTTGTCCAGTGCCAGCTTGAAGACTGCCAGGGGTCTGTTGGTAATCCCCCTTATGTGTGCTGGGAGGCAGTTGAACAGTCTCGGGCCCCTGACACTTATTGTATGGTCTCTTAACGTGCTAGTGAACCCTGCTTTTCATTGGGGGAATGGTGCATCGTCTGCCAAGTCTTTTGCTTTCGTAGTGAGTGATTTTCGTGTGCAAGTTCGGTACTAGTCCCTCTAGGATTTTCCAGGTGTATATAATCATGTATCTCTCCCTCCTGCGTTCCAGGGAATACAGGTTTAGGAACCTCAAGCGCTCCCAGTAATTGAGGTGTTTTATCTCCGTTATGCGTGCCGTGAAAGTTCTCTGTACATTTTCTAGGTCGGCAATTTCACCTGCCTTGAAAGGTGCTGTTAGTGTGCAGCAATATTCCAGCCTAGATAGAACAAGTGACCTGAAGAGTGTCATCATGGGCTTGGCCTCCCTAGTTTTGAAGGTTCTCATTATCCATCCTGTCATTTTTCTAGCAGATGTGACTGATACAATGTTATGGTCCTTGAAGGTGACATCCTCCGACATAATCACTCCCAGGTCTTTGACGTTGGTGTTTCGCTCTATTTTGTGGCAAGAATTTGTTTTGTACTCTGGTGAAGATTTAATTTCCTCATGTTTACCATATCTGAGTAATTGAAATTTCTCATCGTTGAACTTCATATTGTTTTCTGCAGCCCACTGAAAGATTTGGTTGATGTCCGCCTGGAGCCTTGCAGTGTCTGCAATGGAAGACACTGTCATGCAGATTCGGGTGTCATCTGCAAAGGAAGACACGGTGCTGTGGCTGACATCCTTGTCTATGTCGGATATGAGGATGAGGAACAAGATGGGAGCGAGTACTGTGCCTTGTGGAACAGAGCTTTTCACCGTAGCTGCCTCGGACTTTACTCTGTTGACGACTACTCTCTGTGTTCTGTTAGTGAGGAAATTATAGATCCATCGACCGACTTTTCCTGTTATTCCTTTAGCACGCATTTTGTGCGCTATTACGCCATGGTCACACTTGTCGAAGGCTTTTGCAAAGTCTGTATATATTACATCTGCATTCTTTTTGTCTTCTAGTGCATTTAGGACCTTGTCGTAGTGATCCAATAGTTGAGACAGACAGGAGCGACCTGTTCTAAACCCATGTTGCCCTGGGTTGTGTAACTGATGGGTTTCTAGATGGGTGGTGATCTTGCTTCTTAGGACCCTTTCAAAGATTTTTATGATATGGGATGTTAGTGCTATTGGTCTGTAGTTCTTTGCTGTTGCTTTACTGCCCCCTTTGTGGAGTGGGGCTATGTCTGTTGTTTTTAGTAACTGTGGGACGACCCCCGTGTCCATGCTCCCTCTCCATAGGATGGAAAAGGCTCGTGATAGGGGCTTCTTGCAGTTCTTGATGAACACAGAGTTCCATGAGTCTGGCCCTGGGGCAGAGTGCATGGGCATGTCATTTATCGCCTGTTCGAAGTCATTTGGCGTCAGGATAACATCGGATAGGCTTGTGTTAATCAAATTTTGTGGCTCTCTCATAAAAAAATTCATTTTGATCTTCGACTTTCAGTCTGGTTAGCGGCTTGCTAAAAACTGAGTCATATTGGGACTTGAGTAGCTCACTCATTTCCTTGCTGTCATCTGTGTAGGACCCATCTTGTTTAAGTAGGGGCCCAATACTGGACGTTGTTCTCGATTTTGATTTGGCATAGGAGAAGAAATACTTTGGGTTTCTTTCGATTTCATTTATGGCTTTTAGTTCTTCCCGCAATTCCTGACTCCTAAAGGATTCTTTTAGCTTAAGTTCGATGCTTGCTATTTCTCTGACCAGTGTCTCCCTACGCATTTCAGATATATTGACCTCTTTTAGCCGCTCTGTTATTCTTTTCCGTCGCCTGTAAAGGGAGCGCCTGTATCTTTCTATTTTACATCTACTCCTCCTTTTTCTTAGAGGAATAAGCCTTGTGCATACATCGAGTGCCACCGAGTTAATCTGTTCTAGGCATAAGTTGGGGTCTGTGTTGCTTAGTATATCTTCCCAGCTTATATCGGTTAGGACTTGGTTTACTTGGTCCCACTTTATGTTTTTGTTATTGAAGTTGAATTTGGTGAATGCTCCCTCGTGACTAGTCTCATTATGTCGGTCTGGGGGCTCCACGCATACATGTCTGAACCTCAATTATGTTGTGATCTGAGTATATTGTTTTTAATATGGTGACATTTCTTATCAGATCATCATTGTTAGTGAAGATGAGGTCTAGTGTATTCTCCAGTCTAGTAGGCTCTATTATTTGCTGGTTTAAATTGAATTTTGTGCAGAGATTTAAAAGCTCGTGTGAGTGTGAGTTTTCATCAGAGCTGCCTCCTGGTGTTATTACTGCAACAATATTATTTGCTATATTCCTCCATTTTAGGTGCCTGAAGTTGAAATCCCCCAGGAGGAAGATGTTGGCTGCAGGAGCTGGAAGATTTTCCAGACAGTGGTCAATTTTTAACAGCTGTTCCTGGAATTGCTGGGATGTTGCATCCGGAGGCTTGTAGACTACCACAATGACTAGGTTTTGGTTCTCGACCTTTACTGCTAAAACTTCCACTACATCATTTGAGGCATTAAGCAGTTCTGTGCAAACAAGTGACTCTGCAATGTACAGGCCACCCCCCCCTTTTTGCCTGTTCACTCTGTCACATCTGTATAGGTTGTAACCTGGGATCCATATTTCGTTGTCCAAGTGATCCTTTATGTGGGTCTCAGTGAAAGCCGCGAACATTGCCTTTGCCTCTGCAAGCAGTCCACGGATGAAAGGTATTTTGTTGTTTGTTGCTGGCTTTAGACCCTGTATATTTGTCTGTATACGTTGTGCATGTTCCTGGGATCATCGACCCCGCTGCCCGGTCTGTGACCAGGCTTCTCGTTTTATCAGGGCCTGATGATCAGGCTATTGCTGCTTGCCGCACGCAAACCGACATACGAACCATACCCCAGCTGGTCAGGTACTGACTTTAGGTGCCTATCCAGTGCATTCTTGAAGACAGCCAGGGGTCTATTGGTTATCCCCCTTATGTAAGCTGGGAAGCAGTTGAACAGTCTTGGGCCCCTGACACTTATTGTGTTGTCTCTTAACGTACACCTGACGCCCTGCTTTTCATTGGGGGGATGTCACATCTCCTGCCCAGTCTTTTGCTTTCGTAGGGGAGTGATTCTCGTGAGTAAAATTAGGACTTGTCCCTGAAGGATTTTCCAAGTGTATATAATCATGTATCTTTCTCGCCTGCATTCCAGAAAATGAAAATCAAGGGAATTCAACTGTTTCCAGTAATTTGGGTGCTTTATCATACTTATGTGAGCCGCGAAAGTTCTCTGTACATTCTCCAGATATGCAATTTCGCCTGTCTTGATGGAGGCCATTAATGTACAACAATATTACAGCCTAGAGAGAATCAACGATTTGAAGAGAATCAACATGGGCTAAGCATCCTAAGTTTTGAGGGTTCTCATTATCCATCCTATCATTTTCCTAGCAGGTATGTTAGATACATTGTTGTCATCTTTCTAGTGAGATCCTCTGACATTATCACTCCCAGGTCCTTCACATTAGTTTCTCGCTTTACTGTGTGATTGGAATTTGTTTTATACTCCGATACAGTTTTAATTTCCTCGAGCTTTCCATATCAGAGTAATTGAAATTTCTCTTCAATAAACTTCACATTGTTTTCTGCGGCCCATTTAAAGATTTGGTTTATGTTTGCTTGGTGTCTTCCAGTGTCTTTGATGGATGACACCGTCATGTAAATTCGGGTGTCATCCACAAAGGAAGACACGGTGCTATGGCTAACATCTATGTCTATGTCATATATGAGGATAAGGAACAGGATGAGGCAAGTACTGTACCTTATGGAACCGAGCATTTCACTGTAGCTGCCTCAGACTTTACTCTATTTACTATTACTCTTTGTGTTCTATTTGTTAGGAAGTTAGATCCATCTACCAACTTTTCCTGTTATTCCTTTATCCAGCATTTTGTGTGCTATTATACCATGGTCACACTTGTCGAAGACTTTCCCAAAGTCTATATATACTATATCCGCATTTTGTTTGTCCTCCAAAGCATCTAAGACCTTGCCATAGTGGTCCAGTGGTTGGGGCAGGCAGGAGCGACCTGCTCTAAACCCGTGTTGCCCTGGGTTGTGTAACTGATGGGTATCTAGGTGGGTGGCGATCTTGCTTCTTAGAACCTTCTTAAAGATTTTAATGATGTGGGACGTTAGTTCTAGGGGCATGTCATTTATTACTTTCTCGAAGTCTTGTGGTGTTAGGATAATTTCGGGAATTTTTGGATTGACCAAATTTTGAGTCTCGGTCATAAAAAGGTTTTCGACTCTTAGTCCGGTTAATGACTCGCTAAACACTGAGTAATATTGAGACTTTAGTATTTCACTCATTTCTTTGTCGTCATCTATGTAAGTCCCATCAAGTCTAAGCAGGTGTCCAATACTGGATGCTGTTTTTGCCTAATATTTGGCATAATAAAAGAAATACATATTTTTTTTTAATTTCACTGATGGCTTAAAGTTCTTCCTGAGTTTCTTGTCTCCTGTATGATTCCTTAAGCTTAAGTTCGATATTTGCTATTTCTCTGACCATTGTCTTTCTTTGTATTTCAGATATACTGACCCTTTTCAGTAGCTCTGTGATTCTTTGCCTTTGCCTCCATAGGGAGCGTCTCTTTCTAGTTTACATCTTTTCTACGTTTTTCTTAAAGGAATGTCTTGAACATACCTTAGGTGCCACATAATTAATTCTTCTGAAGCAAAGGTTCGGATGCATGTTCTTTAGGATATGTACTTGTAGAAATAAAGATTATTATTGCTATTATTATTATTATTATTATTATTATTAAAAATTATTATATTATTCTTATTCTTATAGAACAAGAGCTTGCCGAGATACGGAAAAATTTATCATCAGTTTGTTCTTAAAGACGAAGCGGATGTTAGGCCTTGGGACCACTCCACACTTTACCTCTCTCAATGCTGCTTCAAACTCATGAACTTCCTCAGTTGGAGCCGGACTGTGTCGTACAGTAAATGGACATGAAACACTTTTTAAATTCCTGCTCATTGGTCGGGAAGCGCTGAGCTGAAATGCCCAAAAGTGCCTGAGCATAAAGGCTCTGACCGCTCACCCACCTGAGGTGGGTAACAGTTGTCAGAAAATCCAAATCAGAATACTTAATGAAATCGCGACCATTTAAGCTGTGGCGCCGGGAACAAAGAACCAGCCCAACACTACTCAAGATTGAAAAAGCATCAATTTTGATGTAAATAGTTTAGAAAACCGACATATTGAAGCATGAGACACTTGTGCAACACTTGGGAATCATTATTACGCAATGTTTCGCCAGCCAGTGACTTCTTAAGTCCAGTAGAGAGACTGATGGACTGAACACATCGAATCCAAACTAAGGAACTGAATTACCTGAAACTGCTCGTATTAAATCATTTTTCTCCGTAATGAACTGAAGAAGTCACTGGCAGGCGAAATATTTTTGTAATAAAGATTCCCAGATCCTGTACAAGTGTCTCATTCTACAGCATCAGTATTCTTATCCACATTGATAAATACCCAGAGCCTAGCAAATAGTTGCAAACAAATTACTTAATAAAACTGACAAATAGAAATTTACATAGCTAAAAGTTAGTGACAATTTTAATAAAGTCCACAAATGGTAAAAGTTTGAAGCTGATCAATTAAGACATTCTTCAGAAATTGATGTGATTCCAAAACTCACAATTTTTTTTTTAACTATTTCAGGAAATTTTAAAATTTGCACTTATTCGTTAGTTTAATACGTTTATTTCGCACCTCATACCCATCTTGTGGGTGGTCGTCCAAAGATTACAGAGGTACATAATGAGTCCAGGGACTGGACGGCAAAGTTTTGAAAGCTGAACAAGTTACAGTGGTAATGAACTATTTACATGTTTATATCTGGTCACAATCGTAATAAATTATTTATGCAGACATAAATCAGGTCACACACACTACGCAGTAGGCTCCCATAGCACCCTGTCCAGTCCCTCATTCCCCCACCCACACAAACCCCGAAGAATACAGTGTCGGAGAGGAAACTGAAGGTATGGCACACCAACGCTGATGGAATAACGAATAAATGGGAGGAGTGGCACGAAAGAATCACAGAGGCATTACCAGTCATCATAGCTCTCACTGGAACTAAGCTCACAGGAATGATAACAGACGCTATCTTTCCAACTGGATATCAGATCCTGAGCAAAGACAGAGGGAATAAGGGGGCTGACGAGTTTCAATGTTCATTAAAAGCCAGTGGAACTTTGAGGAGTTGGAAAGAGGAGAGAGAGATGAGAAGCAAGGGACTACATAATAGGAACACTTCAGACTGGAGGTCCCAAGGTGGTGATTGCAGTGATGTACAACCCACCACAGAATAACAGGGGACCAAGACAAGAATACGATGAGAGTAACAGAGAAATGGTTGACATACTTGCTGAAGTGGCAGAGCAAAGCTACTAGATGTGGATGACTTCAGTCTCAAGGAAATTGACTCAGAAAAATTTGGAGCTCCTCAAGGGCCCAGAAGCGTGGAGGGCTAAGATGATGGAGGTGGTATTGGAAAACCTCATGCATCAACATGTTAGGGGACACTACCAGAAAGAGAATAGACGACGATCCAGCAAGAAATCCAGTTCAGAAATTGAGAACATCATATATGAAAGGCCCCTCGGAGCTAGTGATCACGTGGTCCTGAGCTTCGAATACAAACTGGAGTTACAAATGGAGAGGGAAGCAGGAAGGGAAGGATGAGTGAAGCCAAACGACAAAAGAAGGGACTACATAGTCATGAGGAATTTCCTGCATGAGGTTCAGTGGGAAAGAGAACTGGCGGGAAAAGTCAGTAAATGAAATGATGGCATACGTGCCAACAGAATACAAGGAAGCAGAGGAGAGGTTCGTACCCAAGAGCAACAGGAATAATGGGAAGGCCAGGACGAGCCCTTGGTTCACCCAAAGGTGAAGAGAGGCCAAAACTAAGTGCACTAGATAATGGAAGTATAGAAAGCAAAGGACCCAGGAAAATAAGAAGATTAGTTGAACAGCCAGAAATAAATATGTACAGATAAGGAGGAAGGCCTAATGACAATACGAAAATGACATAGAAGTGAAAGCCAAGTCTGATGCGAAACTGTTGTACAATCACATCAGAAAGAAAACAACAGTCAAGGACAAGGTAATCAGGCTGAAGAAGGGAGAAGGGGAGATCACATGAAACGACCGAGAAATATGTGAAGAGCTCAACATGAGATTTAGAGAAGTATTTACAATGGAGACAGAAAGGACACCAGAAAGCCGGAGTGGTGGGGTACACCATCAAGTGCTGGACACAATACATACAACCGAGGAGGTTAAGAGGCTGCTAAGTGAACTAGATATCTCTATGGCGATAGGGCCAGACATCTCTCCGTGGGTCCTGAGTGAGGGAGCAGAGGCGCTCTGTGTGCCACTTACAACAATCTTCAACACATCTATCGAAATAGGGCGACTACCTGAGGTGTGGAATACGGCGAATGTAGCCACAGTTTTTAAGAAAGGAGACAGACATGCAGCATTAAACACAAACCAGTGTCAGTGACATGTATAGTTTGCAAAATCATGGAGAAGATTATCAGGAGAAGAGTTGTGGAGCACCTAGAAAGGAATGGGATTATTCACGACAACCAGCATGGTTTCAGGGAAGAAAAATTCTGTGTTACAAACCTACTGAAGCTGTATGAAAAGGTGACGGCAGTAATACAAGAGAGTGAGGGGTAGGTAGATTCCATTTTTTTTTTTTTTTACTGTAAGAAGGCTTTTACCACAGGTTCACACAAGAAATTAGTGCAGAAGCTGGAGGATCAGGCAGGTATAACAGGGAAGGCACTGCAATGCAACAGTTATTACCTGATAGGTAGGCAACAACGAGTCATGGTATGTGATGAGGTGTCTGTGTGGGGGCGCCTGTGACGAGCGGGGTTTCACTGGGGTTAGTCCTAGGACCGGTGCTGTTTCTGGTATACGTGAATGTAATGACGGAAGAGATAGACTCAGAAGTGTCCCTCTTTGCTGACGATGTGATGCTATTGAGGACAAATCAATCACATGAGGATCAGGCAGGACTACAAAGGGATCTGAACAGGCTGCAAGTCTCGTCCAGCAACTGGCTTATGGAGATTAACTCAATCAAGTGAAGTCTTGAACATCGGGGAAAGGCAAAGAAGACCGCAGAGTACAATCTAAGGGGTCAAAGACTTCAAACCTCACTCATGGTGCATATCAACCAAATAACTGCTGCAACATATGGGTGCCTGGCAACCCTAAGAATAGCATTCCGACACCTCGGTAAGGAATAGTTTAAGACTTTGTACACTATGTGCGTGACACCCATATTGGGGTATGTAGCACCAGTTTGGAACCCACACCTTGTCAAGCACGTCAAGAAATTAGAGAAAGTGCAGAGGTTTGCAACAAGACTAGTCCCAGAGCTAAGGGGTATGTCCTACGAGGAGAGGTTAATAGAAATCGACCTGACGACACTGGAGGACAGAAGGGATAGAGGGGACGTGATAACGACATACAAAATTCTGAGAGGAATTGACAAGGTAGACAGAGAAAGGATGGTCCAGATATGGGACAGAGAATCCAAACTCACAGGAATGATAACAGATGCCATCTTCTCAACTGGATATCAGATCCTGAGGAAAGACAGAGGGAACAAAGGTGGGGGGAGGAATGGCAATGCTCATCAAAAGCCAATGGGATTTTGAGGAGCTGGAGAGAGGAGACAGGAGAAGCAAGGGAATACATAATAGGAACACTTCAAAACTGGAGGTCTCAAGGTGGTGATTGCAGTGATGTATAACCCACCACAGAATAGCAGGAGGCCAGGACAAGAATATGATGAGAGTAACAGAGAAATGGTTGAAATGCTGGCTGAAGTGACCAGAAGGGCCCATGTGAGCAGGTTGTAGGTGACATCAATTACAAAGAAATCGACTGGGAAAATCTGGAGCCACGTGGGGGCCCAAAAACGTGGAGGGCGAAGACGATGGAGAATCCTCATGCATCAACACGTTAGGACACTACCAGAGACAGGAAAGAGTATGAACCAGCAAGACTGGACCTAGTATTGAGGATATCACATTTGAAAGGACTCTCGGAGCTAGTGATCACGTGGTTCTAAACTTCGAATACACAGAGTTACAAGTGGAGAGGGAAGCAGGAAGGGCAGGATGAATGAAGCCAAACTACAAGAGAGGAGACTATACAGGCATGTTGAAATTCCTACACGAGGTTCAGTGGGACAGAATTGGCAGGGAAATCAGTAAAAGAGATGATAGCATGCATGACAACAATATGCAAGGAAGAGAAGGAGAGGTTTGTACCCAAGGGCAACAGAAATAATGAGAAGGCCAGGACGAACCCTTGGTTCACCCAAAGGTGTAGAGGGGTTAAACCAAGTGTGCTAGAGAATGGAAGAAGTACAGAAGGCAGAAGATCCAGGAGAATAAGAAGAGTAGTCAAAGAGCAAAAAATGAATATGCACAGAAAAGGAGGAAGGCCCAGCGACAACACGAAAATGACAGCAGTGAAAGCCAAATCTGACCCAAACCTGTTGTACAGTCACATCAGGAGGAAAACAACAGTCAAGGACCAGGTAAACAGGTTGAGGAAGGAAGGAGGGGAGTCTACAAGAAACAATTCTGAAATATGTGAGGAGCTCAACATAAGATTCAAAGAAGTATTCACAGTGAAGACAGAAAGGATTCCAGAAAGACGGAGAGGTGGGGAACACCATCTAGTGCTGGACATGATACATACAACCGAGGAGGAGGTGAAGAGGCTGCTAAGTGTACTAGATATCTCCATGGCGATGAGGTCGGATAATATCTCTCTGTGGGTCCTGAGAGAGGGAGCAGAGCTGCTGTGTGCTGCTACTAACAACAATCTTCAACAAATTTTTCGAGATAGAGCGACTACCTGAGGTATGGAAGACAGTAAATGTAGTCCCAATTTTTAAAAAATGACACACATCATTAGAAAAGGATACACATCAATAAACTACAGACCAGTGTCACTGACATGCACTGTATGCAAAGACATGGAGAAGATTATCACGAGAATAGTGGTGGACCACCTAAAAAGGAATGAGCTTATAAACGACAACCAGCACCGATTCAGAGAGGGGAAATCCTATGACACAAAGATACTGGAGTTGTACGACAAAATGACAGCAGTAAGACAAGAGAGAGAGAGAGAGAGAGAAGAGAGGGGTGGGTAAATTGCATTTTCTTGGACTGCAAGAAGACTTTTGACACAGTTCCACACACGAGATTAGTGCAAAAGCTGGAGGATCAAGCAGGTATAACAAGGAAGGCACTGCAACGGATCAGAGAATACCTGATGGGAAGGCATTAGCGAGTCATGGTACGTGATCAGATGTGATAGTGGGCACCTGTGACGAGCGGGGCTTCTGGTATATGTGAATGACATGCTGGAAAGAATAGACTCATAAGTGCCTCTTTGCAGATGATGTGAAGTTAATGATGAGAATTCAGTCTGAGGAGGATAAAGCAGGAATACAGAGGAATCTGGACAGGTTACAGGATTAGTCCAGCAACTGGCTCCTGGAGTTCAACCCCACCATATAAAATACTGAAAGGAATCAACAAGCTGGACAGGGATAGGATGTTCCTGAGATGGGACACACCAACAAAAGGTCACAATTGAAAGCTTAAAAAGAGGTGATAAAGCTCGTGGAACAGGGAGTGACCTAGTAGCCACCAGTGAAGAAGTGGAGCCAGGAGCTATGAATCGACTCCTACAATTGAGCACGCACGCACACACACACACACACACACACACACACACACACACACACACACAGACACACACACACACACACACACAACCCACACACACATTTTGTGGTAACTAGCAAATAAAAAAAAATGGGACCCTGGACAGGAGGATGAAGAGTCAGGGGAACTAAGGAAATTTGGTCTTGAAAGAAAAATGGATGGAAGAGCACAAGAGAAGGGTGGAACAAGAGTGGAAAAGGAAACCAGATGAGCTTATCACTAAATTGGAGGAGATGATGGATGCAGAGAGCAAGAAGTGTGAGCTGCAAGCCAAAGCTGCAGAGTTCAGGGCACAAGCCTGGAAGATGAAGTGAAAATGCTGAAGCAGGATATAGAACCAGAGAACAGAAGGGATATATCAGGAATGGGAACCTCAATATCCAGTTAGAGGCTTTATCAGACAACCAGGAGGTCCAAGAAATAAATGACATGTTTTAGCATACAGGGAAAGCAGTAAGGGGATTGTAGGCAGGGAAGGTGATAGGTTCCCTGCAGAGCTGTTGTCAAACTACAGAGAGATCCAGGAAATGATAAAGTGGTAATGGCTATGTTTAAATGGGACCCAGAGATGTGGAAGGAAAAGCAATGGGAAAAGGAGAGGAGGAGGTCAGTTTTTATTCATGGGTTCAGGAGGCTGAAGGTAAGACATATGAAGAAAGACAACAGGTAGAAAAAAAAAGAGATTGAAAATATCATCAAAGAAACAGGAGAGGAGGACATGATCAAGCTGATAAATGTTCAGAGAATAGGGGGATACTTGAGTGGGAAAAAATTGGCCAGTCATATTGATTTTCAGGAGAGAAACTGTGCAAAACAGGATCTTGCAGCAGAAGCCTCGGCTAATGGAAATAATAAAACACAAATGGATGTACCTCATCTGTAACACAATAAGAACAGAATGACAGAAACTGAGAGGATACAAAGATGCAAATGGCAAGAAAGAGAGACAAGGCTAGAGACAGGTAGGGTCACCCAAAGTCAGGAGAAACAGTAAACACAATCACCTGCAGAACCACTCACAGAACACCTCAACCAAACATATTAACCCAAAACAAAGTACACACACTGCACCCACAACCCCATCCCCAGAGCACAAATCCCATCTACACAGCAGCCTCTCATAGTATTCTGCCAGGTCTCCACTCCCACAGGCCCCACAAAACCCCAGAATATAGTTTTCGGAAAAGAAACTGAAGGTATGATACACCAATCTATACAGATAATGAATAAGTGTGAGGAGTGGTATGAAAGAGTCATGGAGGCATCCCCAGACATCATAGCACTCACAGAAACCAAGTTTATGGGAATGATAACAGATGCAATCTTTCGAACCAGATATCAGATCCTGCAGAAAGATAGGGTACAGAGAGGTAAATGGAGTTGCATTGCTCATCAAAAACCAGTGAAGGTTTGAGGAGTTGAGGCAATGGACAGAAGGGAAGCAAGGGACTACACAGTAGGAACACTTCAGACTAGGGGTCCCAAGGTGGTGATTGCAGTGATGTACAACCCCTCACAGAATAGAATGAGGTCAAAACAAGACTATGATAAGAGCAACCGAGCAATAGTTGATACACAAGCTGAGGTGGCAGGAACAGTTTACAAGGGCAGGGCAAAGTTACTAGTTGTGGGTAAATTCAATCACAAGGAGACTGGCTGGGAAAACCTGGAGCCACATGGGGACCAGAAACATGGAAAGCTGAGATGATGGAGGTGGTACTGGAAAACCTTATGAATCGACATCTTAAGGACACTACCAGAGAGAGAGAGATGAGAGGATGAACCAGCAAAGCTGGATTTCATAATTACCTTGAGAAGTTCAGACATTGAGGACATCATACATGAAAGGTCCTTCAGAGCTAGTTATCAAGTGGTTGTTCGATTATATTGTAGAGCTACAAGTAGATAGGGAAGAAGCACGAGTAGTTGGGAGAAGCCAAACTACAAAAGAGGGGACTATATATGCATGAGGAAGTTCCTACATGAGGTACAGTAGGAATACGTGACAACAAAATGCAATTGAGGCAAAGGAGAGGTCCTAGGGTCGGTGCTGTTTCTGGTATACGTGAATGACATGACAGAAGGGACAGATTCAGAGGTGTCCCTGTTTGCAGACGATGTAAAGCTAATGCGGGGAATTCAAACGGATGTAGATCAGATAGAGCTACAAAGGGATCTGGACAGGCTGCAAGCCCTGTCCAACAACTGGCTCATGAAGCTTGGGGAAGGTCAAAGAAGACCACAGATGGAGTACAGGCTTCGGGGGCCAAAGGCTGAAACCCTCACTGAAGGAACAGAATCTTCGGGTGATTATCACACCGAGTACATTTGATGTGCACAGCAACCTAATAAATGCTGCTGCATATGGGCACCTGGCAAACCCAAGAATAGCGTCTCAACACCTGAGTAAGTCATTCAAAATACTGCACGTTCATGTCCATATTGGAGTATTTTGCACCAGTATGGAACCCATACCTGGTGAAGCAAGTCAAGAAATTAGAGAGAATGTAAAATTTGCAATAAGACTAGTCCCAGAGGAGAGGTTAAGGAACATGATAACAAGAGGGAAGACGTGATAACGACATATAAAATACTGAGACGAACTGACAAGGTGGATAGGTAGAGAAGGATTCAGAGATGGAACACAACACCAAAGGGTCACAAGTGAAAGTTGAAAACTTATACGACCATGATGATGTTTGGAAGTTTTCTTCAGTCATAGTGTTGTCAGGAAGTGGAACAATCTGGAGAGTGATGCAGTGGAGGCAGGATCCATACATAGCTTTTAGAAGAGATACGATATAGCTCATGGAGCATGGAGAGAGTGGACTAGTAGCGAATGGCGAAGACGCAGGGCCAGGAGCTGTGAATCGACCCCTGCAACCACAAATAGGTGAGCACATACAAAAAAAAAGTGTTAATACTTAATTTACAGTGAGCAAAATCATGGTATTTTTCCGGAATGTTTTGTAATATACCGATGTTGATGTAATACTGACACATTCGAACTTACGAACTTACAAATTATCATTTTAATAGAAAACATCAACAATGTTTTTTACATAATCAGAAGAAACATTGGAGAAAAAGTTAATACCAATATTTATTCAATAAAACTGGCAAATTGGAACCAAGTGATCAGGAGTGACGGCTCTCCCATTCCAAATACAGAACACCTGAATGCCGATGTGTCGTACCGAATCGCTTGTAGACGACTTCCTTACCGGTCAGGGCGTTGTAGGTGGCAGTGCAGCGTCCTCACTGCCATCCACTAAGACTTCTCCCTCTATATAGGGATGTAAATGGCGTGCTAAAAATATCTAGCCAAGACAGGAGTCGCAGATTCAGGAAGGATATAGGAAAGCACTGGTTTCGCAATAGAGTTGTGAATGAGTGGAACAAACTCCCGAGTACAGTCATAGAAGCTAAGACGTTGTGTAGTTTTAAAAATAGGTTGGATAAATACATGAGTGGGTGTGGGTGGGTGTGAGTTAGACCTGACTAGCTTGTGTTACTAGATAAGATGCCGTGCTCCTTCCTTAAGTGAATGTGACTGACCTGACTAGGTTGGGGCATTGGCTTGGGCCGGTGGGGACTTGGACCTGTCTCGCATGGGCCAGTAGGCCTGCTGCAGTGTTCCTTCTTTCTTATATTCTTATGAAACCACACCAGTGGTGGAAATTTGTAGCCGATCAGCTTAGTCATTTTGCAGTTATAACGAGGATTCCAACGATTACAACCTTTTTTTATTCACTATTTAATTACATCAACAGATTCACCTTGACGTAAACAAAACATAATAAATATTGTCCAGAGGACGTAAACTGAAAATTATTTAACGTGGTTAAACGAGAATAAAACTTTCACACAGTTTTAGACATGATGGTCATATCTATTTCTACACGGATGAATTTCACTCTCCGTTGTCGTCGTATATTTTTGGCACCTTAGTGATGGTCCGAAGCCCCGCCACTGAGGATGCTGGAAGTTATCCCAGCTATTACAACATCCTGGGAATGGCTTTAATAACTTAGGGCAAAGGTCACGTGAACATGCCAATAGTTCCCGGAATTTTAGGTTCGTTACCGTACACAGGTGTTGAAAATTTGACTGTGATTTAGGCCTTCTCGAGCTATGAGCAAAATAAAATCTTAAAGTTGGAGGAAGAAAATGAAGAAAATCAGTCAGGAACTTGAAGGTCCCGTCGGGATAACTAATTAATGAAATGTATATTAGTTATGCCCAACTTATCTTAAGTCAGTTTAGTGGAGAGGAACTTGTTTACCTGGAGTTTACCTGGAGAGAGTTTCGGGGGTCAACGCCCCCGCGGCCCGGTCTGTGACCAGGCCTGATGTCAGGCTTGTGTATATATGTATTTTTAGGCATATAATAAATCTGCATTTTTATACATTAATGTATGTGAGAAATTTAGATATATTATGTAGTCTTCCCTCTCGTTTCTCTACATATAATTTTTATTGACCCACTGTGATAACGGAGATGTCTTCATGACAAAATTAATTTCTCGTGTGTTTGAGATGGGTCTTCTTGATGGTACCTGTCAAATATGTAATAAAAACTCCAGTTCTGCTGGAACGAAATCTATGAAGGAGCCGTAGCTCTTAAACCTATAATTTATTAATAAAATATGTGACAATATCTTCATTGGTCTACTGAAGCATCTTAGCTCAGATTGACGGACTTCAGCATTGTGTGACGCTTCCTGTGTAACGGAATATAACAGGGGAAATAGCTTTTGTTCCCTCTATGTAACAATCATTCAAAATAGGGGGGCCAGATGCTGCGAACCTCACTCAATGGAATAAAATTTTGGGGTGAGTTTCATACCGAGCGAGTGATGCACTACTAATGCATCCAATTTTGAAAAATAAAATGTATAAGGGTGTTGTGATCGTCTCCATCCTCTAACCTCTCTATCCTCACCCCCCCCCCACAATTTTCCATCATCCATCACCAAATATCCCCCACCATTTTCCATCGGCCAGTTTTCCCAACAACCTCTATTTTTCGTACCCTCCCATACCCTCACTGCCGTCGCGTAATTAACAGCTGCTACTAAATTCAATATTTCGTTTTGTTGCTGCAGAGTTTTTGTTGTTTTTGAGGCGCAAAAACTCGGGTCCGTCGACCAGGTTAGTAAAGGTATTTTGTTCATTTTTTGCTGTGCCTCTGTTTTCTCGTATTTTGACGCAACTGATAAATTGTAGCCGGATATGAGGAGAAGAACTGCAACTGGGAGGTCGTCCCGCAGGGAGACCAACCAGGCAAAAGATCTCTCGGATGTCACCCTCCCCAGGGAGACGAACCTAGGGAGACGACCTCTGGGAGATGACCCACCCACCGAGGCCACCGCCTACATGGTTGTCATTCCAGTTGCACTGCTGACGTGGGCGTAGAGGGATGTAGGGATGCTGACGATGGCTGATTCTTGGGGAAATAGTGGGGAGGATATCCCACACCCTTCCTACACGAAGCGGCGGAAACATATACTTTATGGGTGAGTTCTAGCTCTTGGACATAGAGTCATAGCTTCTGAATGTTAAGGAAGTGAATTGTTATATTAATCTCCAGTCATAGTTAATAATTATAGTTCCGTAAGACTCTAGTTCTTGGGCCTTCACTTTCATCCATGCTCTGAAGGTATGGATGAATAACACCTCACAGGCTCATAGCTCCTGGCCCCACTCGTTGGAGTCTTCCGGCTTCATAAATGAATTATACATTCTAGGTACATTCATTCAAGTTATAACTCCTGGGCCCAGCCACTGAGGTTCCTGGGCCATTTCATTCAAGTTACAGCTCCTGGATCAAACCATTCGAGTTACAGTTCCTGGACCCACCCATTCAAGTTAAGCGTCTGGACCCAATCATTCAAGTTACAGCTCCTGGACCCACCCATTCAAGTTATAGCTCTTGGATCCAATAATTTACGTTATGGTTCAATTTACAGCTTCTGGGTATACCCATTTAAGCTATAGTTCTTGGGCCATCAAATTCAAGTTGTAGTGTGACTAGTATATAAATAGCTCCTGGGCCCCAGTTATTTAGGATATCATTTCTGAGCTCACCCTCTGTAAAATGTGTGATTTTCCGTAACTATTAAGGAGAAGGGGATCCTTGAGGGAACCATGAGAGATCCATGAGGGATCCCTGAGGGATCCTGAGAGAGAGAGAGAGAGAGAGAGAAAGGGAGATGACACAAAGGAAAGAGAAATGAATATCAAAAATAACGTTGGTTCACTATCTCACAAACATTCAGCTGTAAGTAAAATCTCTCACACAACAATTTATGATTTTTATTTTTTTTTCATTGTGAGACAAATCAGATTTCCCACTTTTATAAGTATTTTTCCCACCACAAAGTTTGGTCCTATATGTCAAGAATGTATATATATATATATATATATATATATATATATATATATATATATATATATATATATATATAATATACATGTGCAACATTTTGGTATATTCTGGAAAAGTTCCGGCAGTCAGCGGCTTCGTCAGTCCATAGCAGAGAATATGCTGGATTTTCAACAAGATTGACTGACTGAACACATCGACACCAGGCTGAGGGACTGATTACCTCAAGCTACTCCTCTCTCTGCTTTGGACTGAAGAAGCCACTGGCTGGCAAAACGTTTCCTGAACAAAGATACCCAAATGTTGTATAACTGTCTTATCAATATAAATTATAACTCTAGGATAACCCAAGCTCGATTGCTAGCGCACTCACCTCACACAATGAGGTCCGGAGTTCGAATCCCGGGTACGTTTTGGAAACATTTGGACGTGTTTCCATAAGACACCTGCTGTCCATGTTCGCCCATCAGTATAAAATAGGTACCTGGGTGTTAGTCGGCTGGTGTGGGTCGCATCCTGGGACAAAATTGTCCTAATTTGCCCAAAATGCTCTGAGTAAAAAGCGGCTTTATAGTATACCTGGAGAGGGTTTCTGGGGTCAACGCCCCCACGTCCCGGTCTGAAACCAGGTCTCGTGGTGGATCATTGTCTGGTCAACCAGGCTGTTACTGTTGGCCGCACGTAAAATGAAGTACGAAATGATCAGGTATTGCCTTTAGGTGCCTGTCCAGCGCCTTCTTAGAGACAGCCAGGGGTCTATTGGTAATCCCTCCTATGTATGCTGGGAGGCAGTTGAACAGTCTTGGGCCCCTGGCACTTATTGTGTTGTCTCTTAGCGTACTTCCGGCGCCCTGCTTTTTGCTGGGGGAATGTTACATCTGCCCAGTCTTTTGCTTTCGTAGGGAGTGATTTTCGTGTACAGGTTTGGTACTAATCCACTAGGATTTTCCAAGTGTATATTAACATGTATCTTTCTCTCCTGCATTCCAGAGAATACAAATGAAGGGGTTTAATCGTTCCCAACAATTTAGGTGCTGTGCTTTATCGTACTTATGTGTACTGTGAAAATTCTCTGTACACTCTCGAGGTCAGCAGGTTCGCTTTCTTTGAAGGAGGCAGTTAGGGTACAGCAGTATTCCAGTCTAGAGAGAACAAGCAATTTGAAGTGAATCATCATGTGCTTGGCATCCTTAGTTTTGAAGGTTCTCATTATCCATCCTTTAATTTTTCTAGCAGATGACGTAGATACGTTGCTGTGTTCTTTGAAGGTGAGATCCTCTGACATTATCACTCCCAGGTCCTTCACATTAGTTTTATGCTCTATTGTGTGGTTAGAATTTGTTGTATATCCTGAAAAAGTTTTAATTTCCTCAAGTTTTTCATATATAAGTAGTTAAAATTTGTTGTCATTGAACTTCATATTTTCTGCAGCCCATTTAAAGATTTGGTTGATGAGTCTTGCAGTGTCTTCGATGGAGGTCACTGTCATAGGAATTCGGG
The DNA here is from genome assembly GCF_026875155.1 of Cherax quadricarinatus. Classification (NCBI taxonomy): domain Eukaryota; kingdom Metazoa; phylum Arthropoda; class Malacostraca; order Decapoda; family Parastacidae; genus Cherax; species Cherax quadricarinatus. The sequence goes on from NC_069444.1 coordinate 32,419,160, forward strand.
TGTCATCCGCAAAGGAAGACACGGAGCTGTGGCTTACATCTCTGTCTATGTCAAATATGAGGATGAGGAACAGGATGGGAGCGAGTACTGTGCCTTGTGGAACAGAGCTTTTTACCGTAGCTGCCTCAAACTTAACTCTGTGTTCTATTTGCCAAGAAGTTATACATCCATCTACCAACTTTTTCTTTTATTCCTTTTCATACATTTTGTGCGCTATTACACCATGGTCACACTTGTCATGGCTCTTGCAAAGTCTGTGTATACTACATCTGCATTTTGTTTATACTCTAAAGCATCTAGGACCTTGTCACAATGGTCCAGTAGCTGGGACAGGCAGGAGCGACCTGCTCTAAACCCGTGGTGCTCTGGGTTGTGTAATTGATGGGTATCTAGGTGGTTGGCTATCTTGCTTCTTAGAACCCTCTCAAAAATTTTTGTGATATGGGATGACAGAGCTATCGGTCTGTAGTTCTTTGTAATTGCTTTACTGCCACCTTTGTGGAGTGGGGCTGTCTGTTGCTTTTAGTGACAGCGGGATGACCCTTGTCTCCATGCTTCCTCTCCATAGAATGCTGAAGGTACGTGACAGGAGCTTCTTACAGTTCTTGAAGAACACGGAGTTCCATGAGTCTGGGCCTGGGGCAGAGTGCATGGGCATGTCATTAATTGCCTTTTCGAAGTCTTGTGGTGTTAGGATAATATCAGAGATTTTTGAAATGACCAAATTTTGAGTCTTGGTCATAAAGAAATCATTTCGATTGTCGATACTTAGTCTGGTTAACGTCTTGCTGAACATTGAGTCATATTGGAAGTTTAGTATCTCATTCATTTCTTTGCCGTCATCTGTTTAAGTCCCATCTCTGCTAAGCAGGGGTCCAATACTGGATGTTGTTTTCGCCTTAGATTTGGCATACGTGCAGACTTTTTTTTTTCGATTTTATTGATGCCTTTAAGTTCTTTCTGAGATTCTTGTCTCCTCTAAAATTCCTTAAGCTTAAGTTCAATATTTGCTATTTCTCTGACAGTGCCTCCCTTTGTATTTCAGATATACTGGTCCCTCTCAGAAGCTCTGTGATTTTTTGCCTTCACTTGTATAGGGAGCTTCTCTCTTTCTAGTTTACATCTTCTCTATCTTTTTCTTAATGGAACGTGCCAAAAGCAGACCTCAAGCGCCACAGAGTTAATTTTTTCAAGGCAAGGGTTTGGATTCATATAGTTTACTATATCTTCCCAGTTTGTTTCATTTAGCACATGGTTGACTTGTTCCCACTGTATGTTTTTATTACTGAAGTTGAGTTTTGTGAAGACACCCTCATAACTGAACACATTTTGTGGGTCAGGAGCCACGCACATACATGTATCTATTATTTTGTGATCTGACTGTTGTCGTAGTATGTCACTGATGTCAGCTGAGACTATATACCTTGTACATGTACTTGTAGTAACAAAGATTATTATTATAATTTTTACTATATTATATTCCATCAGAGGCACATGCAACCTATGCTTTTCCATGCATCATATCTCTTGTGCATGAATAAACACTGTCTCAAAAAATGACCTCGAAGTAGCAAGGTGCCTCTGGTTGTGCAATAAAGATATAGAACTTTGGGTAGGTATCAGAAAGGTACTAATGAGAGTATTAACACTAAAAATATGCAAGAAAATAAAGATGAACTCTTGGACAGTCTGCCAAAGATATATAAAACATGGGAAGAAGAGATAGGAGGAGTGAACCATAACTTGCAAAATGCCCATACAACAACCCATACCACAACAGATGACTCGAAACTATATAGTCACCCACTGAAAAAAAAACACAGGACACGAAAATGTCAATTAAACCAACCCCCATCACATGGTGCTAACCCAGACCCATCCCCCAGTCCTAGTACTACTGCTTACAGCGCTGGTGCTGACCCAGGCTCAGCCCCCAGCCCCAATGCTGACTCAGACTCAGCCCCATGACTTAGTGCCAGTCCAGACTCTGCAAGGGACTCTACCACAGTCACCACTAAAACCTTAAATATACAATCATCCTTGCACAAGACCATAGCTCACATTACAGATGTAGTGGAGTCGTCGTCTTCTTCTTCTGGGGAAAGTAGTTCCCCGGAAGCAGGAGGGAGCGGCCCTGGTTTGGAAACTGCACAAATTGAGAACACACCTACCAAAAATTCTACCCAACCAAAAGTGAAATTTTGCAAATTCTATGTTTGGGGCATCTGTAAGCATGGAATATCAGGAAAAACAAATGGGACGTGTAACTTTGACCTCCAGTCTAAAGGAGTGTGTCATTCTCCCTCCTGTAATTTCTTTCACCCAGAAAATGTGCCACTCTTCGGTCCTCCAAAAACAGTGCTACAACACCAACTGCTCTGCATATCATGAAAAATGAACCAGGAGGTTCAGACTTCATAAGACAATCAATAGTAGTTATGACATCCCCACTCCAAGTGATATTTTAGTGGCAGGAAGTGAAGAAAGAAAATGGAAGGAAATAGCAAAGATAGTTCAACACCTTGCAGCCTTGTTGAACTGGAGGCACAGCCAGTGGCCACCCATGGCCCTGCAGAACCACAACTACTGACGCCAGTAACAAAATCCCCCCAACAAACACAGAATACAACCTCGTTGATATTTGCTAATATACAGGGCCTTAAGCCATCCACCAACAACAAAATACCTTTTATCAGTGGATTTCTAGAGGAGCCAAATGCGATGTTTGCAGCCTTCACAGAGACCCACGCAAAAGATCACTTTGCAAAGAAATATGGATAAATGGGCACAACCTTTGTAGATGCGACAAAAAGAACAGGTAACAAGGGGGGGGGGAGGTTGGCCTGTATGTCAAAGAGTCACTCATCTGCACGGAGTTGCTGAACACAACAGATGATGTAGATGAAGTTCTAACAATAAAGATCGAGAACCAAAACCTAGTCATTGTGGTTGTATATAAGCCATCAGATGCAACCTCCCAGCAGCTCAAAGAACAGCTACTGAAAATTGATTACTGTCTGGAAAGCCTTTCAGCTCCATCCCCAAACATCTTACTGCTTGGTGATTTCAACCTAAGGCATACAATGGAAGAATGTAGCGAATAATGTTATAGCAGAAACAATCCCTGGAGGCAGCGCAGATGAAAGGTCACACACACATTAGCTACTAAATCTCTGCAATAAACACACCTTAAGTCAGCAGATAGTGGAGCCAACAAGACTGGAAAACACACCTGACCTAATTTTCACAAAGAATGAGGACCTGGTTAGAAACATAACAATATCAAAAACAACTAATTCTGATCACAGTCTGATCAAAGTTCAGACATACATGCACAGGGGTAATAATCAGCAAAATGCACGTAGCTGTGAAAGTGTCTTCACAAAATACAACTTCAACAACAAGAACATCAACTGGGATCAGGTGAACCATGTCTTAAATGAAACATGTTGGGAAGATATCTTAAATAACATGGATCCAAACCAGTGCCTTGAAAGGATCAACTTCCTGGCAGCTGAAGTATGTTCAAAACATTTTCCCCTAAGAAAGAAGAAGAGAAGACGCTCCCTCTACAGAAGACGACGAAGAATCACTGAGCTCCTCAAGAACGCTAGATTATCTGATACACAGAAGGAAGTGCTGACCAGGGAAGTGGAAAGCATCGAACTTAAGTTGAAAGACTTATACAAAACCCAGGATCCCCCAGGCTTGAGCTTGCTACCATCTGCAGCTCATAAGGCTGCCATCCCCACGAGCCCCTTCGAGGCGGGGTAGATGGCAGACCAGAGGCCTAGCTTCTCCCTACGAGCCCCGTGAGGGCGGGGAATGTGGCTAGGCCTGGGGACACTTGGTCCCAAAGATGAGGAGGTACTGTACCTCCTCCCATGGGAGACTTAAGTCTCGAGACACTCCCCAGATAGGGAGCCAAGGCCGGGTCACCACTACTTGGAAAAGACCCGGGCCGGGAGAATACCGGCGAATAAAAAAAAAAAAAAAAAAAAACCAGGAGAGACAGGAGGAGTTAAAAGAGATTGGTGAAATTGAAAGAAATTCGAAATATTTCTTTTCATGTGTCAAAAATAAAGCAAATACCACATCTAGTACAGGGCCCTTACTCAGACAAGATGGAACTTAAACAGATGACAACAAAGAAATGAGTGAAATACTGAAATCCCAGTACGACTCTGTGTTTAGCGAGCTACTAATCAGTCAAAAGATCAACAATCCAAAAGATTTTTTCATGAATGAGCCTTAATACTAAGGAGTGTATCATAGTTGTACAGTAGGATACTAATTATTTCATAGTTGTACAGTAGAATATTAATTATAAATGAATCAAAATTTGTATAATACAAGGATATATTTATATTCGAAAATGCTTTTTGTGAAAACAATGATTCAATTATATTCGTGTCAACAATGGATAAAAGGTTCAATGTGATTGTTTCAGTTATGATGTGGGAGTACATAGGTGAGTAAATGTGTACTGAGTATTTAACATTTAGTCTAGGGTGATTAAGTGGCTTTTGAGAAGAATCTTAAATTGATTTTCAGACGGGGTTACTTTAATATCTTCTGGTAATGAATTACATATTTTGGGCCCTTATGTGCATTAAATTTTTACGCAGTGTGATATGGACACGAGGTATGTCAAAAAGAGATATGTGTCTTGTATTGTGGTCATGTGTCCTGTTTAGGTTGGTGAGGAGAAGTTTGAGTGGGGGGTTTATATTTGCGTGTATTGTTCTATGTATGTAGTAGGCACATGAATAAGTATGGATGTTCTTAATGGTGAGCAGATTCAGACTTTTGAAAATTGGTGGAGTATGCTGGCGGGAGTGGGAATTTGTTATCATTCTTACCGCAGCCTTTTGCTGGGTTATTAGGAGTTTTAGGTGATTGGATGTTGTTGATCCCCATGCACAAATTCCATATGTAAGAAAAGGGGTATATGAGTGATGGTACAGTGCCAGGAGAGCTGATTGTGAACTTATTTACCTTATCTTTGATAGTATGCCTACAGTTTTGGGAGATTTTCTTGGTGATTTGTTGTATGTGTGTCCGGAACTTAAGGCTACTGTCAAGGTGGATACCTAGGAATTTTCCTTCTGTGAGCCTGGTGACTGATGATCCATTTAGCGTAATGTTAATTGGATCATTTGCAGCTTTGTTTCCAAACTGAATGAAACAGGTTTTATCAGTGTTCAGGGTAAGTTTGTTAGTCATCAGCCAGGCAGATATTTTCTGTAATTCAGCATTGACTGTGTTTGCTAGTATGACTGTTTTTGGGTGGGAAAAAGACATATGTAGTGTCATCTGCAAATAATTGGGTTTGAGTAGTTTGTGATGCATCGGTAGATCATTGATGTAGATGAGAAAGAGGAGTGGTCCCAAGGACGCTTCCTTGTGGGACTCCTACTGTAATTGGTTGGGTGGAAGAGTTTGCATCATTTGCATACAATATTGAGTTCTTTTACTAAGGTATGACTTTAGGTATTGAGGAGTGGCCTCTGTTACAATATTTGCATTAAATTTGGAGTACAGCAGTTCATGGTCGACTGTATCGAAAGCTTTACGTAAATAATGAAATCCCAGCGGGACTTCTTTCTTTTCAAGTGCAGTATATATTACTTCTAGCATGTGTATGATAGCATCATTTGTGCTTTTATTATTCCTGAATCCAAACTGACAAGGATTTAATATATTGTGTGAAACGAGGTAGGAACAGATTCGTCTATGAATTAATTTTTCAAAGATTTTAGAGAGCAGTGGTAAGTTAGATATTGGTCTATAGTTATTCAAGTCAGCTTGGTCACCTCCTTAGGATGGGAGTGACCCTCGCTATTTTGAGAACTATTGGGAAGGTAAATGATTCAATGGATTTGTTAAAGAGCGTTGCAATAATTGGTGACAATACTTGAGAAGCTTTTTTGCACATAAAAGCAGGCAAGTTGTTTATGTCTCCTGCCTTGTTTTTAAGGGTGTTTATGATGAGCGTAACTTCAATGGGGTTGGTTGGAGCTAGGAATAGTGTATTTGGGTAGGTGCCTATGAGGTAGTCTGATGGACGGGTGTTTGTGCTTGGTATTTTGTTTGCTAGATTTTTTCCTCTGGTGGAGAAGCTCAAGCTCAAGCCAGAAACTGGAAATAGTCCCTTTTTGTGGCTTTTTTGGGGTTATCCAAGGTTCTCTACACATATGCTGCTATGTATGATAATCTATGTAGAGGAAATAGCTTTTTTGTTTCAGTTTTATGGTGCATTGCAAGTGTATATCACAGTTAGCCCTGTGCTACACTATTGTCTCTAATATAAGGCCTCTGTCGGACCGCTCGTTATTATGCAAAATATTTTTCATTCTGGAGTATTTACCATGTTTTTATGTTATTTATATTGTTTATTATGTTAGATTAGTTGTGATAGGTAAATAAGCCGTAGTGTTGATATTAGCGTAATAATAAAGCATATTCCCGTGTATCACGAGACTGAGCTCATGGCAGCTCAAAGCCACCTTATCTTTTATGGACAGTGTACTGTGTATGTGCTTTACACAATAAGAAGTATTTCTTTTATTCGTTGGAACCATTGCTAGTGCTAAAAGTAAGCAGGTTTTAACAATAAATGGAGAAAAAGAAAGTGGAATGACTTATGCAGCAAGTAGCACCACCAAACAGTAGCAGCAGGTTGGTGTGGTGACCCTGGAAATTTGAAATTATGCTAGCTGAAATTAGTGCCGGATTACTGATGGAACTGGATAACTGATTGCCGGATTAGTGATGGCCAACCTGTATTAGTTTTGGTTCCCAGCCTTGACAAACTTGGCAGCAAGATATTCTGGACACTGCTTGTAAGCAGTTTTATAAATATGATTTAACCTGAGTTGTTTTACTCTGTCTTCAATATCAGCATATCCAGTTGTTGTAATTCATCCTGGCCTACATGCTGTATTGGATCAGGTCTAGGATGAATCTCACCATTTTGTTCTGGGTGGTTTGTGGTCTATCTTTCAGTTAAGGCAGAGTACCATAAAAAGCAAAAATAATATATTTAGCATTGTTTAAGAGCTAGACACAGGGTTCTGTGAGCCTCAGTAGGTAGACACTGTGCCTGTCTGTAGAGGAACTTTAATTGGCATTTGCTTTCTTTATTACATTGTTTCCTATAAATTTTCCTGACATGCATGAGTCAAAGGGGATTCCCAGACATTTCACTGAAAATACTGAAGTGATGGGTTCCTCATTACACTGAATATTAAAAGTATTTACCCTTTTTGTTTTACTTTACATACCAGAGAGTATGGCTTTTGTTTACCCAAGGTGTAATGATAGTTTATTGTCTACTAACAAATTTGCTGCAAGGCTCTAGTTTTAGTGATAGTACTTTTAGCTATTTTCTTGTGGTCTTTACCTGATACTAACAAAACTACCAAGCTTTACTTGGGTTTAACTTAGTTCTGTTTGCATGAAGCCATAAGATACACCTACTAGTTGGCAACAGTTTGGGGTGTCTGTGTTAACCCTTTCAGGGTTTCAGCCGTACTAGTACGGCTTACGCACCAGGTCCATGACGTACTAGATGCATAAATTCTAGCCCCTTTCAAATCTAGTGAGAGAAAGCTGGTAGGCCTACATATGAAAGAGTGGGTCTATGTGGTTAGTGTGCCCAGTATAAAAAAATCCTGCAGCCACAGTGCTTAATGAGAAAAAAAAAAACTTTGACCGTGTTTTTGAATTAAAACAGCGACTTTGCACTATATTTTCGTATGGTTTTATTGTTGTATTCTAGTTTTCCTGGTCTCATTGTATAGATTGGAAGACATATTACAGAAATTGAGATGATTTTGACTGGTTTACAATGAAAAGTACCTTGAAATTGAGCTCAAAGTAGCAGAATGTTCGATTTTTCCCAAAGTTCAAAGCAAACAAATCATGCTATGTGTCCAATACACATCAACTGGTGAGTCAATATTCTTTCACAAGTGTGCTGATATTATATATACCCATTTCTACACTAATGCAGTGTCTGCATAACATAACTCTTCTATTTTTTGTGAGAATAAAAATTAAAAGTGGAAAGCAAAAGAAATGTAAGAGGGGCATGGGGACGTAAACTAATGAACAGAGGAAATGTTATTTTAGTACCAGGAATGTCTTTCTTGTTTATTCTGGACCCTATTTGGAAATTGGCATCTTTTGAAATTTGTGTGAAATTGGCAAAAATTGCTAAATTCTGACCACTGTATTGGATAGTTGAAATCGGTAAATTGGTGGTTTCTTGTACTCATTCGATAGAAAAAATGGATTTCTAGCGAAATAATTATGATTTCTGTCGACTAGTACATTGGAATTAGCCGAAAATAGGGCTCAAAATGGGCAAAATCACCGATGCGTAAACTTCGTCGAGACCGCTAACTTCGCGAGAGCATAATTCCGTAAGTTTTCCATCAAATTTCATACTTTTGGTGTCATTATGATCGGGAAAAGATTCTCTCTCTTTTCATAAGAAAAAATAATTTTTTTTTTTTTTAAATTTGGGGGACCCTGAGAAAAAGTCTCTGAGAGGCGGGCCTGTGGATCCTGAAAGGGTTAAAGGTATTCGATGCAACTGGCAGTTAAGTAAGTAAGTAAGTTTATTCAGGCATACACAAATACAGTTACATAGAATTATCATACATAGCAGCATATGTGTAGAGAACCTAGGATAACCCAAAAAAGTCAGACAGAGTGACTTATTTCCATTGGGGTCCTTTTACCATATTATTATAATATAAAGGTTATAATATTTTCTTATTATTCTACAATGAATATAACATCTTATTATCATACTAAAAAGACTATCTACTACACAAGGGTCATTAAGACTATCTACAATACGGGGGTCATTACTAGGAATAAGGTAAAATTTACACTTATGTTAGCTAAAAAATAGAAAATCATTCCCCTCCCTTTCTGTAGCTACATTCATCAGACACCTTTTGGCACTCTTTTTTGAACTGGGTTTATGTTATGACTGGCTTTGACATGTGCGGGTAGTCTGTTCCATTCCTTTATTGCTGTACAATAAAAGGTGTTTGACGCCTGGCCACTGACTGTGGGTACTACAAAAGTTGTGCCTCTCCCCCTAGTACTATGATTGCTTTGGTTCCCAACCTTGACAAAACTGACAGCAAGATATTCTGGACACTGTTTGTGAGCAATTTTATAAACATGATTTAGCTTCAGTTGTTTTTTCTCTGTCTTCAACATTCAAACATATCCAACTGCTGAATTCATCCTGGCCTACATGTTCTCTTGGTCCCCGCCCCGGATGAATCTTACGATTTTGTTCTGGGTGATTTTGCAGTCTATCTTTCAGTTTTTTTGTCAAGGCAGAGTACCATGAAGAGCAAGCGTAATCCATATGGCATTGTATAAGGGCTAAAACATAGGGTCCTGCGAGCCTCAGTAGGTAGACACTGTGCTTTTCTATACAGGAACTTCAGTCTGGCAAATTTGCTTTTTTTTACTACACTGTTCCCTATCAATTCTCCTGACATGCATGGGTCAAAGGGGATTCCCAGATATTTTACTGATGAAACCAAAGTGATGGGCTCCCCATTACACTGAACATTTAAAAAATTTTTTACCCTTCTCAGTTTATGTTTCGTGCCAAAGAGAATGGCTTCAGTTTTCCCTAGGTGTAATGATAGTTTGTTGTCTACTAACCATTTGCTGCAGGACTCCAGTTCCAGTGTTAAAACACTAGCAATATCTTGTGGGTCTTTACCTGTCACTAACAGAGCACTGTCATCTGCATACAGTAGGAGTTTACACTTGACACTGATAGGCATATCATTGACATAAACATAAGAATAATAAGGGACCCAGAATACTACCTTGGGGAACTCCACATGTTATCGGCAGGGGTTCTGATTCCGTTTTGTTGATTTTGACTATTTGTCTCCTGTTGCTAAGGTAGGACTTAAACCAGTCTACAGAACCTATACGGATAGCTTGCTTGCTGATATTGATGCAACAGTTGTGTAGAATAAATTGAAACAATTTACCACTATAGTTGCTTCATAGTATTCATCGTTATTGATATTTAGCGCTATGTTAAATATATCTGCAGGTTTATGGCGATAACCCAGCTCCTCTAGCTGTTGCCAGAGCTTTCTGGAATTGTTCTTGTATTCTTTTATTTTTGAGCAATAGTACCTTGCCTTTTGCTCCATTTATAGGCCTCTGCACTCTGTTCCTTATCCTTTGAAATTCATTTAGCACTGCATTATCCTGTGTGTTTGCCCTAAATCTTTTTAGCAACTGATCCCTGAATTTGATATTATCTAACATCTCGGCAATTAACAGGTTCAGTTCTTTGTTTAATCATAACCTCTTAAACTGGTTCAAATATTATCAAGGATGGCAGTGAACATGGTTCTGAATTTTTCCAGGCATCATTTACATCAGTGCAACTTGTTATCACAGTCCAATTACAGTTGTGTAGCCTATTTACCAGTGTTTCTTTACTGTATCATCTAGTTGACCCAAATAAAGTCATGGGGTTTTAACAATGAAGGTTATCAACCCAGGATAACCCAATTAAGCCAGTGCAGTATTGGGGACTTTTATTTCCAGTGTCGTCCTTTGCTCTTCTTTCCCAGGATGTGACCCAAACCAGTCGACTAACACCCAGGTACCAGCTTACTGCTAGGTGAATATGGGCAGTAGGTGTCAGGAAACATGCCCAAAGTTTCCAGGGATTGACCCCAGACCCTCAGTGTGTGAGCTTAGGATGTTGACAACCAAGCCATGAGCACCTACTTTGATGCTGGTGAATGGCTCCTCATCCAAGGAGTTAGAGCTACCCTCACTTTTCTTTAGATTAAATCTTTTTGCCACCCATTATGCAGAAATTGTATGACCCATGTGGGTTTAATGCTTCCGCATGAATAATTTTTTTTTATTAACACATCGACCCTCTCCCACCAAGGCAGGGTGGCCCAAAAAAGAAAAACTTTCTTCATCATTCAATCCATCACTGACTTGCCAGAGGTACACTTACACTGCAGTTATAAAACTGCAACACTAACACCCCTCTTTCAGAGTGCAGACACTGTACTTCCCATCTCCAGGACTCAGATTTTGCCTGCCAGTTTCCCTGAATCCATAAATGTTATCTTGCTCACACTCCAACAGCACATCAAGTCCTAAAAACCATTTGTCTCCATTCACTCCTATCTAACATGCTCACGCATGCTTGCTGGAAGTCCAAGCCCCTCACACACAAAACCTCCTTTACCCCCTCCCTCCAACCTTTCCTAGGCAGACCCCTACCCTGCCTTCCATCTATTACAGATTTATACACTCGAAGTCATTTATTTTGTTCTGTTTTCTCTACATGTCTGAACCACCTCAACAGGTGGTTCAGACATGTAGACATTTAGAGATCTCAGCGCTCTGGATAATAGTTTTGGTAATCCCACGCCTCCTCCTAATTTCCAAACTTCGAATTCTCTGCGTTATATTCACACCTCACATTGCCCCCATTATTATTATTATAATCAAGGGGGAAGCGCTAAACCCGGAGGATTATACCTTCTCCACCAATTGCTCTTCTTTCTTCCCACACTCACTTTCCTGTAACCACAAACTTTGGCTGAACACACTAACACTACATTCTTAAATCTATCTCATACCTCTTCATCCTCATTGCCTATACTGTCACTAGCCCATCTTTCTTTCAGTAGTTGTTTATATCTTACCCTCACTGCCTTCTCCTTTAGTTTACAAACCTTCACCTCTATCTTACTTGCTGATGCCATTCTCCTTGTATCCCATCTACCTTTTACTCTCACTCTAGCTACAGCTAAAAAATGATCTGATATATCTGTGTCCCCTCTATAAGCATCCTCATCCTGAAATCTACCCATCAGTCTTTTATTCTACAGTTGTTCATATAATATTAACATTTTTAGTGACCGTCACATAGAACTACCTCATTTAGGCCAGGGTCTCTCACATAGTTCTACTTCCTGAGTTCATTTGGATAAGTTGTGAGTGGTAAATTTTGGCTTAGTTCTCAGAGAATGGGTCAGTGCAGTGAGTGTGCACAATATTAAAAAATCCTGCTCCATGTGGTGTATGATGGAAAAACAAAACTCTGACCAGGTATGTACCTGGAGTTTACCCGGAGAGAGCTCTGGGGGTCAACGCCCCCGCGGCCCGGTCTGTGACCAGGCCTCATGGTGGATCAGAGCCTGATCAGCCAGGCTGTTATTGCTGGCTGCACGCAATCTAACGTACAAGCCACAGTCCGGCTGGTCAGGTACTGACTTTAAGTGCTTGTCCAGTGCCTGCTTGAAGACAGCCAGGGGTCTATTGGTAATCCCCCTTATGTGTGCTGGGAGGCAGTTGAACAGTCTCGGGCCCCTGACGCTTATTGTATTGTCTCTTAACGTGCTAGTGACACCCCTGCTTTTCATTGGGGGGATGTTGCATCGTCTGCCGAGTCTTTTGCTTTCGTTGTGAGTGATTTTTGTGTGCAAGTTCGGTACTAAATCCCTTTAGGATTTTCCCGGTGTATATAATCATGTATCTCTCCCGCCGCATTCCAGGGAAGGTACGGTTCAGGAACTTCAAGAGCTCCCAGTAATTGAGGTGTTTTATCTCTGTTATGCGTGCCATGAAGGTCTCTGTACATTTTGTAGGTCAGCAAATTCACCTGCCTTAAAAGGTGCTGTTAATGTGCAGCAATATTCCAGCCTAGATAGAACAAGCGATGTGAAGAGTGTCATCATGGGCTTGGCATCCCTAAATTTTTGAAGGGTTTTCATTATCCATCCTGTCTTTTTCTAGCAGATGCGATTGATACAATGTTATGGTTCTTGAAGGTGAGATCCTCCGACATGATTACTCCCAGGTCTTTGACGTTGGTTTTTCACTCTATTTTGTGGCCAGAATTTGTTTTGTACTCTGATGAAGTTTTAATTTCCTCATGTTTACCATATCGGAGTAATTGAAATTTCTCATTGTTGAACTTCATATTGTTTTCTGCAGCCCATTGAAAGATTTGGTTGATGTCCGCCTGGAGCCTTGCAGTGTCTGCAATGAAAGACACTGTCATGCAGATTCGGGTGTCATCTGCAAAGGAAGACACGGTGCTGTGGCTGACATACTTGTCTGTGTCAGATATGAGGATGAGAAACAAGATGGGAGCGAATACTGTGCCTTGTGGAACAAAGCTTTTCACCGTAACCGCCTCAGACTTTACTCTGTTGACTATTACTCTTTGTGTTCTGTTTGTGAGGAAATTATAGATCCATCTACCAACTTTTCCTGTTATTCCTTTAGCACGCATTTTGTGCGCTATTACGCCATGGTCACACTTGTCGAAGGCTTTTGCAAAGTCTGTATATATTTTACATCTGCATTCTTTTTGTCTTCTAGTGCATCTAGGACCTTGTCGTAGTGATCCAGACAGACAGGAGTGACCTGCTCTAAACCCATGTTGCCCTGGGTTGTGTAATTGATGGGTATCTGGATGGGTGGCAATCTTGCCACCCATAGTAACTTTGAGGTGTTTTCTTGGATGGTTTTTATGGTTTTATTGGTTGTTTCTTCATATCACTTGATAGAATGGAATAGAGATGATTCTGTTCGATTTCTGGACTGGAAGTAGCTTGATATTGAGTTCTAAGAAGTTGCTATTAAATTTTGGTTGATTTTCCTACCCAGTCTGTTTCATGGGTTTTTAATACTAAGTCTGATTCAAATAGCGACACACCGTAAACCATGATCAATCATTCCTGGTTATATTTTATTGTCTGATAAATAGATTAAATCTTCTGTTTTGTGTGATTATGAATTCAAAATGGAAAGCATGTGTAATATAGGAGGTGCCTGGGGATATAGGAGGTGCCTGGGGATATAGGAGGTGCCTGGGGATATAGGAGGTGCCTGGGGATATAGGAAGTGCCTGGGGATATAGGAGGTGCCTGGGGATATAGGAGGTGCCTGGGGATATAGGAGGTGCCTGGGGATATAGGAAGTGCCTGGGGATATAGGAGGTGCCTGGGGATATAGGAGGTGCCTGGGGATATAGGAGGTGCCTGGGGATATAGGAGGTGCCTGGGGATATAGGAGGTGCCTGGGGATATAGGAGGTGCCTGGGGATATAGGAGGTGCCTGGGGATATAGGAGGTGCCTGGGGATATAGGAGGTGCCTGGGGATATAGGAGGTGCCTGGGGATATAGGTGGTGCCTGGGGATATAGGTGGTGCCTGGGGATATAGGAGGTGCCTGGGGATATAGGAGGTGCCTGGGGATATAGGAGGTGCCTGGGGATATAGGAGGTGCCTGGGAATATAGGAGGTGCCTGGGGATATAGGAGGTGCCTGGGGATATAGGAGGTGCCTGGGGATATGATTAATGAACAAAATAAATTTTCTTTAGTGTCAGGAATGTCTACATTGTTTTGGACTGTTCTTAAATTGGTAATTTTTAATTTTGTGGAAAATTAGCCAAATTAGCCAAATAACTGCACTACCTCACTGTTATCAATCTTATTAATGATAAACCTTTTAATTATCTAATTTTTATACTAATATGTAATAATGAATATTAAAATGTACTGCTCCATAACTTGTGTCAATATAGAAAAGTCAGTAAGAATTAGGATTAGTCTGCCCAAAATGCCTAGGCATGCTTGTGACTCTTTTTGTGATTAATATGATATGTAAACTTGTAAGGAAATTAAACTTTTCAATTACATTTTCATTTTCACTTATAGATTGGTTGAAAAGTTGAACGGCTGGTTTCTTGTGTTCCAGCGATAGAACAGAAGACATACTAATGAAGTGGCTTGAAGTGCAAACCTTTTTTGATGAAAATCACCTTAAGACAGCTACTGCAAGCTGTGTTGGCAACCTGTACAATGACAATGTTGTGAACCACTTTAGGAAAGTCATAAAGGAACGAGAGGTACAGGCCTCTATGGACAGATATGTTGTGCAACAGAAGTCCAGTGACTCTCAAGCTGGTCCTAGTGGCATTAAAAGAAGAAGGGAAGTAACCCCGGAAAGGGACATGCTACCTCAAGTCCTAATGGAGGGGGATTCCCCTTCTAAACAATAGGTTCAACACACTCTCCTCCTCCCATCCCATCAATCATCACCAGATCTTCATTAAAGGTAAGTGTCAATTATTCTATTGTTATTAATCTATTGTTATTGTTGTTATTGTAATTATTCTATTGCATTAAACTTAATATTTCATGTGGTAAAAGCTTTTTTTTTCATACTTTTGGATGTCTTGCATGGATTAATTTGATTTCTATTATTTCTTATGGGGAAAATTGATTCGCTTTCCAATAATTTTGCTTTACGATGAGCTCTCAGGAATGAATTAATATCGTGAAGCGGAGGTCCACTGTATATTGAAACTACATGATTTGTGATCGCTTTCCCCAAGCTCATCTTTAACCTCAAGATTATTAACCCTTAAACTGTCAAAACGTATACATGTATATACGTTCACATGCGTAGCGCCCCAAACGTATATATACGTTTTCTTTATCATTCATTCAGCATTGCCACGATAAGCCTGAGTCACCTAGACATGAGAGAATGGGTGTGCGCACTCACTGTGCGCCATATTAAAATAATTGGGGACACCTAGGTACCATATGCTCTTTTTTCCTATTAAAAAAAAAAAATTTTTTTCCTCTCAAAAAATTTGGGGCGGTACGCACGTGGACGTATATATACGTTTGGACCGTTTAAGGGTTAATTAGTAATCCTTTGTTGGCAAGAACCAAGTCAAGTAGATTGTTTCCTCTAGTTGGTTCTGTCACAAACTGTTTTAAAAAGCAATCCTGAACCATATCAAGAAAGTCACTAGAATCAAGATTTCCTGTCACACTGTTCCAATCAATTTGTCTAAAGTTAAAATCTCCCATTAACACATTTTCAAATCTAGATGCCTTATGAATTTCATCCCATAGCTGCTTACTGCACTCTCTATCAAGGTTGGGGGCCGATAAATCACACCCAAAATTAACTTTTCACGACCCTCGAGAAACTGTAGCCAAACAGATTTTGTGTCCTATGTTTCTAATCTTATATTATGTCTAACACAACAATTTAACCCCTTGACTGTCACAACCCCAAATCCTGAGGTGTCTCCTGGTGTCGCAAAATTTCCGAAAAAAATTATTTTTTCTTACGAAATGATAGAGAATCTTTTCCCAATTGTAATGACACCAAAAGAACGAAATTTGATGGAAAATTGACGGAATTACGCTCTCGTGAAGTTTGTGACCTTGGCGATATTTATGAATCGGCGATTTCGCCCACTTTGAGCCCTATTTTCGGCTAATTCCATTGTTCCAGTCGACCAAACTCATAGCTATTTCTTTAGAACTCCATTTTTTTCTATCTACTGAGTACAAGAAACTGCCCATTTACCGATTTCAACTACCTAATAACGTGGTCAGAAATTTGGAATTTGGCCAATTTCACGAAAATTAAAAAATATGACAATTTCAAAATAGGGTCCAGAATGAACAATGCAGACATTCCTGGCTCTAAAATAACATTTTCTTTGTTCATCAGTCATGTCTCCAGGCCCCTCTGATATTACTCTTGCTTTCTATTTTGAATTTTTATTCAAAAAAAAAAATAGAAGATTTACTGTTATGCAGACTACTGCAATATTGCAATAATTGTATAATAATGTCAACCCATTCAGGACTGCATATTAGAATGGCTACTTGGACATTTATTGGAAAATGACATCATGATCAGCCGGGCTGTGGCTCGTACGTTGGTTTGCGTGCAGCCAGCAGCAACAGCCTGGTTGATCAGGCTCTGATCCACCAGGAGGCCTGGTCACAGACCGGGCCACGGGGCGTTGACCCCCGGAACTCTCTCCAGGTAAACTCCAGGGCAAAAATCAAACATTTCCCCTACTTTGAGCTCCATTTCAAGGTTCTTTTCCTAGTAAAACCACTCAAAATCACCTCTATTTCTATAATATGTTTTCCATTCTATCAAATGAGAACAAGAAAACGAGAATACAACCATAAATACTATACAAAAATAGGCTACAAAGTCGGCATTGTAACCCTTTGAGGGTCGCCAGGCCCTCTCAGAGACTTGTTCTCAGGGTCGCCAAAATTAAAAAAAAAAATATTTTTTTGTGAAAAGATAGAGAATCTTTTCCCAATCATAGTGACACCAAAAGTATGAAATTTGATGGAAAACTTATGGAATTATGCTCTCGCAAAGTTAGCGGTCTTGACGATGTTTACACACTGGCGATTTTGCCCACTTTGAGCACTATTTTCGGCGAATTCCAGTGTACTAGTCGACAAAAATCATAACTATTTCGCTAGAACTCCATTTTTTTTATATCGAATAAGTACAAGAAACCACCCATTTACTGATTTCAACTATCCAATAAAGTGGTCAGAATTTAGCAATTTTGCCAATTTCACACAAATTTCAGAAGATGCCAATTTCCAAATAGGGTCCAGAATAAACAAGAAAGACATTCCTGGTACTAAAATAACATTTCCTCTGTTCATTAGTCACATCCCCTGGCCCCTCTTACATTTCTTTTACTTTCCACTTTGAATTTTTATTCTCACAAAAAATAGAGGATTTACTGTTATGCAGACTACTGTATTAGTGTAGAAATGGTATAAATAATACACACAAGACACAGATCACTTTTTGATATACCTCGTGTCCATATCACACTGTGTAAAAACTCTATGCACATAAAGGGCTCCAAAATATGGAATTCATTACCAGAAGATATTAAAGTAACCCAGTCTGAAAATCAATTTAAGACTCTTCTCAAAAGCCACTTAATCACTCTAGACTAAATGCTAAATACTCAGTACACATTTACTCACCTATGTACTCCCACATCATAACTGAAACAAGCACATTGAACCTTTTATCCATTGTTGACACGAATATAACTGAATCATTGTTTTTCACAAAAGCACATTAGAATATAAATATATCTTTGTATTATAAAAAAATTTTGATTCATTTACATTTTATATTCTATTGTACAACTATGAAATAATTGTTTTCCTACTGTACAACTATGATATACCACAACTTAGTATTCAAATTCAAAGTTTATTCTCTATAAGGATTACAATGCTGAGTTTACAGAAATTTGGTTATTGTGTGGTTTACATGTAGTAAAATTGTGATTACAGAGTGTACCACTAGAACGCTTAGCATGGCTAGGCATTTCGGGCATAAGCAGAATGTAAGCCAATAATGTTAAGTTGGCCCATAATGCCAAGGCATAATAGAGGCTCTCTTTGCATTGCAACCCACTATTGTATATACACAATCTCAATGTACTGTGCAAAGACATTACATAAATAAATAAATAAATAAATAAATAAATAAATAAATAAATAAATAAATAAGTTGACGTGTATTGGACACATAGCATGATTTGTTTACTTTTGAACTTTGGCAAAAATCGAACATTTCTGCTACTTTGAGCTCAATTTCAAGGTACTTTTCATTGTGAAACCAATCAAAATCATCTCAATTTCTGTAATATGTCTTCCATTCTATAAAATAAGACCAGGAAAACTAGAATGCAACCATAAATACCATACGAAAATACAGTGCACAGTCGCTGTTTTAAACCAAAAACACAAAGTTTTTTTTTCTCGTTACGCACTGTGTGCTGCAGGATTTTTTTATACTGCGCACACTGACCACAGACCCATTCTTTCATATGTAGGCCTACCAGTTTTCTCTTCCTATATTTGAGGGTGCTAGAATTTATGTGTACTAGTACGTCAAAAACCCTGGTGCATAAGCCGTACTAGTATAGCCAAAACCCCAAAAGGGTTAATTAAAAAAAAACTAGAATGCAACCATAAATACCATACGAAAATACAGTGCAAAGTCGCTGTTTTAAACCAAAAACACAAATTTTTTTTTGCTCATTATGCACTGTGCGCTGCAGGATTTTTTTATATGGTGCACACTGACCACACAGAACCATTCTCTCACATGTAGGCCTACCAGCTTTCTCCTGCTTTATTTGAAGCCGCTAGAATTAATGAGTATACATACATCAAACACGGTGGCTCATAAGACATATATATACGACTGAAACAGTCAAAGGGTTAAATTATCTGACATGCATCACCACTCCACCACCCTTCCTGCTGACCCTATCAGTATGGAATAGTTTACAACCCTGTATGTTGCATTCAGAAGGCATTTCTCTATCTTTCAAGTTCAACCAGGTCTCTGTTATAGCAATAATATCTATATTACCTGCACCTGCAAGTAATTCTAGCTCATCTATCTTATTTCTTAGACTCCTACTATTTGTATAATTAACCTTAAGGGAGCTAATCACTCGTTGCCCTCCATTAACACAAAGCACAAATATGAAAAACAGTGTAGAATGGGTCAAATAACTAGAGGACAGTCGATAAGTTACTCGTCAGCACTTACCAGCCTGATAAGAAGGTCAAAAAAATTGTATTATGAAAATAGATTACATAACATCAAAGGTGATATGAAAAAAACCTGGAAAACTCTATCTGAAATTCTTGGAACTAAAAAGTTATCCCAAAACAAACAAACTAACAAAATCAGATGAACCCTTATTCACTCCAACTGAAACAGCAAACAGACTTAATGTTTTCTTCTCCACCATAGGAAAAAACCTAGCAAACAAAATACCAAGCACAAACACCCATCCATCAGACTATCTCATAGGTACCTACCAAAATACGCTATTCCTAGCTCCAACCAACGCCATTGAAGTTACGCTCATCATAAACACCCTTAAAAACAAGGCAGGAGACATAAACAACTTGCCTGCTTTTATGTACAAAAAAGCTTCTCAAGTATTGTCACCAATTATTGCAACGTTCTTTAACAAATCCATTGAATCATCTACCTTCCCAACAATCCTCAAAATAGCGAGAGTCACTCCGATCCATAAAGGAGGTGACCAAGCTGACTTGAATAACTATAGACCAATATCTAACTTACCACTACTCTCTAAAATCTTTGAAAAATTAATTCACAGACGGATCTATTCCTACCTCGTTTCACACAACATATTAAACCCTTGTCAGTTTGGATTCAGGAATAATAAAAGCACCAATGATGATATCATACACGTGCTAGAACTAATATATACGACACTTGAAAAGAAAGAAGTCCCGCTGGGCATTTTCATTGATTTACGTAAAGCTTTTGATACAGTCAACCATTAACTGCTGTACTCCAAATTAATGCACTATGGTATCAGAGGCCACTCCCTCAACTACCTAAAATCATACCTTAGTAACAGAACTCAATATGTGTATGCAAATGATGCAAACTCTTCCACCCAACCAATCACAGTAGGAGTCCCACAAGGAAGCGTCCTTGGACCACTACTCTTTCTCATCTACATCAATGATCTACCGAATGCATCACAGCTACTCAAACCCATATTATTTGCAGATGACACTACATATGTATTTTCCCACCCAAACACAGTCATACTAGCAAACACAGTCAGTGCTGAATTACAGAAAATATCTGCCTCGATGATAACAAATAAACTTACCCTGAATACTGACAAAACCTATTTCATTCAGTTTGGAAACAAAGCTGCAAATGTTCCACTTAACATAACGCTAAACGGATCACCCGTCAAAAGACTCGCAGAGGGAAAATTCCTAGGAATCCACCTTGACAGTAGTCTCAAGTTCCAGACGCATATACAACAAATCATCAAGAAAATCTCTAAGACTGTAGACATACTATCAAAGATAAGGTACTACGTTCCACAATCAGCTCTCCTTGCACTGTATCATTCACTCATCTACCCTTATCTCACATATGGAATTTGCGCATGGGAATCAACAACATTAAATCAAATCAGACCACTAATAACCCAGCAAAAGGCAGCAGTCAGAATGATGATAAATTCCCACTCCCGACAGCATACTCCACCAATATTCAGAAGTCTAAATCTGCTCACCATTAAGAACATCCATACTCATTCATGTGCCTACTACATACATAGGACAATACACGCAAACATAAACCCTCCACTCAAACTTCTCCTCACCAACCTTAACAGGACACATGACCACAACACAAGACACAGATCTCTTTTTGATGTACCCCATGTCCATATCACACTGTAAAAACTCTATGCACATAAAGGGCCCCAAAATTTGGAATTCATTACCAGAAAATACTAAAGCCGGTCTGAAAATCAATTTAAGACTCTTCTCAAAAGCCACTTAATCTGGAGTTTACCTGGGGTTTACCTGGAGAGGGTTTCGGGGGTCAACGCCCCCATGGCCTGGTCTGAGACCAGGCCTCATGGTGGATCAGGGTCTGATCAACCAGGCTGTTACTGCTGGCTGCACACAAACTGACGTATGAACCACAGCCCGGTTGGTCAGGTACTGACTAAATACTCAACTAGACTAAATGCTCAATACTCAATATTTAACATTACCATTAAATCTACCAATTACCTAAATCTTAAAACTTCAAAACTAGACGACCAAGTTCGTATATTGACAAATTACCACATAGAAGTATACATACCTACCAAAAACAGTATTGCCCTTCACCAAATTGTAGCATTCTCATACTGTAAACTACTTTTAGCAAATCACAATGTTATATTCCCATAATATAATTTCAATACAAGTACCATCCAACTTATGACCAAGCTTGGTTCCGACCAACTGGTCAGAAGTCAAAATGGACCTAAGTCGAACCTTTGAAAATTGCCAACATACTGGGTAGGGCATAATGTCAAACCTTTCCTATATAAACTACCTACATAGTACTGTAATGTAATGTACAATCATTATTTCATTCTTTTTACCATAATTTACTTATATTGTTATATTTTAATTATTTATGTACTGTATACAGTGGAACCTCTACTTGCGAGTTTAATCCATTCCATGACCTTGCTCGCAACTGGATTTGCTCATTTGCAGAGTCAATTTTCCTCATTTAAATTAATTGAAATGCAATTAATCCGTTCCAGTGGAATTATGTACTTCAATAATTTCGCTAATATCAACTCTACTCTACGGCTTATTTATCTATCTCACTTCATCTAACATGACATAATAAATAATATAAATAACATAGAAACCTAATATATACTCTAAAATGAATAAAATATGTCATTCACGTAGTGGTATGGGCAGTGTCGGCGGTGGACGAGAGTTTGTCTGGAGACCGGGCAAAATATTTCATGAATAATTTCGCTAATATCATCTATAAGGCTTATTTATCTATCACAGTTCATCTAATATGACATAACAAACAATATAAATAACATAGAAACCTGATATATACTCTAGAATGAATAAAATACTGTCATTCATGTTGTGATATGGGTGGTGTCGGCGGCTGACGAGAGTTTGTCTGGAGACAGGACAACATACTCGTTGAATATTTTGCTATCATCAACTCTACGGCTTATTTATCTATCACAGTTCTTCTAATATGAAATAATAAACAATATAAATTACAGAAACCTGATATATACTCTAGAATGAATAAAATATGTCATTCATGTAGTGGTATGGGCAGTGTCGGTGGCCGACGAGTTTGTCTGGAGACAGGACAACATACTCCTTGAATATTTCGCTATCATCTATATCTATCACAGTTCATCTAGTATGGCATAACAAACAATATAAATAACATAGAAACACGATATATACTCTAGAATGAATAAAATATGTCATTAAGTAACAGGTGGAGGTGGCCACAACCGCTCCCTTTTTGTTGTGGTAAACACTGCCATCTAGTGCCGGCCTTTTGAAGCCGTCTATTATTATAATTATTATATGTAGTACATTATTATTATATATGTACTATTATTATGCATATTATATTATTATTATTATTGTACAATTATTATACGTATTATTATACATATTATTATACATAATAATAATAATAATAATAATAATAATAATAATAATAATAATAATATTATTATTATTATATAAATAATTTGTAATTTTTATTCACACAAAAAATATAAGATTCACTGTTATTCCTTATTGCAATAATTGTATAAATAATGTCAACCCATTCACGACTTCATATTGGAATGGACAGTGACGTAATTTGTTTACTCTTAAACATAGCCAAGCAATGGACCATTTCTCCTATGTTGAGCTCAATTTCAAGGTACTTTTCGTTGTGAAAGCAATCAAAATCATATCTATTTCTGTAATATATCTTCCATTCTATCAAATGAGACCAAAGAAACGAGAATACATCCATAAAAACCATTCGAAAATACGCTAAGGGGTGGCTAATTGCTGAGAAGTGAACTCCATTATTTATGCTTTATTTCTTTCATTTTTGGTATACGTTAAGAAGCATCTTTCCATCATACATTGCCCAAGTTTCAATAAGATAGTCCAACAAACAAATGAGATACAATTCCCAAGATCAAGATCAAGATCAAGAGCCCCTCACCAGTGTCAAGGAACCTGTCTTGAGGTCTGCTCGCTTATGGAAATTTTGCTCGCATATGGAAGCAAAAAATCGACCCATCGACTGCTCGTATTTGGAAAAACTTGCACGTGGACACGCTCGCAAGTAGAGGTTCCACTGTATAGTGTATACATGGTAGTGAACTGTATTATAAATATTACATCAAATACAGTATCATATGTTACTATTATCTTTATGTATTGTCGACACAGTGGAATGGGAAATACCACTGGTAGTGTCATCCTGCCAGAATGTAGTACAAGTCCGCCATCACAAATCCAGCAATCAGTTATTCGGTTCCTTCAGTTTCTCGCCATATATGATTCAGTTACTTGCCATATATGATTTTTGGTAAATATTTTTTTTCTCGGTTGTTTGTTGGGCTAGCTGATTGAAACATGGGTAATGTATGATGGAAAGATGTTTCTTAACGTACACCAAAACTAAAAAAAGACAGACGATAAATAAGGGAGTTAACTTCTCAGCCATTAGCCGCCTCTTTGCAGTATATTTTCGTATGGTTTTTATGGTTGTATTCTCATTTTTTTGGACTCATTTGATAGAATGGAAGATATATTACAGAAATAGACATGATTTTGATTGCTTTCATGATGAAAAGTACCTTAAAATTGAGCTCAAAGTAGCGGAAATGTTTGATTTTTGTCAATGTTCAATGAACTGTGTAAGTCAAGTTGGTTAATTTTATTATGTGTATTCTAACCTAACCACTCTGTAATTCGGCAAACTCAGTAATCCGGCACACTACAGGTCCCAATGATGCCGGATTTGTGATGGAGTGTCGTGTGGGGTTCGGTAAGGAGATAAGAGGGTTGAAGGTAGACACCTTGTTGGATGGTAACACTATATATTGTCAGACTGTGGTAATGGGAGATGGAGCCCAGCCTGCCGTGTCCTGCCTTCTTCTATGCCTATGCGTCGACTGAGACCGAGGTAGCCTGTCCCGCTCACTCATGGAGCATCCCGTGACGTCACACAGTCACTAGGCCTCAAGGGATCTTCTATATAAAGTACATGGATGGTACTATGATATGCTATACAACACATATAAGGGGATCAGCAACTATGCTGACAGGAGGACCTGTATAACCTATATCCTAAGTAAAGACAAACAACTCTGGAACATGTGTAATACATAGCTGGCTGGCTGGCCAGGTGGGTGGCCAGGCGGGTGGCCGGGTGGGTGGGTGGGTGGTTGGCTGACTGAATGTGGCTGTCTCTCTCTCTCTGTATCTCTCTCTCTGTATCTCTATCTCTCTCTCTCTCTCTCTCACACAGGTACACTTAAGTAAAGTTATCATACATAGTATAAATTACCTAGGATAACCCAAAAAATCCAGACAAAGTGCTATACAGTGGATCTGTGCTCCAGTGCCCTAAATTAATCATAATATTAATAATCATTATTATTATTATTATTACAATAATACATATGTACTAATATTAATAATAATATAATTAAACTATAATATAATAATCGTGTCCACTCATTACTTACCTTAAAATATCTGTAGTCTTAATGTAGAGTGAGAGGTGAGTAAACAAGATTAAATGAATAAACGAGAGAGAGTGAGAGTGTAGAAGGTTCGCGAGTTATGTAAACAAATGTTATTGTTGTTATTGATGTTGTTGTTACCAGCCCGGACACGAATGGTTTTTGTTTACTCTGTCAAGTCGACCAGAAAAACATCTCATATTTGTTAATTTATATGTTTATATGTTATGTAGCATGTTTATTATATAATTTTGAAAAATAAATCATAGATGGATTAAGCAAAATGTTTATATTAACATCCCTAAATCTAGAGCCTAACCAGCTTCAAAGAAACTTCCTTGAAGGGTCAATAGAGCTAGAGCCTGACCAGCATCAAGGAACCTTCCTTGAGGGGTCCCTAGAGCTAGAGCCTGACCAGCATCAAGGAACCTTCCTTCAGGGGTCCCTAGATCTAGAGCCTGACCAGCATCAAAGAACCTTCCTCCAAGGGTCCCTAGAGCTAGAGCCTAACCAGCATCAAAGAACCTTTCTCCAGAGGTCCCTAGAGCTAGAGCCTGGCCAGCATCAAAGAACCTTTCTCCAGGGGTCCCTAGATCTAGAGCCTGACCAGCATCAGGGAACCTTCCTTGAGGGGTCCCTAGAGCTAGAGCCTGACCAGCATCAAAGAACCTTTCTCCAGGGGTCCCTAGAGCTAGAGCCTGACCAACATCAAAGAACCTTCCTCCAGGGGTCCCTAGATCTAGAGCCTAACTAGCATCAAGGAACCTTCCTTGAAGGGACCCTAGAGCTAGAGCCTAATCAGCATCAAGGAACCTTCCTTGAGAAGACCCTAGAGCTAGAGCCTGACCAGCATCAAAGAACCTTCCTCCAGGGGTCCCTAGATCTAGAGCCTGACCAGCATCAAGGAACCTTCCTTGAGAGGACCGTAGAGCTAGAGCCTAACCAGCATCAAAGAACCTTCCTTGAGGGGACCCTAAAGCTAGAGCCTAACCAGCATCAAGGAACCTTCCTTGAGAGGACCCTAGAGCTAGAACCTAACCAGCATCAAGGAGCCTTCCTTGAGAGGACCCTAGAGCTAGAGCCTAACCAACATCAAGAAACCTTCCTTGAGAGGACCCTAGAGCTAGAATCTAACCACCATAAAGGAACCTTCCTTGAGAGGACCCTAGAGCTAGAGCCTAACCATCATCAAGGAACCTTCCTTGAGAGGACCCTAGAGCTAGAGTCTAACCATCATCAAGGAACCTTCCTTGAGAGTACCCTAGAGCTAGAGCCTAAACATCAAGAAACCTTCCTTGAGAGGACCCTAGAACTAGAGCCTAACCATCATGAACCTTCCTTGAGAGTACCCTAGAGCTAGAGCCTAACCATCATCAAGGAACCTTCCTTGAGAAGACCCAAGAGCTAGAACCTAACCATCATCAAGGAAGCTTGAGAGGACCCTAGAGCTAGAGCCTAACCATCATCAAGGAACCTTCCTTGAGAGGACCCTTGAGCTAGAGCATAACCATCAAGGCACCTTGAGAAGACCCTAGAGCTAGAGCCTATCCACCATCAACGAACCTTCCTTGAGAAGACCCTAGAGCTAGAACCTAACCACCATCAAGGAAGCTTCCTTGAGAGGACCCTAAAGCTAGAACCTAACCAGCATCAAGGCACCTTGAGAGGACCCTAGAGCTAGAACCTAACCATCAAGGCACCTTGAGAGTACCCTAGAGCTAGAGCCTAACCATCATCAAGGAACCTTGAGGACCCTAGAGCTAGAGCCTAACCATCAAGGAACCTTGAGGACCCTAGAGCTAGAGCCTAACCATCATCATGGAACCTTCCTTGAGGACCCTAGAGCTAGAGCCTAACCATCAACGAACCTTGAGGACCCTAGAGCTAGAGCCTAACCAACATCAAGGAACCTTGAGAGGACCCTAGAGCTAGAGCCTAGCCATCATCAAGGAACCTTGAGAGGACCCTAGAGCTAGAGCCTAACCATCATCAAGGAACCTTGAGAGGACCCTAGAGCTAGATTATTATTATAATCAAGGGGGAAGCGCTAAACCCGGAGGATTATACAGCGCCTGGGGGGGGATGTGGAAGGCATTCAGGCTTAATTCGGGGAACTGGAGCACAGATCTAATTCCCTAAATCAAGAGCCCCTCACCAACATCAAGGAACCTTCCTTGAGGGGCCCTAGAGCTAGAACCTAGCCATCAAGGTACCTTGAGAGGACCCTAGAGCTAGAGCCTGACCATCAAGTAACCTTGAGAGGACCCTGGAGCTAGAGCCTAACCATCATCAAGGAACCTTCCTTGAGGGGACCCTAGAGCTAGAGCCTAACCATCAAGGAACCTTGAGAGGACCCTAGAGCTAGAGCCTGACCATCAAGGAACCTTGAGAGGACCCTAGAGCTAGAGCCTATCATCAAGGAACCTTGAGAGGACCCTAGAGCTAGAGCCTAACCATCAAGGAACCTTGAGAGGACCCTAGAGCTAGAGCCTAACCATCAAGGAACCTTGAGAGGACCCTAGAGCTAGAGCCCAACCATCAAGGAACCTTGAGAGGACCCTAGAGCTAGAGCCTAACCATCATCAAGGAACCTTGAGAGGACCCTAGAGCTAGAGCCTAACCATCATCAAGGAACCTTGAGAGGACCCTAGAGCTAGAGCCTAACCATCATCAAGGAACCTTGAGAGGACCCTAGAGCTAGAGCCTACCATCATCAAGGAACCTGAGAGACCTAGAGCTAAGCCACCTCATCAAGAAACCTTGAGAGGACCCTAGAGCTAGAGCCTAACCATCATCAAGGAACCTTGAGAGGACCCTAGAGCTAAAGCCTAACCATCATCAAGGAACCTCTCAAGGACGGACCAACAATAACTTATAATTATGCTCTTACATTACATTTATGAAGAAAATTATTATAAATAATGTCAGACTAGGAGTGTACAAGATGTCTTCTCAACGTAAACAAACATTTACTTACAATATCCTTATAGTCGTCTACCCACAAACACATCAATATTAAAATTATCCAACTAATATACAAAAATAACTAAAGAATTTGTGTAATGTTACAAGCCCACATCATATATTTATATTATGACCATAAAATACCCGTGTAATTAGTGTTTGTTTGATACATATAATAACTTCAAGATGTCTAAGACAAACTCTGAAGCTGTAATAGCTGTTACCCCCTTCGTGCTTTTTATATATATTATCTACATTAATTATCCTAATTTATACATTACATACAATAAATACTTTTGTATTAAATTTTATAAAAATACAAGTATAATTTTTCACTAGAAAAGCGACGTAATGAGAAGCAGATGTAAAATTAAAATATAAATTCGCTGGTATAAATGTCGTGGTGTAAATATTATTATTGTTTAATTTGATAAAATATTTTGTATAAAGTAGGAAGAGGGAATAAAATATAATTATAAGTATGTAGAAGAGTGGAGAGTAGAGTTGAGGAAGGTAGAGTAGATGATGTGTGACGGCCATAGTGAGTCTGTACTCACCTATTGTGGTTGCACGAGTCGAGTCACAGCTCCTGGCAACACTGGTCGCTACTAGGTCACTCTTCCTGCTCCATTAGCTTTGTCACATCTCTTGTTTAGGTGTCCTGTCGCATGGTGGATAAAGCTCTTTGGTCTGGTGGATAAAGCTCTCTGGCCTGGTGGATAAAGCTCTATGGCCTGGTGGATAAAGCTCTATGGCCTGGTGGATAAATCTCTCTAGCCTGGTGGATAAAGCTCTCTGGCCTGGTGGATGAAGCTCTCTGACCTGGTGGATAAAACTCTCTGGCCTGGTGGATAAAACTCTCTGGCCTGGTGGATAAAGCTCTCTGGCTTGGTGGATAAAGCTCTCTGACCTGGTGGATAAAGCTCTCTGGCCTGGTGGATAAAGCTCTCTGGCCTGGTGGATAAAGCTCTCTGGCCTGGTAGATAAAGCTCTCTGGCCTGATGGATAAAGCTCTCTGACCTGGTGGATAAAGCTCTCTGACCTGGTGGATAAAGCTCTCCGACCTGGTGGATAAAGCTCTCTGACCTGGTGGATAAAGCTCTCTGACCTGGTGGATAAAGCTCTCTGACCTGGTGGATAAAGCTCTCTGGCCTGGTGGATAAAGCTCTCTGGCCTGGTAGATAAAGCTCTCTGGCCTGGTAGATAAAGCTCTCTGGCCTGGTAGATAAAGCTCTCACTTCACTGAGAGGGTCCAGGTTCGAGTCCTGACAAAGGTAGAAACATGTTTCTTTACATCCGTTGTTTCTTCCCAATTAGAAAAATGGGTACCTGGGTGTTATTCAACTGGTGTGGGTTGCATCCCGGGACAAAACTGACTTAATCTGAAGAAATGCCCTCCATAACAACCATGGATGTTTGATACTACACTACACTACACAACACTACACTACATTACACTACACTGCATAACACTACACAACACTACACAACCCTACACTACACAACACTACACAACCCTACACTACACAACACTGCATAACAAAACACTGCACCACACAATACTACACAACACTGCACTACAAAACACTACACTACACAACACTACACAACACTGCACTATACAACACTACACTGCACTACATAACACCTCACTACACAACACTGCACTATGCTACACTACACTACACTATACTACACAACACTACACTACACTACACAACACTACACTACACAACACTACACAACACTGCACTACAAAACACTGCATTACACAACACTACATTATCACTATATAACACACTACACTGTCACTATATAATACACAACATTATAGCTGTCACTATGAGGTACCTATGCAAACATTCTTGTGGGGTATAAATATGTTTAGTTGCATATATTTGATTGTACCCCCGCTGGCCCAGTGGTTAGCATATCCCTCTAAGAGTTATAAGACTCAAGCGTCGCGGGTTCGAGCCCCGCTAGTTCCCAGGTTTCTTTGCAGGTTGGTAAGTTAAGGGAAGAGGATGGACGTCCAATATGTTGGCATCTATCACCCTCTCCTGGAGGCCACCAGACCATTGGATGCAGTTGATATCACAACCATTGTTAGTAACACTCCTCGACTATTCGGTAATGTGTGTAAAGTCTGCTTCAGCGATGAGCTGCTTCTCCAGCCTCCTGTACAGAGAGGCCATGGTCGTATTGTAGCAATAAGATAGGAACCACACTGTGTTGCAGTGTATGCCTGTCTGGATGGCACCTTACTGTTCTATGTTGGTGACAGTTCTCAGATCGCCCTCGAAGTGATGAAAGAATACTGCAAAATGAACCATTGCTTCACAAGGCTTCGGGTTATCCGTTGTGTACAACAGTACAGCGGAACCTGCACATACCAGGCTCTGGCCTTCATGGATATAGTTGTCAGCTCCGGGCTCACCGACTCCATGGATATCATCAGGTGGTTCCGCATTAGAATGGAGTATTTCTCTGATGTTAAGGCAGTCAACATGGTCAGGTCAATGCTGACTGAATTCAAGAATGATATAGATACTTCCTGCCACAATTTCCAAGACAGTGTGTTGAGGGAAGTGATTAAAAGTCATCTGGTTGAAATAAGGAAGACTGATTCATCTGTGAAACGTCAACTGGACAGCGAGACGCCCTCAGCCCCACCCCAGAAAATGATGAAGGTCTGAATTATCAGATAAAGAGAACGTCATGACGTTGGTTAAGTAAGTAAGTTAAGTAAGTAAGTTCATTCAGGTATACACAAATACAGTTACATAGAATTATCATACATAGCAGCATATATGTAGAGAACCTAGGATAACCCAAAAAAGTCAGACAGAGTGACTTATTTCTATTGGGGTCCTTTATCAAGAATGATGTGCTGATTCCAATATAGCAGATAACACTGAAGGTAACACAACGGATAACACAGCTGTATTGTGCACCATTGTGGTGTACTGTAATACAATTACAATTACTTCTGAACTCTTCTAATTAATTTTCTTGGTTAGCTCAGTCGGTAGAGCATCGGACTGTAAATGTGAGGACGGCGGTTCGATACCAGCCTGAACCTTTCTGTTTATTAATGGACAGTTGTTAATTAAACCTAATTTTAGATAATATACATAACTAAGTATGAGAGTGAGAGTCAGGATGACTTGGTCATCATTGTTTCTGTGTAAGATCATCCCTGGATCCCTGGAGATCAGAGTAAAGTGAACTAATGAAATCCTCCATAACATTCAGTAGCAAGATCATCATCTTGCAACATGAGTTGCTTAAAAACTGAACAAAATATTTAAGGCACAATCCCCAGCAGCCACCATGGCATTAAAAACCTTGGTGAATGAATGGAGCGTGAATGTTGACACGATTCACTCTTTAATTGTATTTAAGGTAACCTTTACATTTCACTTCCTCTGACATCTCATACACCAATTAGTTATTTTAGTGTGTAAGCCAGGTATCTTGCATAATAGAATATATGATACCCCTCTATCTTCGTGTTAGAAAATAAATTCAGAGTCCTTTGAGGTGCTCTAAATAGTTTAGATATTATAGTTTAGATATTAAATATTATTTCTACCAGTACATATACAAGGTATACAGACCATAGCTGACATCAATGACATACTATTGTATAGAAAGCCACTTGTTATGCTGAGCATTTCCCGCAAATAAGGTTAGTTTTGTCCCAGGATGTGACCCACACCAGTCCACTAACACCCAGGATGTGACCCACACCAGTCCACTAACACCCAGAATGTGACCCACACCAGTCCACTAACACCCAGAATGTGACCCACACCAGTCCACTAACACCCAGGATGTGACCCCACACCAGTCCACTAACACCCAGGATGTGACCCACACCAGTCCAAGAACACCCAGGATGTGACTCACCAGTCCACTAACACCCAGAATGTGACCCACACCAGTCCACTAACACCCAGGATGTGACCCACACCAGTCCACTAACACCCAGGTACCCATTTTAAACTGATGGGTGATAAGGGACAGGGACAACAGGTGTCTTATGGAAACACGTCCCTAATTTGACCAATATGCTCAGCATAACAAGCGGCTTCCTATATAGTAGTGTGTCACTGAGGTCAACTAGGTCTGTATGCTATGTACATGTACTTGAAGTAAATAAAGATATTATTAATATAATTGGAAATTTATTCGGCCCTAAAGTTCCACAGGACAGATACGTCGTACAAAGATGCCATCAGGTAGCGATGATCGGCTGGGTTGGGTGGCGGTCAAAAAATTGTAGCTCTTTTGTTTACCGTCCGATTTCCTCCAGTTTTGGTGCACAAGACAAAGTGTTTTCAATCTTTCTTGAAAATATTGATCAAAAATATACCTCAAACAACAACTGAGAAAAGACTGAAAAAGGACTGATTTACTGAAAATGCCCTTTGGCAGGTTGCTTGTCCTATATGGGACGACGTAAGGTTGTTTGGACACTTGGTGCCGAGAGAACAATGCTTATACGAATTATATAAGCTACCTGTCCTCTAAAATAACTTATCTTATTTCAGAAAAAATAAAGTTTGTTAGTTCTTGGAATGTTGCAAAAAATATGTCCTTTACTCCCCCATAACTCCCAAAGTATTTGGAATATTTCCAAAAATTGAGCAATCTTAGAGAAATCATTATTCTACAATTTCTATGAATATTATTCCATTTAATTAAGTAATAAAGGCAGAACGATGTACCATAAGTGAATAAGTTACTTCCGAGATATTGGCCTGTAACGCCGGCCGGCCCGCCGTCTCGATTTTTTTTTTTTTTTCGCGAAAATCGCGTTTGTTTGGGTGCATTTCTTATTAAACTAATGTTCTAGTGCAGTTATCCTCTTCAAAACACCGTTTTCTCTTACTCAGAGACCAAAGAATACGGCATGAAAGGAATAACTCATTTATATCGAAATATTCCCGATGGTCTCTCGCCATATTAAGGCTTATTTTATTAATTCTAGAGTATATAACATGTTTGTATGTTAGTTATAGTGTTTATTATATCATATTAGATAAATTCTGATAGATAAATAAGCCGTAGAGTTGATATATAAGGTGATATAAGCGTAATAATGAAGTAATTTCTCCTGGCAGTCTCTGGAGCCGAGCGTTCCCAGAAAGTGCTTGGTTGTCTCTAGGTCTACGGATAAGCTCCGCCTTCTGTTTTATGATGCCAAATAGTCAGTTATTATATTAGAAAGAATAATGCAAGAAAAAGAGATAAAAAACAAGGAAAAAATTCCAAAAAATATATGGGCTGTGAGCAGACTCGCTACCCACATCGCTGTCACCATACCTGATATAAATGACTATAATTTCTTGTAGAAACGTCGTAGAACATTTATTCTGGTATCATTATGTTGCCAAAGAGTTAAGCTATTTTTCGGTATAACTCAATTTCCATAGTTTTTCGATTTTTTTGAGAGCGCGCGGAAAATTGCCTGACTGCACCCAAAACACACACACACCCGGGTTGGAGAAGGTGGTTGGGAGGTACTTCTTAATTGATAGATTTACCCTTCAAGGAAGAGGTAGGTAGTTTATATTGTTAGTACACTAATATTAGGACTATTGAGGCAACTGTAGATAATAATAATGTAGACCTAAGGCCTTGACGTAGGTAGTAATAGGCCGATAATGTAGGCAAACACTAGGTTATGTTAGCCAGGGAGAATTCATTCATTCATTCATTAGAGGTTTGCCGGTACTTCCGGCCCGGGTCTTCTCCATATGGTGACCCGGCTGTGGTCTCCGGTTGGGGGTGTCGTTCATCTTCTTCTTTCTTCTGTTTTCTTTCTTGGGCCCTTCGGCTGGAAGGTAACATCATCTCTCTTGAGGCGACTCCCCGGAGGGGAGTGTCATCTCGCTTCTCATCTTCATCAGCAGGCATCCACTTGGGCTTCATTGGCAGGCATCGCCAGGGTTGAGGGTCTTCGGGCACTTGTTGCCCCGTCAAGTTGTTGGTAGTGTGGCATGGGTTCTAGGCGAGTTCAGACTTTTACCTAGAAAACAGGTACAGGCTCCGTTGGATTTTTTTTTTTTAAGTGGTGGGGGAGGGGAGGTAGGGGAGTGAAAGAAGGAAGAGTAGGAGAGTTAATAGATGGAGAGGTCGTGGCGACTCCTCGTTGTATGTGGCATCGTCATCGAGGCGGTGAGTGGGCAGCCAGGATGGGGATGAGAGTTCCCAAGTCACGGACGGCCAGGTACACCAGCCGGGCTGTGGTGTCTTCTCGGTTCGGGTCCCCAGGCGCCATTGGGAAGTGCCTCCGTCGGAGTGGCACCATCGCGGGGCAGTCGACGAGGTAGTGCACTAGTGGCTCGGGGACCATCTGGTTGCAATGGCAGTAGCACTCCTCTCGCACACGGTCGATGAGTCTTCTGGCAGTAGGGTAGCCAAGTCGCAGCCGGTGGATCCCAACCTGCAACTTCCTGTTTAGCCTCCGCATGCTCGGCAGGGGCTCCCCTCGGGTCGCCCTGTAGTACCAGATCCGGCTCCGTGATGTGCCTGGCCCTGGTAGCGGGTGCCTGGCTGCAGCGGCTGCCCACAGGTCCACCTGCCTGCGGCTGATGGCGATGGTGGTCACTGGCTGGGGTTCAAGGGTTGCTGACTTCGACGCGCCATCCGCCACATCATTCCCAGCGAGGTCGATGTGGCTCGGAATCCAGTTGATTGTTGCTTGCTGTCCCTGCTCATTAAGTGTCTGCAGGTCCTTCCTGATGGCAATAATTAGCCGGATGTTGTCCCTGGGCTCCCTGTGCATGATGGCCTGGATCGCCGCTCTGGAGTCAACGTGAATGACTGCGGGTTGCCGATGATCCAGGAGCGCGTGTTGCAGGGCCCTCTGGATGGCATGGAGTTCTGCCTGGAGGATGGTGCAGTGATCCTGGAGTCGCCATCCGGCCGTCAGGGTGGCATGGTATACCCCGGCACCTGTGCGGCCAGCCTCTGGATCCTGGGAGCCATATGTGTAATATACGGTGCACCCAGGGTGCTCTGCTGCTGCAATACTCATTGCAGCCCTTTGCTGCAGCACGTGTTGTGGACAGTGATGCTTGCTAACTGGGAGGTCTTGGATGTGGACCACAACTGCTTCTGGTGCCCAGGGAGGGAGTACAGAGTACCCCGCCACAGGCCGGTCACAGCCCTTGTCCACGATAAGCGCCATGGGGAGGAGTTTGCTTGCTACATCTGCCACTGACCACACCCACAGCCGGCCGGGAAACTCCCTGAGGTCTCCCTGTTGATGTTCAAGGAGGTCTTGCAGCAGTCCCTCTCCACCAGGGAGTTGTACGTACTTGGCCACCCTCCTGCCAGCCACAAGGGCGATCCTATCATGTAGGGGCTGCAGTTGAGCCTCATGATTCAGTGGCATGGTGTTTGTCCACCTTGGCACGCCCAGCATGATCCGAGCTGCAGTATTTTGGACGACGTCGAGTCTTCGAAGGTGCGAGGGGCAGGCATGGGCCAGGGTAAGTGCACCATAGTCGACGAGAGAGCGCACCGCCTGCACGTAGAATAATCAGAGAATGTCACGGCTGGCCCCCGACCTTGGGTTGGTGAGGGCCCGCATGGCCATGACCCATTGCATGGTTCGCTCTCTGACGTACTCTGCCTGATTCCGAAAGGAGAGCCGATTGTCAATGTGCACTCCCAGGTACAGGTAGCTGCTGACCCAGCCGAGATTGATGCCCGATACCTGCAGTCTCCCTTCCGGCACTTTGGCATGCAGGATCATGGCCTTGGATTTTTCCGCAGAGACCTTGAGGCCGAGGCGACGACAGGTGGTGGAGAGGAGGTTAAGGTCACGTTGGGCTCTAAGCATCAAATCGCATCTCTCGATGATGATGAGGGCAAGATCATCGGCGTAGCTGAGCAGCTGGGTGCCTAAAGAGAACGGCAGCTGCACCAGCTCATGCATCAGGACATTGAAGAGAGCGGGGCTGAGGACCCCTTCCTGTGGGGTGCCATTTTCCAGGGGCCTGAGGGTGGACACCTGTCCCTGGAAGTGCACTCGTGCACACCTGTCCTGAGGGTAAGCAGAGATCCAGCCCCTGCGTGCTAGGAGGTCGAGGATGGCTGGTGCACAGGCAAGCTCAAAGGCTTTCTCGAGGTCCAGGAAGACAACAATTTTGGGTCTCTTGTTTGACCCAATGCCTGCAAGGAGGGTGGTGATGCTCTCTGCTGTGCCCACTCCTCGTGTGAAGCCATATATATGACGGTGTTCCGGGCCGAGCTTCCACCGTAGTCGCTCAAGGATCATCCTTTCAGCAATCTTGGAAAGACAGCTGGTGAGAGAGATGGGCCTCATGCTTTCCGGGTCCCTGGGCTTGGGGATGGGCAAGATGATGGCCTCCTTCCATGCAGTGGGGAGTTGCCCAGCCCTCCAGGAGCAGTTGATGACCTCCAAGAGTGCATCGTGCCCAGAGGGGCCCGCCCTTGCGATCATGCTGTAGGTGATACCATCCTGGCCAGGGGTGGTGTCCTGAGATGTCCTGAATGCTGCCTTCAGCTCCCGATCGCTGAAGTCAATGTCGGTGTCATCGTGTTCGTAGCATGCGGCCTGCAGCCTGGCAGTCCTGTCTGGGAGGAGGACAGCCTGAAGGTTCTGCACATTTTGTGGCAGGCGGGCTGTTGCTGCCCTGGAGATGAAGAGCTCGACCAGCCTCTCTGCTTCACCAGCCGGGTCATGGTGAGCACGCGCTGTTCCTCTTCGTTTTCCAGTAGCTATACCTATTTTCGCCCAGATCTCAGACAGGGTAATGGCGTGGTCGAAGGAGGCACACCATTCAAACCACTTTGCCAGGCGGACTCTGTGGGAGATGTGGTGAGAGTGCCTCACCACCTCCCTCAGCAGCCGAAGGGTGTCAGCAGTAGGGTTGCGTCTGTGGAGCCTACGGGCACAGTTGACACGGTGGTTCTGCTCCTTGATTGTCTCGTCGTAGAACCACCAGTCCCGCTTGATGGTGCCTCCAGCCTTGGTAAGTGGGATGGCCGCCTCGGCCGCATGGGTGAAGGCCGCTTGGAGGTTCTGGGCAGCTGCATCAGGATTGTCAGAGAGGGAGGTCACCTCCCACCATTGCTGTATGACATCCTGGAAGCACTGCCAGCAGCCTTCTTGAAGTTCCACCATGGAGGCAGTGTGTATGGGGTGTGCTGAGTGAGCATCAGCGTGGTGATGATCGCAAAGTGGTCGCTGGTGAGAAGTGGGTGGAGCTCCCACCTCACCCCAGGCTGCAGTCTCCGAGAGAGGAGAGTGACATCCAGTCGGTTGCCGTCGTGGTGTGTCGGCTCCCCATTGTTGAGGAGGACGATCTCGGGAACATCCTCGAGCACCGCCGCCAAGTGCCTGCCCATCTCATTGGTATGGGAGACAGAGCGGAGAAGCTCATGATGGGCGTTGATGTCCCCCGCCACGAGCATGCCCTCGAGGCGAGATATGGACAGGGCTGCAACCTCTGAGAGGTTGAGGGTAAACCGTGTGCTCCGGTACACATTGTAAATAGTCAGTGGTCCAGATGGTAGTTGCAGCGTGGCGGCTTGCACCTCCACCCCTCCACCACAGTTGACAGGGTCAGTGACGATTGAGTGGGGAATGGAATTCTGCACATAGATTGCAGTGCCCCTGGTGGGGGGCCCACCACGCTGCAGGTATGCGGAGAACCCAGGGATGTGTGGCTGTGGGGTGGGTGGGGGTTTGGCAAGGGTTTCTTGGAACAGAAACACATCTATCTCATCCTGGACTGCTGCCTGGATAGCTAGGTGGAGTTTCTGCCTCAGACCACAGATGTTCCACTGGAGGATTTTTAGGGACTGTCGGGCAACCCGTCGGACTCCATCTCCTCCTGTTGGTCCATGTTTCTCCGGAATATCCGTGCGTGTTCTACCAATTCCTCGGGCATGAAGACCTGGGTGAGGTGGGCCTGAAGGGAAGCTGTGTCGGCCCTCTCCAGGAGAGCCATGCTGTACACGGTAGTCAGATCCTTGCAGACTTGCCTGTCCTTCATTGATGGGATTAGCATGCACAGCACCTCTACCACAAGCTTGATTACGGTGACAATGTGAGCCGGCGAGGTGCCCTCCCTCTGGGGGGGACAGGGTTTCCTTGGCCCACTCCTGTGATCATTGCCGCCGCTGTCCCGCAGGTCACGCAAGTCTCCGTGGCTCTCTGTGCCATCTGACTGGGTGCCATGGCCTGCTTCCCACTGCATTCGGGTGGGGACTGCCTCTGTCAGGAAGGCCCTTGCTGGTGTCCTGTCTGGTGCTGTGTAGCCGCAGCTCCTTGAGTGGTGTCCCTGAGCAGGGCTTGTTGTGTTCCTTTGTTCTGCTTTTGCTGAGGCTTCGAGACTTGCCCTTGCCGTTGTTCCCATTGCCTCAGTGTTGGCGGTGCAACCGGTCTTGTCTGGTGATCCCCCAGTGCTGGGAACTCTCTGCTGTAGGGTGTGGCCGCCGTCGAGGGAGCTGTGCTGGCTACCGCCAGCGGCCGGTGCTGACAGTTCCATGGGTTGGGGCGTGGAGAGGCCATATTCGGGCCCCGTGGGGCATTGGACAATGTCCCCGCCTGTTGCTGTTGGGCATTTACTGAGCTGGGCTGGGTCGTCGTAGCCGCTCTCTGTAAATTCAACATTGTAATCTTTATAGAGAATAAACTTTGAATATCTCTCCCCTGAGCGTGAAGTCGCAGCTGAGCTTGATGGAAGGCATGGTCGCCTCCAGGTTCTTCACCACATCGTAGTGAGGGATCATGAACTTGTTGAAGACCACAGTTGGTTGCCTTGCAGCACGGTTCTAAGGTCTTGAGCGCCCTTGTACCATCTCATTCTCCTCTGTTGCCTGTGGGGCTTCGTCTGGGATGGTTGTCCCTGGTGCCATCTGCTGAGGAGGAGGGTCCTGGGTCTCTTCCATGGTCCCCATATGTTGGGGGGTGTCCACCTGCTGGGCCGGGCTTGGGTTGGCCTCGGCTGTCCCCATCATCCCTGGGCCATCTGGGGAAGCAGCTGGCATCAGCTGAGGCGCTTCTGGGGCATCGCCCCCAAAGTGCAATTGTCCTTGGGTTTCTTCGCCGGCCCTTCCACTTCCTCCATGTCGCCGTGAAAGTCGTCGTCGCATGATGACATGGGCCGTTTGCCTCTTGGTTCCTGGGATGACATGGCAATACAGCCGCCCCAACGAGGCTCGTAGCTGTGTGCCACAGTTCCCAAGACCTATTGACAGCCCACACTGGGTTCACAGTGGTGCACAAGCCATGATTACGTCACTCACTGCAATCGTATGGTGCACACATAGGTCACAAGCAGATGTTTTCCCAAAGCACTGAGCACACGCATATGACTCACAAATGCACGAATGGCGAGGGCCGTCAGGTGCTGTGCGTAAACTAACACAGCACAGGCACCTGGCGAGCTGGACCAGTGTACGAAGTACACTGGCTGGTCAGCGTCACGCCACAGCACACACACGAATCACACGAATGCACGAGATACACGACAGATTCGCAATTGTGCGTAAACTAACACAATATGTGGACTTGGGGTGTTATTTGTCGCACTATCGCCAAAACGAACGATGGCGTGACGTAGGTGCATGCACGAACACCCACGAATGCACACGAATTAGCGAGGCACGGGTAGCACATGTATTACTGGCGTGGCTGTGCATAAACTAACACAGAACACGCCACACTCGCTGCAGAAATGTCTTGAAAGAAAAACACTTAGTCACAATCGTTCCTGTGCATAACCATGCGTAAACTAACATGGAACTCACAGGGAACATCCCAGCATTCGTGCGTGCTCTCATGAATGCGTGGTCCTCGTAAGAAGGCGCGAGACCGTGCATAAACTAACACAGGTCGGCGCGAAAGCGTCACTCTGAACACTCTGCAAATTAGCGGCTATCCTTCCACTAATAGTCCTTGTGAACCATTTCCGATGTTGTTTATCACATATTGCTAGATAGATAACCAATGCACATTCAGAGACAGGTGTGGACAACACGATGACAAGGTGAATAATCTGTGTCCTTCACCTTCTGCAGTATTATCCCTCTAGCTAGCTAGACACAGCTGATCCTCTCACAACAACTGTTTGTCTTCAACTTCGATAGCTTGCTAGACTGTCAGCAGAGAGGTACGAGGCACGTCCACACTCCCTGGCAGCTAGGTCGCCACTCCCAGGGAGAACTGACAGCCCAAGTTTGAATACTGGGGCACCGGTCTGAGACCACAGTGCCCTTTCTTCTAAGACCAGACACCGTCTGAGCAACAAGTGCCGTGATCAGCAGGCGGTGCCACCACGTGTCTTCACATACTAGACCTGGGGTAATTTGGTGGAGGCACCTCGACGTACCCTAGATAACATCCTCCGTCAGGACCATACAGTAAGACAAGACCTCCCTTTCTCACTCAGTTCTGGCCAGTCTCTGGGGGGAATTTGAGAGTGAGTTGAGCTGTGGGCCTTGTACAGGCGGCAGTTCATGACCAGTACATACCAGCGTCTCTTGTCAGCCTATTGATGTTGGTGAGGGGCTCTTGATTTAGGGAACTGGATCTGTGCTCCAGTTCCCTGAATTAAGCCTGAATGCCTTCCACATCCCCCCCCAGGCGCTGCATAATCCTCCCGGTTTAGCGCTTCCCCCTTGATTATAATAATAATCTTGTCAGCCTAGAAGCTAGTGTCACTCTCTGCACAGTAGTCTAGGGGATTCACACCCACCGTGGAAACAGGAATTTCTGAGGTGCAGGCAGGTCACTAATACCAACTGAATGTTGCAGGAATTAAGGCTCTCGGTTGCACTTGGTTCTGAGGGTAAGTTCAGAGGGGCTAAGCTTAGGCAGGTTGAAGACCAGAATAGATTCTCCAACATCAAGTAAGTTAGTCCTTTATACGTGTATGCAGGTGAAATTTTCTTGCAACATCAGTCATTTATGGAAATCTGTCTTATAAGCCACTTGTGAGGCTGAGGTACCGACCTCAGAGCTCGGTGTCGACACAGCTTGCCAGGGTAGACAACTTGTGAGACTGAGGTACCGACCTCAGAGCTCGGTGTCGACACAGCTTGCCAGGGTAGACAACTTGTGAGGCTGAGGTACCGACCTCAGAGCTCGGTGTCGACACAGCTTGCCAGGGTAGACAACTTGTGAGGCTGAGGTACCCCGTCAGCTGCTGGCATGGCCGACGCAGTAGGTTGTGTAGCGGGCTAGCTGCGGGATTTTCAAGGATAGCTCCTGGTCAAAGAGGATGACCAGGTCCCTACTTAACAGAACTCAGTGTGAATACTTTGAGAAGATACCAGAGCAGCGAACGGACATCCCAGTGCATCGTTTCAGCGTAAATAGTTGAAGTGTTGTGCAGTTTTAGAGGGTTTGGTGTTGTTGAGTCAGGACCAGTTAGCGCCTCCCCCCCTCTCTGCTGGGGGGGAGGGGGAGGGCGTGTGTAGTAAACAGTGACCCTCTCATAACGCCTCACCCCTGCGCGTCTCCCCCGCCTCACCCACCCAACTCCCAGCGCCACCCCATCTGTAGAGGGTACTTCTCCCCTAACCCACGATGTCAGCGATGGCACTGCAGGGAGTGCCGGGCTCACAGGAACTTCCACTACAGGGACAGCATCGTGGAGTTCGACCGCGAGGCAGCTGCCAGGTGTGCCACAGGCAGTGTGTACTCAGTTCCTCAAGCTTCAACATCCGTGCACACAAGGGCCTGGGATCTTCAATCAACTTGGCGTCCACCAGGACGCTGACATGTCCCTAGGACAGCTCTCCATCGGGCTGCTAACGGAGTCACTGGCTTCTTGGACCTCTTGGGGAGGGTCGATGGTGCTCGTGCAAGCAGCAGATAACTGGGCAACTTGCTGCTGTTTGCAATGGCTGTCTGCCGAGGAGAGACAGGCACCTAGCAACATCTGTTGTTGGGGCAATGGATGAATTCCCTACTATGTTTAACTGCTCATTACTCTGTAATTTGTCTATGATTGTAATCATGTCATAACGTGTTTATCATTCATTACCTTTGAAACTTGTCATGATTGTGACCAGCTCTACCTGGAGCTCATTACCTTTGTAAATTCTCATGATTAATGTGTTTATGATTCATTACCTTTGCAATTATTCATGAGTGTGACCAGCTCAACCTGGAGCTCATTACCTTTGTAACTTGGTCATGATTATGACCAGATCTAGTTCATTACCTTTGTAACTTGCTCAGCTATCAAAACTTTGGAGTCCAGTCCCTGGACCAATTGTGTACCTCTGTAATCTTTTGACTACCGCCCACAGGATGGGTATGGGGTGCATAATAAACATATTAAACTAACTAAACTGAGGTACCCACCTCAGAGCTCGGTGTCAACACAGCTTGCCAGGGTAGACAACTTGTGAGGCTGAGGTACCGACCTCAGAGCTCGGTGTCGACACAGCTTGCCAGGGTAGACAACTTGTGAGGCTGAGGTACCGAACTCAGAGCTCGGTGTCAACACAGCTTGCCAGGGTAGACTCAACACAGCTTGCCAGGGTAGACTCAACACAGCTTGCCAGGGTAGACTCAACACAGCTTGCCAGGGTAGACTCAACACAGCTTGCCAGGGTAGACTCAACACAGCTTGCCAGGGTAGACAACACAGCTTGCCAGGGTAGTCAACACAGCTTGCCAGGGTAGACAACACAGCTTGCCAGGGTAGACAACACAGCTTGCCAGGGTAGAGTCAACACAGCTTGCCAGGGTAGACTCAACACAGCTTGCCAGGGTAGACTTAACACAGCTTGCCAGGGTAGACTCAACACAGCTTGCCAGGGTAGACAACACAGCTTGCCAGGGTAGACTCAACACAGCTTGCCAGGGTAGACAACACAGCTTGCCAGGGTAGACTCAACACTGTTTGCCAGGGTAGACTCAACACAGCTTGTCAGGGTAGACTCAACACAGCTTGCCAGGGTAGACTCAACACAGCTTGCCAGGGTAGACTCAACACAGCTTGCCAGGGTAGACTCAACACAGCTTGCCAGGGTAGACTCAACACAGCTTGCCAGGGTAGACAACACAGCTTGCCAGGGTAGACAACACAGCTTGCCAGGGTAGACTCAACACAGCTTGCCAGGGTAGACTCAACACAGCTTGCCAGGGTAGACTCAACACAGCTTGCCATGGTAGTCTCAACACAGCTTACCAGGGTAGACTCAACACAGCTTGCCAGGGTAGACTCAATACAGCTTGCCAGGGCAGACTCAACACAGCTTGCCAGGGTAGACTCAACACAGCTTGCCAGAGTAGACAACACAGCTTGCCAGGGTAGACTCAACACAGCTTGCCAGGGTAGACAACACAGCTTGCCAGGGTAGAGTCAACACAGCTTGCCAGGGTAGACTCAACACAGCTTGCCAGGGTAGACTCAACACAGCTTGCCAGGGTAGACAACACAGCTTGCCAGGGTAGACAACACAGCTTGCCAGGGTAGACAACACAGCTTGCCAGGGTAGACTCAACACAGCTTGCCAGGGTAGACTCAACACAGCTTGCCAGGGTAGACTCAACACAGCTTGCCAGGGTAGACTCAACACAGCTTGCCAGGGTAGACTCAACACAGCTTGCCAGGGTAGACAACACAGCTTGCCAGGGTAGACTCAACACAGCTTGCCAGGGTAGAGTCAACACAGCTTGCCAGGGTAGACTCAACACAGCTTGCCAGGGTAGACTTAACACAGCTTGCCAGGGTAGACTCAACACAGCTTGCCAGGGTAGACAACACAGCTTGCCAGGGTAGACTCAACACAGCTTGCCAGGGTAGACAACACAGCTTGCCAGGGTAGACTCAACACTTTTTGCCAGGGTAGACTCAACACAGCTTGCCAGGGTAGACTCAACACTGCTTGCCAGGGTAGACAACACAGCTTGCCAGGGTAGACTCAACACTGCTTGCCAGGGTAGACTCAACACTGCTTGCCAGGGTAGACTCAACACAGCTTGCCAGGGTAGACAACACAGCTTGCCAGGGTAGACAACACAGCTTGCCAGGGTAGACTCAACACAGCTTGCCAGGGTAGACAACACAGCTTGCCAGGGTAGACTCAACACAGCTTGCCAGGGTAGACTCAACACAGCTTGTCAGGGTAG
The DNA here is from genome assembly GCF_026875155.1 of Cherax quadricarinatus. Taxonomy (NCBI): domain Eukaryota; kingdom Metazoa; phylum Arthropoda; class Malacostraca; order Decapoda; family Parastacidae; genus Cherax; species Cherax quadricarinatus. The sequence continues at coordinate 32,463,300 of NC_069444.1, forward strand.
ACAACACAGCTTGCCAGGGTAGACAACACAGCTTGCCAGGGTAGACAACACAGCTTGCCAGGGTAGACTCAACACTGCTTGCCAGGGTAGACAACACAGCTTGCCAGGGTAGACAAGACCTGTGAGGGATTGTAGTAACCTGTGAGGGAGTGTAGTGACCTGTGAGAGAGTTTCGTGACCTGTTAGGGAATGTAGTGACCTGTGAGGGGGGTGTAGTGACCTGTGAGGGAATGTAGTGACCTGTGAGGATGTGAGGGAGTGTAGTGACCTGTGAGGGTGTGTAGTGATCTGTGAGGGATTGTAGCGACCTGTGAGGCTGTGGAGGAGAGTAGTGACCTGTGATTGTAGTAACCTGTGAGGGAGTGTAGTGAACTGTGAGAGGGGTTTAGTGACCTGTGAGGGAGTGTAGTGATTTGTGAGGGATTGTAGCGACCTGTGAGGCTGTGGAGGAGAGTAGTGACCTGTGATTGTAGTAACCTGTGAGGGAGTGTAGTGAACTGTGAGAGGGGTTTAGTGACCTGTGAGGGAGTGTAGTGATTTGTGAGGGATTGTAGCGACCTGTGAGGCTGTGGAGGAGAGTAGTGACCTGTGATTGTAGTAACCTGTGAGGGAGTGTAGTGAACTGTGAGAGGGGTTTAGTGACCTGTGAGGGAGTGTAGTGATTTGTGAGGGATTGTAGCGACCTGTGAGGCTGTGGAGGAGAGTAGTGACCTGTGATTGTAGTAACCTGTGAGGGAGTGTAGTGAACTGTGAGAGGGGTTTAGTGACCTGTGAGGGAGTGTAGTGACTTGTGAGGGAGTGTAGTAACTTGTGAAGATGTGAGGGAGTGTAGTGACCTGTGAGGATGTGAGGGAGTGTAGTGACCTGTGAGGTAGTGTTGTAACCTGTGAGGGAGTGTAGTGACCTGTGAGGGAGTGTAGTAACCTGTGAGGATGTGAATGAGTGTAGTGACCTGTGAGAGAGTGTAGTGAACTGTGAGGGAGTGTAGTAACCTGTGAGGGAGTGTAGTGACGTGTGAGGGAGTGTAGTGCCCTGTGAGGTAATGTAGTGACCTGTGAGGATGTGAGTGTATTGACCTGTGTGGATGTGAGGAAGCGTAGGGACCTGTGAGGGAGTGTAATGACCTGTGAGGATATGAGGGAGTATAGTGACCTCTGAAGGAGTGTAGCGACCTGTGAGGACGTGAGGTAGTGTAGTGACCTGTGAAGGAGTGTAGTGACCTGTGAGACTGTGAGGGAGTGTCGTGACCTGTGAGGCTGTGAGTTAATGTAGTGGCCTGTGAGGATGTGAGGGAGTGTAGTGACCTGTGGTGCTCTGAGGGAGTGTAGTGACCTGTGAGGCTGTGAGGGAGTGTAGTGACCTGTGAGGCTGTGAGGGAGTGTAGTGACCTGTGAGGATGTGAGGGAGTGTAGAGACCTGTGAGGATGTGAGAAAATGTAGTGACCTGTGAGGATGTGAGGGAGTGTAGTGACCTTTGAGGATGTGAGGTAGAGTAGTTACCTGTGAGGATGTGAGAAAGTGTAGTGGCCTTTGAGGATGTGAGGGAGAGTAGTGACCTGTGAGGATGTGATGGAGTGTAGTGACCTGTGAGGATGTGAGGGAGTGTAGTGACCTGTGAGGATGTGAGGGAGTGTAGTGACCTGTGAGGATGTGAGGGAGTGTAGTGACCTTTGAGGATGTGAGGGAGAGTAGTGACCTGTGAGGATGTGAGGGAGTGTAGTGACCTGTGAGGGAGTGTAGTGACCTGTGAGGATGTGAGGGAGTGTAGTGACCTGTGAGGATGTGAGGGAGTGTAGTGACCTGTGAGAATGTGAGGGAGTGTAGTGACCTTTGAGGATGTGAGGGAGAGTAGTGACCTGTGAGGATGTGATGGAGTGTAGTGACCTGTGAGGATGTGAGGGAGTGTAGTGACCTGTGAGGATGTGAGGGAGTGTAGTGACCTGTGAGGATGTGAGGGAGTGTAGTGACCTTTGAGGATGTGAGGGAGAGTAGTGACCTGTGAGGATGTGAGGGAGTGTAGTGACCTGTGAGAATGTGAGGGAGTGTAGTGACCTGTGAGGATGTGAGGTAGTGTAGTGACCTGTGAGGATGTGAAAGTGTAGTGACGTGTGAGGATGTGAAGGAGTGACATGGGACCTGTGCGGGAGTGACCTGTGAGGATTAATACCTCGGGTCAGTGATGAATTACCGTCTGCTCATAGGAAGATATAAATGAAGTCTCTTAAAAGCATTGCACTCTGACAGGATATTCCTTGATAATGTGCAAAATCACGAAAGGCTTGGAATTTCATTATAGTTTTTCCTGTGGTTATTTTGTATATCGTCTTTGTTAATATTTCACAGATATTATTATTGCTCTGACCTGTGATAATAACAACGGCGAGGCTAAAATGTGATCTCGAGTTTTGTTGTGTATTTTCTGCCTTTATCCCTACGTGTTATTTTCACTTGTGTTTATGCATAAAAACTAAATAGAAAGTTTGTAACGTTAATAGAAGACCAAACCAATGTTGAATTCTGGAGATCATGTCTGCTATTTCTGAATTATTCTTTGTTTACAATAATTACATCCCACAAATCTATGGATGATTTGTGTTTAACTTAGAGTTCTTGAATTGTCAGGTGATTAAAATAACTCAGATACCATTACAAGTGATTTTTTTTAAGTATTAAGTACTTTTTTATATATAAAAGACTCAATTGAGATGTCAACATGACGTCAGGAGACACAGACATCCCCACCAAACTCTTTGGCAAACTTAGTAGAGGATCAAGACCTGATTAAATGAGTTTTAAACAGTTTCTAATTGGCAAAGTTACCATTCTTGATGCTGGTTCTCCAGCGTCAGATTTATGTCACAGGTGTTGGTCAGGTTCAACGTTAATGACGTAATTCAGTCAGATTTATGTCACAGGTGTTGGTCAGCTTCAACGTTAATGACGTAATTCAGTCAGATATTAACTTGTGGTAATCTAAGTCATTATCTTGTTGATAAATGGCTCAGACAACCGACAAGTTGATAACTTAGACACAGGTGCAACACTTGGGTATCGTGATTGTGGAAGCTTTACACCACACGGTGGCTTCATCAGTCCAGTACAAAGAAGACTGAAAATCAGAAGTAATTTGAGGTAATCAATCCATCAACTGATTACCTCAAACTCCTTCTGATCGTCTCCATTCTTGTTTGTATTGGTCTGATGAAGCCACTGTGTTGCGAAACGTTTCCTCAGAAAGATACCAAAGTGTTGCACAGGTGTCTAATTTATCATTATCTTGTGTTGTTCTTTCTTGTGTTGCACAACAATGTCACATCTAAAGATTAAAATAAAAGAAGTCACAATACCTTGTCTGGAACGATACACGAAAAACAACTCGGAGCTCTGTCTTAAGTTTCGAAAATTAGACAACATGTGCAACATGTGCGACATCTGGGTATCTTTATCATGGACGTCTCGCCATCCAGTGGATTTATCAGTACAAATTCAAGGATATAATTGGAAGACAGTAGGACTCTATGGAAAAGATGAGGTAATCAGTCCCTCAGCCTTGTCGTTGGTGTGAAGATCACCGTAGTCGTGAAGACTGATGCTCAGATAACAAGGCTGAGGGACTGATTATCTTATCTTTTGTAAAGAATTCTACTGTCTTCCAATTATATCCTTGAATCTGTATTGATAAAGTCAATGGATGGCCGGACAATAAAGACACCCAGATGTTACACACGTGCCTGATTTTCAACTTGTTGGTACAGTGTACCATTGTTTCAGGTCATAAGTCTGGTTCACCCATGTTTTTCCTGAGTTGGGTTTTAATATTGTTCATATTAGTGGAATAACCTGATATGAGTTGATTGAGGCCTGGTCACAGACCGGGCAGCGGGGGCGTTGACCCCTGGAACCCTCTCCAGGTATGTGGGGGTTAAAACAGGGCATGCAGAGTGCTGTATCTTCATGCCCTTGTTAATTATTCTTGTATGGCATGACATCTGAACTGTGTTTCTTGTCAAACATAGAACCGACTATAAACAGGTCTCTTCAGGACACAGTAAGTACCAATCAACTCCTAAGTGATTTATACTAAACAAAATACTAGCGTGTATCTAAACTTTATAATTAATCATCTACAGATGTTATTGACAAACGATTACATTATGTATATTACGTTATGTATATTACGTTATGTATATTACGTTATGTATATTACGTTATGTATATTACATTATGTATATTTAATGTAGGATAACCTAGGAAATTCATTTCTGACAATAAAAGGCATTCCTTAAGTATTTCATGGAAGCTTTTTTGGTTAATAAAATTGTAATAAGACTTATACAAATTAGGGAGAAACGTCGTTTGAGGGGAAAACATCGGCACTAAAACTCGGAAGGTTGCCAATTGCCGCAATGTTCGTGCACATAATTAAAAAAATAATCAATTACGAAGTCTAACCCCAAAAAAGTTTTATCAATTTCGTAAGACGCAGCTTCAGTAATTAGTGGTCTGCATGATTTTTTTTATTGCCTCTATGGTATTTTTTCGGTATATATGGAAAATAGTGATTAATTGTGTTTTTTATTCATCTCTATCACATCAGGTTGTCAAGTTATACGGAAACGTTACTTTCCACTTTTCGTATAACATAAGTAAATGAGAAAGTGGATATACCAAGTATCCCTGTTGTCTGTGTCTTGGGGATAGTAGGGCAGACAGTCAGCACTATGAACAAAAATACTGGCCACCAAGAACCAGTTTCTTACCCGTAAATCTCAACGTGAAAACTGTGCCACTAGTTGACCCCAAGACAATTTTGCTGCCACCACTCCACATCAAATTAGGGCTTATGGAAAATTTTTGTGAAGGTCTTGAGCAAGAATGGAACTGCTTTCAAGTACCTGGAGTCAAAGTTTCGTCGTATAAGTGAAGGCAAGCTAAAGGCAGGAATCTTTGTTAGCCCTCAGATTCGGGAACTGATGAAGGACAAGCATTTTGATGCAGCATTAGCAGGTGTCGGGGTGAATGCCTGGTTTTCATTCAAGCAGATTGTCCACAACTTCCTGGGAAACAGGCGCTTCCCTGAATATGAAAAAAAAAAAATGATCCGAGACCTGATTTCAAGTTTCCAACAACTTTGGTCTAGAATGAGTGTGAAGATGCGTTTTTTCCACTCACATCTTGACTATTTTCCCAACAACTGTGGGGACTACAGTGAGGAACAAGGAGAGCGGTTCCATCAGGATATTTGCACCATGGAAACTCTATATCAGGGCAAATGGAATGTCAGCATGATGGATTACTGCTGGTCATTGAAACGTAGTGGTCTCGATGCACACCACAAGTGAAAATAAAAGCGGTTCTCCTTCCTTTGATTCAATATGTAGGCTAACATAAGAACATAAGAAAGAAGGAACACTACAACAGGCCTACTGACCCATGGACAGCAGGTCCATGTCCCCCCACCCCCGGATTAGCCCAATGATCCACCCAGTCTCATCATCTCCATTCAAGGATGGAACACTGCACCAGACCCGGCAGCACAAGCTAGTCAGGTTCAACTCACACCCACCCACACCCACTCATGTATTTATCTAACCTATTTTTAAAACTACACAACGTTTTAGCCTCAATAACTGTACTCGGGAGTTTGTTCTACTCATCCGCAACTCTATTACCAAACCAGTGCTCTCCTATATCCTTTCTGAATCTGAATTTTTCCAACTTGAATCCATTGCTACGAGTCCTGTCGTGGCTGGAAATTTTCAGCACGCTATTTACATCCCCTTTAGTTATTCCTGTTTTCCATTTATACACCTCGATCATATCCCCCCTAATTCTACGCCTTTCGAAAGAGTGCAGATTCAGGGCCCTCAGTCTTTCCTCATAGGGAAGATTTCTGATACATGGGATCATCTTTGTCATCCTCCTCTGTATGTTTTCCAGAGCATTTATATACATTCTGTATTATGGTGACCAGAACTGAGCGGCATAGTCTAAATGAGGCCTAACCAAGGATATATAGAGTTGAAGAACAACCTGAGGACTTCTATTATTTATACTTCTAGATATGAAGCCAAGAATTCTGTTAGCTTTATTGCGAACACTAATGCACTGTTGTCTTGGTGTTAGATTAATGCTAACCAGAACTCCTAAATCCTTTTCGCAATCAGTAGTATTAGGATCTACATTATTTAGTTTATATGTGGCATGGTTATTTACCTGTCCAACATTTAGAACTTTGCATTTGTCAATATTAAACTGCATCTGCCACTTCTCCGACCATTGCATCAGTCTATTCAAATCATCCTGGAGTGCTCTAGTGTCCTCATTAGAATGAATTGGACGGCCTATTTTGGTGTCATCAGCAAATTTGCTTATGTCGCTATTTATTACCTCATCTATGTCGTTTATGTAAATTGTGAACAACAACGGGTCCAACACTGACCCCTGAGGAACACCGCTTGTGACGTGCCCCCATTCTGATTTCTCCCCATTTATGCAAACTCTGCTGTCTATTTGTCAGTCATGCCTCTACCCAGGAAAAAATTTCTCCTCCTATTCCGTGTGCCTTAAGTTTCCTCAATAGCCTCTGGTGTGGAACTCTATCGAAAGCCTTACTGAAGTCCATATTACACAATATCATATTCATTACCATGATATACCTCCTCTAACACCTTAGTGAAAAAAGTTAGTAAATTCGTAAGACAGGAACGCCCCTTTGTAAAACCGTGTTGAGATTCATTAATCAATCTGTGCCTGTCAAGATGGCTACAAATTGCTTCGGCAATTGATTCCATAAATTTTCCCACTATGGAGGTAAGGCTTATTGGTCTATAGTTCGAAGCCAAGGACCTGTCACCTGCCTTGTAAATAGGTATTACATTTGCCATTTTCCACTTATCAGGCACTATGCCAGTTTGTAGTGATATGTTAAAAGATTAGCCAAAGGTATGCTAAGTTCCTCTTTACATTCCTTTAACACCCTTGCAAACAGTTCATCAGGGCCTGGGAATTTGTTAGGTTTTAGTTTCTCTATTTGTCTGAGGACCATGTCACTAGTTACCGCAATCGTGCATAGTTTATCATCCTGTTCTACATAATCTATTATTTCAGGAATATCGCTAGTATTTTCCTGGGTGAAAACTGAGAGGAAGTAGGTATTTAGAATTTCACACATATCCTTATCACTGTCAGTGATCTGACCAGAGTTACTCTTAAGTGGGCCAGTCTTGTCCCTAATCTTACTTCTGTATACCTGAAAGAATCCTTTAGGGTTAATCTTTGAATCCCTTGGGACCTTAGCCTCATAATCCCTTTTTGCTTTTCTTATTCTTTATTTCTCTCTTTAATTGAATATATTGATTTCTTAATTGCCCATCCCCTCTTTTGATACGCCTATATATGCCTCTCTTTTGGCCAATGAGATGTTTTAATAAATTGTTCGTCCATTTGGGATCATTTTTGTTAGATGTAATTTCCCTACTCGGAACAAAAGTTGTCTGGGCAGCTAGAACTATGCTCTGAAAAACGTCATATTGGCAACCAAGATCACCTACCTGACCCATAGTCAGGACATCCCAATTTAGCCCACCCAGGTAATTTTTCAGTCCCATGAAGTCGGCCAAGCGAAAATCTGGGACAGAGATTTGATTGCAGTTATCTGGGTAATTCCATGATATATTAAAACTAAGTGATTTGTGATCACTTTCCCCAAGCTCATCATTAACCTCAAGATTATTAATTAGTGAATCTTTGTTGGCAAGAACCAAGTCAAGCAGATTGTTTCCTCTAGTTGGTTCTGTCACAACCTGTTCTAAAAAGCAATCCTGAACCGTATCAAGAAAGTCACTAGACTCAAGATTTCCTGTCATATTGTTCCAATCAATTTGTCTAAAGTTAAAATCTCCCACTATCACATTTTCATATCTAGATGCCTTATGAATTTCTTCCCATAACAGATTACTGCCCTCCCTGTCAAGGTTTGGGGGTCTATAAATCACACCCAAAATTAATTTGTCATGTCCCTCAAGAAACTGTAGCCAAACAGATTCTGTGTTCGATGTCTCTAATCTTATATCATGTCTAAGACAACAATTTAATTTTTCTCTGACAACATCGCCACTCCACCACCCTTCCTGTTGACCCTATCAGTGTGGAATAGTTTATAACCCTGTATGTTGCATTCAGAAGGCATTTCTCTATCTTTCAGGTTGAACCAGGTCTCTGTTATACCAATAATATCTATATTACCTACACTTGCAAGTAATCTTAGCTCATCTGTCTTATTTCTTAGACTCCTACTATTTGTATAGTAAACTTTAAGGGAGCTAGTCACTCGTTGCCCTCTACTATCTATCTTTGTTTGTTGATCAATTGATTTGCCATTACTAGCAACTTTATTTTGAATATTGTCTTTTAAACATATCCCTGAGGTATCCCGGTAATAACTGCTGTTTTTAACCCTAATGCTGCAGCCTGATTGTTTCCCACAAACACCCATACCTCTATAATCTATCAGTTTAAATTCCTAGACAAGTCATCAATTACCCTCTCAATTGAATTGGCTAATGCAACCACTCCATCCCCAGAGAGATGAACCCAATCCCTTGCATACATATCACGTTTGTCAAAGAATAGGTCCCAGTTATCAATGAAAGGGATTGCAAGTTCCTTACAGTACCTGTCTAGCCAGCAATTTATACCAGTTGCCCTAGAGATCCATTCATTGCCCACTCCCTTTCTAGGCAAGATGCTACATATGACTGGGATCCCTCCCTTAGACCTGACTACTTCTATGGCTGACCTGTACTTATCCAGCAGCTCCTCTCTCCTGCCCTTCCCAATGTCATTACCCCCAGCATTAAGACAGATAATGGGCTTGTTCCCATTACCTGCCATAATATTATCCAACCTGCTGACTATTAGGAGCATTTTTTTTAATAAAATCATTTGATTTCATTCATGTTGATTTGGAATTCATATGTTCTTAAAACTAACAGAATGTGCTTTTCCATAATTACTTGCCTAATTTAAATAAATTAACTATTTATTAAAAATTCACTTTCTTATCATTAATTTGTATTTTATTCAAAATCCATACATAATAGAGCAAAATGGTTTAGATATTTACAATCAGCAGCCCAAGAATATGTAAGATTGCAACCATAAATAAAAATAAAAATTAAAAACATTCCAAATGCAGACCAGTGTTATTAATGCCGTTCAGAAATATTTGTCTGATAGAGAAGTGGTTGACCAGTGGGCCTCCTAACACGGCTGAGAATGAGACGAATTCAGAATCGACCCAGAGAAGAGAACAATAATCCTGGATCCTTGGATGAAGAGCCCCTCAGCAGCATCAAAATTCCTCCTTCAGGACGCTTTCGCCAGTTACTTAGTGAGAAATTACTCTATGAAATTTGGAGATAGTAGATGAGAGACACACATGTATTGAACATGAAATTAATTTCATTAGGGAAGTTTCATGACGATTAACTTCTTCATTCCTAATACAGAGAAGGTCAAACCAGCAGTATATATAGTGCAAGAGGTCAGGTCAGCATAGGTTAAAAGTGGAGTAAGTTATTAGTTATATTGTGTGATCTTGTGAAAATGGTGAACAAATTTAAATATGAGTAGGCCAGTAGACCTCCTGCAGTGCTTCTTGGTGCAGTGTCATCTAGTGTTGGTGTTAGTGTTGTGTAGAAAGTATCTGACCTGCAGCACGTGGAAGAATGAATACCTTATATTGTCCTTCCTACAGCTTTTCCCACTACACTACGTTAGCGACCACACAGAGCTCTGCACACAACAGACTCACTTGCCAAATACATCGTTTTATCAGTGAGTAACTTGGTTTCTAATGTGTCGTTGTTAATGATGGATGGATAAACAAAAATAACCACTAGTGTTTCTACCTCCATCTAAGACTGTCAAAAATATTAACATATACGCAGACAATACTACTAAAAACGCTGGTGTATACATGCCTGGTTGAGGAAGTGACAAAAAATATGTAGGCAAAACATGAAGAACACTTGAACTCAAACTTAGAAAACACCAATATGTTTGCAATGGGACGATCAAAATAACGCAAGTGTACAACATGGAACAGAGGAACACATCAAGAACGTCAATGAAGCAAAACAAATAACCAACACTTAAAACACAAATAAAGGCAACTAAAGAATATCGAGAAGCTTGGCTGCTACACAACATTAACTCGCCTACTGGATGACACCCCTGTGTAAAGGAGTGAAGGGGAAAAATCACTTTCACTGTACAACTTTCGTTCCCTTCATGCGATTTCACTGAATTTTTTACCATAAACTCTAGGCATGCCATAGTTTAAGTAGTATAAGTTGCATCAAGATCGTCCAATAAATAATGATAAAAAACATAAATATTAACATTTGGACATGGCAACATTTATGGCAACTTACTGTAGTAGTGGCAATGTCGAAGTTGGTTTTGATACCTTACAATGATAAAAAATGCCATATTGATTTTCTGTGGATTTTCTTTATGTATTATTACACTTAGTAGTAACAAAAAAAATAATAATTGTCTTGACATGTTTTACACCATTCTTTCATTTCATACCCATGGTATGCCAAAATGGAAGGGATGATTACCCAAAGCGAATCATCCGTTTTTAGAACAATGTTTCCTGAATAAGCAATGTGAAAATTATGAAGATCGGTTTATAAATAACTGAGGTAATTCTAGATATATGAAAATAATGCACTTCTGAGATAAATGAAGAAATATATTGAGGCTTACTATATGGTGGGTAAAAATACTCATAGTGCCTTATGTTTATTTATAGTAGAAATAAGTGCATAGAGTATATCCCTGAAGTTCCATGCAGATCCCTCCATCCTGAAGTTCCCTGGAGATCGGCCAATCATAATGGCCAATGCATGTCAACCTGAAAAGAAGGAAATATATTCTCAAAATCGTATTTCCAGTGATTATATACACAGATACATGTAATTGCAAGTATGTCTTATTTATACACATACAAATATACAAGAAAATCACACGAATTACATACCTTTGAGTAGGTGTTGGTAAGGACATCAATGGTCATCTAATGTCCTCCAGGTTCATAGGAAGTATCCATCGCCAGTCTCCTCTTCTTGAATTTTGGGGGCTTTTTTCTCTGCATCCTCTTGTCCATAGCTTGAAGCTTCCTTTGGGTAAGAAATGAACGCCCAAAGCCAAGTGGTATATCGAGACAACTTCTCTCGTATCCAGCATTATACTGAGCTATGGCTTGGCTGGCTGAGAAATCAGCCTGCCACTTGTTTCGATTCAGTGCCTTGTTGCAGTAGGACCATATTCGTTGATGGAGACTTTCATTAGGATTCTGTGTCCTGCCTTTCAGACAACTGTCATCATATCATCTATAGTTAGTTCTTTGTAAATATCATGAACCTGCTTGAAGTATACAGGTTCTAACTGGAACTGCACTTTCATGGTGCTGTGAGATGGTGGTGTCATGTTAGCTGCTACTGCCTTCTGGTAAAAGCACCATGAATCAGGACCAGTTGGGCAAAGATGTTGTGGATTTGTATCACTGGATGAGCAATGGAAAAAACTTGCAAGGATGCCATTCCTCATCCTTACAGCATCAGTGTCGACATGGTCTCGCAGGTTCTTCTGAAAAATAACTTGCCAGTTTGTCGATGATAAAATCTGTTAGCATGCCCTTCTTCAAACCAAACTGCTTTCTCTTCTTTCCTGTTTTCAATTCTTTTTCAATGTAGTGGGACTGCACTAAATTGGTTAGTCTGTTCTTTAGTCGTTTGGAGTAATGATTTATACATTCCTCTTTTACAACCTGTACACCTTGATAGGGACCTGCACCATTATTGAGTTCAACAAGTCCTTTGTAGGTACTGCTTTCACCATCACACACAACAGCTTTGTACCTCAATTTATTTTCTAGCGATCTCTGCCATATCACTATTGCTGCTTCCCCTTCCTTCCTTCCAGAAGAACATGTGAAGTTCTTGCAGCATAGATTTTTATGTTTTTCAGTCAGTTGTTCATATTCTTCTTTAGAAATTTTCTTGCTTTTCAAACGATGCTCGAGGAACATACACGTGAAACAGAACTTAAACATTATTTGATAATCAATTACAAGTTTTGTCACAACATCAGTTGCAATACCAATGCCAAGATTCGAACCATGGCCCCTTTTATGCCATGTTCCATCATATGTGACATCAATATCAAGTACTTCACTTTGGTCTGGCACAATGTCTAATTTACCATATTCCCTAACAATTACCTCTCTTGTTTCTGCAATGATCTGCTTGCATGATTCAATGGATGCATTTGTAATGAGTGCCGTATATTTATTAAATGTTTTAAAAGTCACTGAAGGCAAATTACACAATGTACTTCTACGGCTAAAGGATGCATATCCACCACCTGTACACATTTCTGCATATACCATCCTTGCGGTTGCAACGTTATTTCCTTGCGCACACTTGGTTTCATCACAAACACGTTATTTTTACACTCAGGACAGTATGCACTAACAGTTGTCTCTAGGTGGTGATGATTGAATGTAAAAACAAGATTATTACTGAAACATTTCAGACAGCACACATATGACAGAACCAAATCAAAATTAGTATTTTCCATAAACACCATAAACTTTTCAGTAACTTCAGGATTTACTTTCTGAAAGAGGGATACTCGCTTTTTGGCACTGGAAATATTCGGATCACTAACACTTTCGACACCAGATATATCAATGTCTGTCGCATTATCACTTGTAGATGTGCCAGCGACAGCTGAGCTTGCGTCAGCTGAGATGGTGACAGCTGAGCTTGCGTCAGCTGAGCTGGCGTCAGCTGAGCTTGCGGCAGCTGAGCTGGCGTCAGCTGAGCTTGCGTCAGCTGAGCTGGTGACAGCTGAGCAGGCATCAGCTGGGGTGGCCACATGTCGAGTGGCCAAGGAAGGGCTGGCCACATCTGGGGTGGCCAAGGAGGGTCTGGCCACGTCTGGAGTGGCCAAGGATGGGTCAGCCACATCTGTTATGGCCAAGGAGGGGCTGGCCACACTGGTTCTCTTACGATTTCTCTTTCTTACTTCACCAGACGATTCTATGTCTGAAATATCCATTAGTTCACGAGCAGTGGACAATGTTTGCTCTTGAGAGGAGTGTGATGGTGGCGTCACGTGTGGTGGTGATGGTGGCGTCAGGTGCTCCAGCAACCTCTCTTGCTGCTGCCCTAGCTCTACGCATTGCTTCTAAGCGCTTTCTTCTCTTAAAGGTTATTTTGTGAGAGAATGATCTTTTCTTGTAAGGCATTGTGTGTAAAAATGCAAAGAATGGAGGGCCAGATTACGCGTCCCAAGGGCCAGCCGCGATAACTCAGAGCAGCACACCTCCTCTCCCTTCTGACCTATGGTCGGCACTGACTTGGTGTGTAGGGGAGTAGCTCTACCTACAGCAACCCTGAGAATTACCAATTACTATTTCGAAGATTCTAGCACAAAATCGTAAGAAAAAAAATTAAGAAAAAAATACTAATAATGAAATCAAGTATACTATTGTTATGGTGCGCGTCAGGTGTCAAACTAATTACGCAATTACCTCATTATAATTACGATAACTACTCATAGAATTATCATACAGACACGAGACATACACCAAAATGTTGCTAGAATTTTGAACTATTTTTCGGTAAGATTAACTCTTTTTTTTCTTTGTTTTTTTTTTGGTATACTGTAGGGCTTGTGTCTTCCTGCTAGGCCGCTGTGAGCGTGAGAGCGAGGCAAGGACAGGCAGGCTGAAGTGGCAACGCCTATAGGTGGCAGCACCAGCATGGCGCGAAATATGAACTAAGCTGGCAGACAGCATGGGCTGTCTGTGCAGACAGTACAGGCTGTCTACATACGCTCGGCCACCTACCGCGCGTCGTCCCACTGGTGGTAAAAGGAACTCGGTCTCTCGTAGGCACAGGGCACAGAACACAAAATAAAAACATATATATACAAATGGACATGGAAATAAAACTTCCTACAGGGAGGGAAGAAAAAAACATGTGGGGTGTGCTAAACATCATGGTCATAGGCAGTGAGTGTCGAAGGGCATCACTGCACGCCTTCCTGCGTCTGGACAGATACTGCAACACAAGAGACATCACTGCGGCTGAGCTGTGACGTAACAGGTTACGATCTCCTCTGGAACGGTGAAGCAGTCATCGCAGGAGTCGCTGCAGGTTTCCACTCAACCTGGGGCACGACATGCTGGTGCCCTCGAGTGAGGCGTCGACAAAACTCGGCAACTGGGCAGGACTTCTGGCAAGTGACTCAGGAGAACACTTCTCAACTGGTACTGTCGCTGGGCTGTCACTGCCGGCGAGCGTGGAGTGAGTTGTGGAGCAAGTCATGGCAGAGACGACTGGGCAAAACATCTGGGAGTTGTAACATCATACACCAGACTGCAGTGAGAGAGCTAGCAGTCAAAGTGACATCTTCTTTGTGCAGGCTGCTCACTGAAGCTTGTGACATGAGGCTGACACAGTGCCTGCCGACAGTGGCTAACTGCGGCTTGGCGAGTGTCATTCTCTGGACAGTTGGAGTTATAGCAGAGGTTAGTCTAAGCATCCCCAGACTTGTTTCTCTACATATAACTGCACTCTGAAGGTCTGGAGGTGAAGTGAAACAAATCTCGATAGGAATAGTAGCAGGTACGATTCTGCAGAACATCACGAGCGACGAGCATAAAAGCTTTCTGTACAAGAGGGCTCGGTCACTCGGGCTGAGTAAATCAGCTGTCAAATGCACTGGTCACACGGGTGACTTAGCACAGTGGTGCTACTCAGGTCTGACTCAGACCTCACTGAAACTTTACACACACCCGTGGTACATGCGGTACAACATGGCTTAAACTAGCAAATGATGCTTTTCTGCGCACAAAACTGACACTAAGACATATACTAAAATGTGAGAACACTGAGAGGAATTAATTAACACACGACATATATCTTCTCTTAATCTTCTCGACAATACTGAAATAATTACTGAACACTCGATGGTGACATCATGTGATGTCGCGAGGTGACGTCAGCAGACATCTCGAGGTGATGTCAGGCAGACATCGTGAGGTGACATCAGCAGACATCGTGACATCATGAAGTCGGACAGCATTGTCAGTGACGTTAATGTGATGCAGGCAGCAGACCACAGCATGAGGCCTGGGACATCTGGCTCGGTAACTCACGTGGTTTGTAGATCCACGTGACATCACCCACACCCATCGTGGCGTCGGGATCCACGTGACGTCGTGATCTACGTGGCATGCTGATCCACGTAGCTTCGAGTGGTCTCGGGCACTCGGATACACAGTTCTGGCAATGAATTCACACAGAAAACAGCAGAAAACACAGCAGAGGGAGTGGGTAGTGGCGAGTGGTGTATGGTAGGCTGGTGAGGTGTGAGAGTACAACAGCGTGAGGCAAGGAGCGGCCACTTCCTCCTTCCACAAACACGTGGAGAACTCACACTGGACACAGAAATCGCCACAAAACTCACCTCTGGCTTGTTGAAACAGCTGTGCTGAGCTGAACAACAACAGCAACATACAAGTGACACTGAACACGTGACTTGGGAAACAGCGTGGGATGCTGTGGCGTGGGGTCACTTACAATTCTCGGAGAATTTCGGCAAATTTCGGCTGGATCCTGCTTGTACCTGTGTCTGGATGCTCAAACGTGCAGACACGACATCAGGATAACTCGTTGAGAGACGGATGCTTCTTGTATAGGGTGATGAAGTAAAGATGACTTCATACCTCTTCATTCCTCTCTCTGGGCAAACAACTGCTGCGACCACCACTTTCCACCATTTATAACGAGATTAGTTGGTATACTGAAAGCGGGTGGTCAATGATAGACGTCTTCGGAGGCTTCTTACTTTATTGTTAAGTCGTGGTGGGTACACAGGCTTGTGTGTTGTGCCCATGGTCCGGGAGGGCCATCCCACGAGAGCTAGGAGTAGGCCTTGTGTCTTCCTGCTAGGCCGCTGTGAGAGTGAGAGCGAGGCAAGGGCAGGTAGGCTGAAGTGGCAATGCCTATAGGTGGCAGCACCAGCATGGCGCAAAATATGAACTAAGCTGGCAGACAGCATGGGCTGTCTGTGCAGACAGTACAGGCTGTCTACACTTTATTATTTAGATATGAAAATATAAAACAATTAAATATGAATTTTTATCCTACTTGAAAGAGAAATGAAAAATGAAATATAAAAATAAAATCTGAATTCAGTGCTAATATGTAGAGCTAGACTGTGGTGTCTAGTTGATGTTGTTGACACCGTGTGTTGTAGAAATTGTAGTCGTTGCTGATGATGGTTGGGGGGTTTACCTGGAGAGTTCCGGGGGTCAACGCCCCCGCGGCCCGGTCTGTGACCAGGCCTCATGGTGGATCAGAGCCTGATCAACCAGGCTGTTACTGCTGGCTGCATGCAATCCAATGTACGAGCCACAGCCGGCTGGTCAGGTACTGTAAGTGCTTGTCCAGTGCCTGCTTGAAGACAGCCAGGGGTCTGTTGGTAATCCCCCTTATGTATGCTAGGAGGCAGTTGAACAGTTTTGGGCCCCTGACACTTATTGTGTTGTCTCTTAACGTGCTAGTGGCACCCCTGCTTTTCATTGGGGGATGTTGCATCGTCTGTCGAGTCTTTTGCTTTCGTTGTGAGTGATTTTCGTGTGCAAGTTCGGTACTAGTCCCTCTAGGATTTTCCAGGTGTATATAATCATGTATCTCTCCTGCCTGCGTTCCAGGGAATACAGGTTCAGGAACTTCAAGCGCTCCCAGTAATTGAGGTGTTTTATCTCCGTTATGCGCGCCGTGAAGGTTCTCTGTACATTTTCTAGGTCAGCAATTTCACCTGCCTTGAAAGGTGCTGTTAGTGTGCAGCAATATTCCAGCCTAGATAGAACAAGCGACCTGAAGAGTGTCGTCATGGGCTTGGCATCTCTAGTTTTGAAGGTTCTCATTATCCATCCTGTCATTTTTCTAGCAGCTGCGATTGATACAATGTTATGGTCCTTGAAGGTGAGATCCTCCGACATGATCACTCCCAGGTCTTTGACGTTCGTTTTTCGCTCTATTTTGTGGCTGGAATTTGTTTTGTACTCTGATGAAATTTTAATTTCCTCGTGTTTACCATGTCACCATGTCGGAGTAATTGAAATTTCTCATCGTTGAACTTCATATTGTTTTCTGCAGCCCATTGAAAGATTTGATTTATGTCCTCCTGGGCCCTTGCAGTGTCTGCAATGGAAGACACTGTCATGCAGATTCGGGTGTCATCTGCAAAGGAAGACACGGTGCTGTGGCTGACATCCTTGTCTATGTCAGATATGAGGATGAGAAACAAGATGGGAGCGAGTACTGTGCCTTGTGGAACAGAGCTTTTCACCCTAGCCGCCTCTGACTTTACTCTGTTGACCACTACTCTGTGTTCTGTTTGTGATGAAATTACAAATCCATCTACCAACTTTTCCTGTTATTCCTTTAGCACGCATTTTGTGCGCTATTATGCCATGGTCACACTTGTTGAATGCTTTTGCAAAGTCTGTATACATTACATCTGCATTCTTTTTGTATTTTAGTGTATCTAGGACCTTGTAGTGATCCAATAGTTGAGACAGACAGGAGCGACCTGCTCTAAACCCATGTTGTCCTGGGTTGTGTAATTGATGGGTTTCTAGATGGGTGGCGATCTTGCTTCAGATAGGCTTGTGTTAACCAAATTCTGTGGCTCTCTCATAAAAAATTCATTTTGATCTTCGACTCTCAGTCTGGTTAGCGGCTCGCTAAAAACTGAGTCATATTGGGACTTGAGTAGCTCACTTATTTCATTGCTGTCATCTGTGTAGGACCCATCTTGTTTAAGTAGGGGCCCAATACTGGACGTTGTTCTCGACTTTGATTTGGCATAGGAAAAGAAATACTTTGGGTTTCTTTCGATTTCATTTATGGCTTTTAGTTCTTCCCGCGATTCCTGACTCCTATAAGAATCCTTTAGCTTAAGTTCGGTTTTTGTATTTCTCTGACCAGTGACTCCCTACGCATTTCAGATATATTGGCCTCTTTTAGCCGCTCTGTTATTCTTTTTCGTCACCTGTAAAGGAAGCGCCCGTCTCTTTCTATTCTACATCTACTCCTCCTTTTTCTTAAAGGAATATGCCTTGAGCATACATCGAGTGCCACCAAGTTAATCTGTTCTAGGCATTAGTTGGGGTCTGTGCTGCTTAGTCTATCTTCCCAGCTTATATCGGCTAGGACTTGGTTTACTTGGTCCCACTTAATGTTCTTGTTATTGAAGTTGAATTTGGTGAAGGTTCCCTAGTGACTAATCTCATTATGTCGGTCTGGGGCTCCGCGCATACATGTCTGAACCTCGATTATATTGTGATCTGCGTATATTGTTTTTGATATGGTGACATTTCGTATCAGATCATCATTGTTGGTGATGATGAGGTCTAGTGTATTCTCCAGTCTAGTAGGCTCTATTATTTGCTGGTTTAAGTTGAATTTTTTGCAGAGATTTAAAAGCTCGTGTGTGTGTGTGAGTTTTCGTCTGAGTTGCCTCCTGGTGTTATCACTGCAACAACATTTGCTATATTCCTCCATTTTAGGTGCCTTAAGTTGAGATCCCCCAGGAGCAAGATGTTGGGGGCAGGAGCTGGCAGATTTTCCAGACAGTGGTCAATTTTTAACAGCTGTTCCTGGAATTGCTGGGATGTTGCATCCGGAGGCTTGTAGACTACCACAATGACTAGGTTTTGGTTCTCGATCTTTACTGCTGAAACTTCCACTACATCATTTGAGGCATTAAGCAGTTCTGTGCAAATAAGTGACTCTGCGATATACAGGCCAACCCCCGCCCTTTTGCCTGTTCACTCTGTGGCATCTGTATAGGTTATAACCTGGGATCCATATTTCGTTGTCCTAATGATCCTTTATGTGGGTCTCTGTGAAAGCCGTGAACATTGCATTTGCCTCTGCAAGCAGTCCACGGATGAAAGGTATTTTGTTGTTCGTTGCTGGCTTTAGACCCTGTATATTTGCAAAGAAGAATGTCATCGGACTTATGGTATTGGTGGTACTGGGGGACTCTTTTTTTTCTGGCATCAGTATCTGTATCTGTTGGTTTGGAGTGGAGGCCATCGACTGTGGTTCCACTCCAGGAATGACTGGATTTGGTGTACGATTTCTGCCATTTCCTGCCAGTTTTTTTTCCTTCCTGGCACTAAAAAACCTCTCCCTCTTGAGTGGCTGTGGCTACCCAGGTTTTTCCTATGGTCTGGATGTTTTGTATCTTTTTGTCCCCTTTAGATGGTGTGCCTGGCAATTTAAGTTATATCACAGTCTTTCCTGTACTGAAGAGGTACACATTTCAGGGTGAAAAAGCTTACAGGAAGGGAGTTTGCATTTTCCTGTTGTCATATGGGCACGGCATTTTCTAGGGTGGTCAAGTTGCACGTCCCATCTGTTTTTCCAGATTTCCCATGCCTACAGATACCAAGTGCATAGTATGTGCAGAGGCTTGGTTTCCATTTGCTTTGGGTTTCATTGACTATTCCCTGTTGGTGCATGTTTACCTGTCTCTTACCTATCCTCACTAGCACTAACAATGGGGTTCTCACCAGTTGTTTTTGGTAATGTATCCTCACTATTGCTAGTGGAGTCCCCTTGTTTGCTATCTCCTGTGGTATTACAGTGGAACCTTAAATTTCGAATGTATTGCTTACCGAACTCTTCGAAAATAGAACCCTTTTTTCGAGCCAACTTTGTCCCTATTATCGAACTCACTCCTTTTTCGAACCGCAGGGTACCAGACCTGTCAGGCAGCTCGCTCTGTCCGCATCCCCATGCAGGCGCCGTGAGCCAGTCTGCTTTTGTTGATGCTTGAGTGAACACTAATTTGCGCTATCATTCAAACATTTTACGATTATTTCATTGTGTTTAGTCTTGTGGGACTGTGAAATAAGCTACAATGGGCCCAAAGAAACTTGCTAGTGGTACCCCTGTGGTAAAGAAAGTGAGAAACCCCATAGATCTGAAGTAGGAAATAATACAGAAGTGGAATGATGTCCAAATGTTTGTGGAGAAGTACCACCTTGAGCAAGCTGAAACAAGCCATCTTTGCAACAAGTTCAGTGACAGAACCATGTCCCATTTGGGGAAATCTTAAAGAGGCACCAGAAACAGAGGACTGTGGACAGTTATTTTGTGAGACAGGGGTCCAGTGACTCTCAAGCTGGTCCTAGTGGCATTAAAAGACAGAAGAGAAGTAACCACAGAAGTAACTACTAGAGGCTTTGATTTCTTAAGATTTGGTGAACCCTTGCCCTTAGGGTTCGATCCCTTTAGGTCTTTATAGGAATTGTGAGCCTCAGCATACAAGTCAGTGGCCTCAGCAACTTCATCAGCTTTAATCAGGTTGCGTTTTCTAATGAATGTTCGTATCTGATGAGGAAGAGCTGTCAGGAACTGGTCAGCAACCATGAAGTCTCTAAGAGATTCATAACTGTGATCAATTCCTGAACTCTCTATCCGAAAGTCAAGAAACGCAAGAGTGTTACCTGTAACTGCTGAAAGTTCTGGCCAGGCTGTAAGGTGGCATACCTGAAATCTTTTCTATAAGAATTTGTGATCTTTTGATATGCTTCAAGGATTGCCTTCTTAGGTAGGTTTTAATTACATATGATATCCTGTGACAAAGCTGCATAGATATTCAAAGCTGTACCAGAAAATAACATACCTAACCTGGTAGCCCAAGTGTCAGCTGGCCATTCACAGAGGGTAGCGTATTTTCAAACCTAATTATGTATGAAGTTATGTCTTCACCCTCTGTGAAGGGAGGTAAATTAGGTGTTGGAATATGTGCAGTAGCTGCATGATGTTCTATTACTCCTTCCTCTAATTGTTGTTGCGTAAAAGTTAACTTTTTATTTTCTAATTCAAGGCGCACTTGCTCTACCTCGCGATCTTTCTGTCTCTCGCAATTCATTCACTCTAGCTTTTTCCTCAACTTCTCTATCTTTTGCTCTTTCCTTAAGTTCTCTTAACCTAACTTGTTCCTCATGTACTTTAGCTCTATCCTCACGATCAAGTCTATCATGCTCCTTTCTCTCCTCTCTTTCAATTCTCTCTCTCTCCTTTTTCTCCTCTCTCGATTTTCTCTTTCTCCTTTTTCTCCCCTCTTTCTCTTTCTGTCTTTCTTGGTTCCCTCTTTCTCTTTCTGTCTTTCGTCTCTCTCAATTCTTTCCTTTTCAATTCTTTCCTGGGTCTTAGCACTAATGAAAGCTAAATTTTTCCCCGTTATTCCTAACTTACTCCCAGCGTTCATCCAAAAGTGGAATTCCTCCATGCTTGCAAGAATAACTTAAACTACCAGGGGAAAATGAAACGGGTATATCAAAGAAAACGGAGGGTTCAGTTCCTGCTCCGCTCAAACTGTAAATAAATCGGAGGGTTCGATCTCTGCTTCGATTAAAAAGTATGTATGAAAGAAAACGGAGGGTTCTATGCCGGCTCCGACCAAACAGCAAGTAGAATGGGGTCCCTTGACTATCCAATCTTCTCACTAACAAATCAAGAGTGTCCTACAACATTTCCCTTGATATAATAAATAGAGCTTAATGCAACAACTTGTCATTGGAAAATCTCGGGTCCCTAGAGTCTATTCCTCCAAATCGTTTCAAGCTCACAAAAACAAGGATGGCAGAATTAACTAGTATATCCTGCCTTGACTTGACTTACAATAAATTGAGACTATAACAATCACCATATATTTTAAATACCTGTACTGTAGTCCTACCATAAAGAATGATTACTCATGGCTGGTGGTAACCGTCTGTGGTATGCTGCGTTATTATTATAATCAAAAAGAAGTGCTAAGCCACAAGGGCTATACAGCGGTATGCTGCGTTGAAGTTCCAATGGTAGATGCGAGATGGAGTTGAATCTTGATTCAGTTGAGTTGATCCTGGCAAGGTAGTTACTTGTGAAGGCTTACTCAGCCCTGTAACAACTTCAGTATTACCAAGGCTGGCTCCTCCTCAGGAAAATTAATGAATAGAAAAAGAATAATAACAGTCAAATATAAACACTTTATTATTTAGAAATTAAAATATAAAACAATTAAATATGAATTTTTATCCTACTTGAAAGAGAAATGAAAAATGAAATATAAAAATAATATCTGAATTCAACGCTTATATAAACAGTTAGACTGGGGTGTCTGGTGTTGTTGACACCGCGTGTTGTAGAAATGGTTGCCGTTGATGGTTGGGGGGGGGGTCACAGATGTTGAGTGACAACCCAACGACTAGTTCTTCACAGAGTCTCTAGCCTTGAATAGTCCGTCAAGATGATAGGAACGCAGGTCTTTCACCACTGCAAAGATGAGGGGTAGTTGCCTGGGGTTGACTACACTTAGGTATGCAGATAAAAATGGTGACGTCCCTGAACTTGTGTAAAGTTCATCTCCTTCAGTACTGTTTCTTTGGTTGCCAGATGACCCGAGCTGACATTCCAAGCTAGAAAGAGACAAAGGTTACCCACTGCTTAAGAAATCGCTCTCCATGATAAGTAAAGTATTTAAAAAACATGGTGATTATCTAAAAGCACATGGAAATTAAGGCAGAATGAACTACGTCTTAAAATTGGTTAAAAGTGAAGTCTTTAACCAATATATTTATTAAAAACAGGAGCAGAGGCTTTTACTTACAATTGTGTTGGGAGCTGTGAGTCAAGTGATTACCATTTGGTCGGAGCCCCACACGTCACCTTTCCGGGTGGAGAAAAAGGAGGGGGATAGCGGGAGCTAGACTGACCCTACCTTAATAAGCAGCCGGGACTATCATCACTATATACTCGCTCGCTACTTCTATCTGTTGAACTTTTCCCTCACAAGGAGGAAAGTAGGTCTGCTAGTCAACTGATATTTACAGTTGTCCAACCTTCATTTTTTTTAAATTCCTCGAGATGTTAACTATGTTACTCCATTTACTTATGCTCGCCTGACCTCTTGCACTATATATACTGTTTATTTTAGCTTCTCTGTATTACGACTAAAGAAGGTTCTTTTGGCGAAATATTTTCTAAACGCATTAATCAGTGTATAAGTGTGTTGTGCCTACATTTTGTAAGTATCAACACACCAGTTCCAGACTAAAAGTAGCAAAATGGCACCTCTACACACTCCATTAACACCACCAACCTTCTTCTAAGTAGGATACACAAATGTTGAATTTTTATAGTCGATCAAATGAAGCTTTCTAAAGTGATCACATAGAACCCACTTTGGGGAGTGACCAGCATGAAACCCAGCAGAGGCCACCTGAACGTGTCACCTGCTCCAAGGATCAAATTTTGAACCTTCTTGGATAAGACATTCTGCAGTTAAAAGCACAACCTTGGAAGCAGATGTTAAAGGGCGAGAAAGGACCCGTAAACTTCGTCAAGGTAAACAACAAGACGCATTATCATGACTGCAACTATACACAAATAACAAATTAATTATCCAAGTGGAACAGCAAACGTTGTTATAAGTTTAGTCTCGTATGTGATAGACCAAAAATGGTTATAATCATAACCATTATTTTTAAAGGGGTGGAGCAGTAAGCCAGTGGAAGGCCTCAGTCAGATGACCAAAAGCGCTAGCATAAGGTCATCATCTGTCTAAGAACTGCTTACCTTCCTACCTGGAGTCTACCTGGAAGGTATTCCGTGGGTCAACGCCCTTGAGGCTCAGTCTACGACCAGACCTCCCGGTGGATCAGGGGTTGATCAACCAGGCTGTTACTGCTGGTCGCACATAGTCCAACATACGAACCACAGACCGGCTGATCCGGCACTGACTTTAGGTATCTGTCTAGCTCCCTCTTGAAGACAGCCAGGGGTTTATTGGTAATTCCTCTTACGGTATTTTCTTTTAGTGTACCAATGGAATCCCTACTTTTCACTGAGGGTATTTTGCACCGCCTACCCAGCCTTTTGCTTTCGTAGGGAGTGATTTCTGTGTGTACATTAGGGACCATTCCTTCTAGGATTTTCCAAGTGTAGATTATGATGTCTCTCTCGCCTGCGCTCCAGTGAGTACAAGTCAAGTGCTTCCAAGCGTTCCCAGTAGTTATGGTGTTTGATAGAATTTATATGTGCAGTAAAGGTTCTGTACATTCTCTAGATCTGCAATTTCACCTGCCTTGAATGGAGTTGTTAATGTACAGCAGTATTCCAGCCTAGAGAGAACAAGTGATTTAAAAAGGATCATCATTGGCTTGGCATCTTTTGTTCTGAACGTTCTCACTTTCTATCCTATCATTTTCTTCGCAGATGTGATAGTGGCACTGTTGTGATCTTGGAAAATGAGATACTCAGACATTACCACTCCCAGGTCCTTCACATTACTTTTCCATTCTATTGTATTATTATAGTTTGTAGTATACTCAGTTCTAGTTATTATCTCCTCCAGTTTTCCATAACGGAGTAGTTGGAATTTGTCTTCAATGAACATCATATTGTTTTTCGTTGCCCATTGGAAAACTTGGTTTATATCTTCTTGCAGGTTAACTGTGTCCTCAATGGGTGACAGTCTCATGCAGATCCTAGTATCGTCTGCAAAGGATGACATGGTGCTATGGTTTACATCTCTGTCTATGTGTGATATGAGGATGAAGGACAGGATGGGAGCGAGTACCATGCCTTGTGGAACAGAGCTCTTCACTTTGGCAGTTTCCGATTTAATTTTGTTGACCACTACTCTTTGTATTCGATTGGTTAGAAAGTTGAAGATCCGTCTGCCTACTTTGCCAGTTATGCCTTTGGCACGCATTTTGTGCGCTATTACACCATGTTCGGACTTGTCAAAGGGTTTTGCAAAGTCTGTGTATATTACATCTGCATTCTGTTTCTCTTCCAGTGCATCCAAGACCATATCATAGTGGTCCAGTAGTTGCAAGAGGCAGGATCGACCTACTCTGACCCAATGTTGCCCTGGATTGTGCCGGTTTTGGGAAGCCAAGTCCTTTACAATCGTGCTTCTTAGCACTCTTTCAAAGATTTTTATGATGTGGGACGTTAGAGCTATTGGTCTATAGTTCTTAGCTAATGAGTCTGAGTCAAAGGTGGGGCCATCAACGAGGAGGAAAGATAATTTTTGTTATATTTTTATTTAAAAGACCTTACAAAAGTACAAAGGATGCATAACAAAAGTAAAAAAATACAAAAACATAATAGTTTCCTCTACCAGTACCAGGTTATTCCTGGAGATGACAAATATTATACCAACAGCCTGGTATAACAAACAGCACACGCAAAAGACAAAACCCACTAAATTATTACAATCATTGATAGATACCACCAAGCAATTGTGAACAATGAAACTCACCAAAGGGAAATTTTACATGGTTTTACCGTATATTATGAGTACCTTGTCATAAACTATTACCACAAAAACAAACTACATAATTACACATCACAAGGGCAGTGTAGTTACTGTAGTAACACATGACTAAAGCCAGAGCCACATTTGTCACACAAAAATATATAATACACAAATCATGACAGTAAAGTAAAATGCCCCTAACAAAAGCTACCATAACAACTATAAAAGAAACACAAAACCCGAACATACCCTCTAGTACAGGGTACAGGGTATTGGTTAAAGTTGTGTTACGTTATCTCATAACCTATAGTAATTCGGAAGGAACGAATGATTCCTTATGCACAAAACCAATGGGGAAAACAGTATTATTATATTATAATTATGTTAAAACCATCAAGTACAATAGGTCAGGTACAGAACACATAACAACACTCACTAATTAAGGAAATAAAAAAAATTTTACTTTCCTATCATATAACATGGAACCAACTGAAAGTTAACCCAGCCCACTTCCAGTCATTATGAACACATACGTTCGTACATGTAACATACAATGATAAAAAAAATGCTCTTATAACAAAGTACTCAGCAAATACTTATATGCCACTCACATCAAAGGGGTTTGAGACCAAACCCTACTCATAATTTTATACATCCCACATATTGGGCCCCTACTTAAACAAGATGGGTCCTACACAGATGACAGCAAGGAAATGAGTAAGCTACTCAAGCCCCAATATGACTCAGTTTTTAGCAAGCCGCTAACCAGACTGAGAGTCGAAGATCAAAATGAATTTTTTATGAGAGCCACAAAATTTGATTAACACAAGCCTATCCGATGTTATCCTGACGCCAAATGACTTCGAACAGGCGATAAATGACATGCCCATGCACTCTGCCCCAGGGCCAGACTCATGGAACTCTGTGTTCATCAAGAACTGCAAGAAGCCCCTATCACGAGCCTTTTCCATCCTATGGAGAGGGAGCATGGACACGGGGGTTGTCCCACAGTTACTAAAAACAACAGACATAGCCCCACTCCAGCAAAGAACTACAGACCAACAGCACTAACATCCCATATCATAAAAATCTTTGAAAGGGTCCTAAGAAGCAAGATCACCACCCATCTAGAAACCCATCAGTTACACAACCCAGGGCAACATGGGTTTAGAAGAGGTCGCTCCTGTCTGTCTCAACTATTGGATCACTACGACAGGGTCCTAAATGCACTAGAAGACAAAAAGAATGCAGATGTAATATATACAGACTTTGAAAAAGCCTTCGACAAGTGTGACCATGGCGTAATAGCGCACAAAATACGTGCTAAAGGAATAACAGGAAAAGTCGGACAAAGGCAACAAACCTAAACCCCCTCTTTGAGCATCTGTCATAACTACCTCCTTACTTAACCGTGCTCTCTCAAACCCCCACACAAACTTTAGTGCCCTCCTCTAGATTTCTGCAATGTCCTGTACATCTAAGGGAAAAACCTCTGCCACCCCCCATACCTTGCTATAAACAAGTGAGTTTACCACCACTTCCCTCTGATGCAAAGCTAGGTCCCTCACGATTAAGCCTCCAAGTCTACCTAAAACCTTACCCGCAACAGACTCCGAATTTACCCTCCTGCAGGCCTGCACCTCCTCCATATACCATATTCCACATACCCTGATTCTATCAACCACTGTCCTTCCTGACCCCACCCCCAAGCCCCCCCTATCCAATTACCCACCTCTAGTAACTTTGATTTCACTGTATTAACTCGCATCCCCGTATTCGTACCAAACATCTGAATCACTCTACCCACCCTCCTTAACTCCTCCTTACCCTGTAGCAAAACAGTAGTATCATCCACATACCCAACTAAGCCTCCTTTGCACCCCCTTCCATCTCCTGTTTGTCCATCACCCCCTCAACAGACTCATAGAAAGGATTCTGCTCACACGCAAAAAGCAACTGCAATAGCGGGCAACCCTGCCTCAAACCTCTCTCCATCGGTACACTTTCACCCAACCTCCCATTGACCTGTACCCTCACCTCTGCCCCAGCATACAGGGTGTTCACCCATCTCACTACCCCCTCCCAAAACCCCAACCGCTCTAAGCAAACCCATAAGAAATCTCTATACACGCAATCATATGCGTTCTCCCAATCTAAGCCTAGTATTCCCCCTCCTGTACAACCCTCTAGAAAATCCCTAATAAAACCATGTCCATCCCTCATCCTTCTCCCTGGAATTCTAAACTGTCCCCTATGTATCACTAAACCCAACACTTTCCTCATTCTGTTGCCCAAAATCTTAGAAAAAATCTTGTAATTCGAGCACATTAATGAGATCACTCGATAATCATTCAAAACTTGGCATTCTTTCTTTTTGGGCACTAAAACCATGACACCCGTTCTTTGTGATTTTCCCATCTACCCACTACTTAACATACAATTCAAAGTCCCCACCAGGCAATGCCGAACACACCCCAAATGACACCTATAAAAATCGTTCGGTATGCCATCTATCCCGGGGTTTTTACCCTGGCACAGTCCAAAAACTGCCTCCTCCACCTCCGCTACACTAATACTACTCTCAAGCTTTTCACTGTCCTGCTCACTTAATACCCTATTAAACACCTCATCCCCAAAACGTCCCTCACCAGCTCCCCCCCCCCAACCCTCCTCCATTTCTCCCTAAACCAAAAATCAGCATACAAACTAATATTTTCCATGGTGGATAGGCCTTGACCCTCCTCAAATCCACCCCTCCTTGTTCCTGCCACTATATATGCCAAGGTGGTTTTTGCCTGCCTTTCCTTAAACTTCCTGAGTACAAATCCTGATGGCCTATCCCCCCTTAAAACATCCTCCAACCCCGCTCTAACTCTAATTGCCTCAAACCTTTCATTATGGATCTCCACCAACCTATTTCGCAAACTTCCCATGTCCTCGCTCCGCCCCACCCTTTCCTCTTCATTTAACTGACCTTCAAGATAATTTTGTAGACCATAGCGCTACCTCGCCATCTCCTTTCCCCATACTTGAAAAAAGTCTGCAATTCCAACTTTAGCCCTCATTTCCCACCACTCCAGCAAATCCATCTCCCTATTCCTAGTCTCCCAAAAAGACTCCCACCAATCCCCAAATCCTGTAGCTTCACCCTCTTCCCTAAGTAGCCTCATATTCAATTTCCAGTATCCCGCATAAACTCTCACTATACCATCTACCCTCAAATGAGCTATAACAGCACGATGATCAGAAAAACCCACATCTATAGTCCTCACCCTCTCCACACCTATTCCCTGCCTAACATAAATCCTATCTAACCGTGCCTCATAACCCCTACGAATAAAGGTGTGCTCCACTCCATATCCTCTACTTCCCACCAAATCTACAACTCCAACATCCCGCAATACGTCTCTCAGAACCCCCAAAACACAACCCACCCCCCTCAGAACCACGTCTCCATTCCTAATTACACAATTCCAATCCCCCCCCCAGTACCGTAATAGCCGATAAACCTCTCAAATGATACACCAAGACATCGCGTACAAAATCCACCTTCACTCTAGCATTACTAGTTGCTGGCATGTACACCGATACAAAACAAACCCTCCCGACCCCCCAAAACCCATCCACCCTGACAACCCTCCCACCCCCCCTCCTCCCAACCCAGGACATGCAAAGGACTGGTCCCCTTTACCGCCACAGCCACATCTCCTTTCAACCTCAAAGCATCACTGGTAAATAACCTATAACCTTTCAAACCCAACTCACATCCTAACCTATGGTTATGTTCCTGCAAAAAACAGACATCAATACTAAATCTCCTTAAAAACACTCTAACCATACCCTCTTGACCTCGGTCTTAAGACCGTTTACATTTAAAGTTACACACCTGAAAATTACAAGAAAGGCGGCTTACCCCTATGCCACTGAGGCTTACTTGATCCTCCTTTCATAGGTCTCGGGCCATCTCTGGCATTCCCCCATTCCTGCCCTCCAACCCCTCCCTGTCCCATCCCACCGATCTTCCCAATGCACCCCCCCTCCCAGTCTTGCCTTTCCACCACAGCTGCACAAACCTTCTTCCCAGGGCGCTGCGCCGGTGTGAGGACCTCGTCCATGTCTGATGCCCCTGCTGGTCTCTTGCGGGAGCTACCCTCCACACACATATCTTCTTCAATCGTATCTTCTTGGTGAACCTCCACCACCACATTGCTCTCCATTCTAACCTCACTCAAGTCTTCCTTACCCCTTTTCTGTTCATCCATCACCTTGACATTACCTAACCTCACGTCACCTTCCACACCATGCTCCGACTCATCCAAAAAATCCTTCAGCACAGCTTCCAATATCCCTTCTTGAGCTGAATCTGTAGTACCCAACGGTCTGTCTGACAACGATACTCCCCCCCCCGTTTCCTCTGGGAGTGTGACACACACGTCTCCAAAGCCACCTCTGATCTTTCAACCTCCTCACTCCATAGGCCCTTCCCCCGGCCTTCCACATCACCCATCAAAACGTCCAAGGCTTCTAACTGCTTGTCTTCAGAAGCTGTTTCATGCACCCTAGGGCCCTGTCTCCTGGGGCATTGTGCCACCATGTGCTCATAAGAGTCACATAAACAGCACGTCCTCCTCTGTCCCGCATAGTGTACAAAAACCTGAGTTCTATAACCATGCAATGTGATGTATGATGGTATCGGCCGCCTCAGGGTCATTATCGGTGTGAAGGATCCTTCCGGCAGCCCCTCGTATGGGCCGTCCCTCCACATTCCCATGCTCGCCGAGTGGACAGTCCCATAACCGCTGAACACATCCTGTAGGCTGTATGCTGTCGCTTCAGTGGGTACATTCCGTACCTTCACCCAAGTAAAATACTTAGAAACATCACGCATGCATACTTCCACTGCCGAATTGACGCTCATTCTCCGTTCTTGAAATTCGTCGACGATGCTGGAGTAGAAACCGGCCCTCATGAATTTCACGAAGACCCTTGTCATACCATTCAGCGCCTGATAATGCTTGGAAGGAGAACGTTCATCGTGGCGCTGCTTAACGATCCCTTGACCAGCTCCATGCAGACAGTATTTATGCACCGGCTCATACTGTCCGCCATCTTGGTGCTACTGCTATGTTTTCCTCACCAGGTGGCGTGCAAGAGAAACTGTAGAAGCGTCCTCTCTCCCTGCAGGTCGAGAGACAAATGTGATAAATTAGGGGAGTTAGAGTTGTGACGACGTCAGAGGTATAGTCCGCGTGCTCGTTGATAAACCGGACAGTCCAACAGAATATGGGTAACCGAAACTGGAACCTGATAATTCTCACAGAGTGGAACAGGGTACCTCTCCATGAGATACCCGTGAATAAGACTGGGAGTTCATGGACTGCTGACCGCGCAGCAGTGTCTGCCTGTTCATTGCCCTGTACATCAATATGACCGGCGACCCAACAGAAAACAATATCTTTGTTTTTGCTAGAGATGCGGCATAACCAAAGTTGTATACAAAGAAAAAGGGATGAGTTGAATAATTTTTTTTATAGCTTGCAAAGCACTAAGGGAATCTGAGGTAGCCCAGTCCAATATATGCCTTCGCACTACGCTTTCCGGAAACAATGCTGCAAACCCGACACCGTCAGAGGATTTGGAACCATTAGTATACACTTCAATGGCTTGAGAATGAGACCGGAAGTGATCAAGAAAAAGAGAGAGAGAAGCAACTGTAGGTATTTGGGATTTCGTGCATCGCAGTGGGGAAGAACAGACACGAACTGTCGGAATCTCCCAAGGGGAAAGGGAAAAGTTTGATACTACGTGAACACATAAAGGTGGCAACTGAAGGGAAGACAAGAACAAATGCAGACGAAGAGAAATGGCGCGGAGTAAACAGGGGCGACGAACAAACAATGAATTTCTACCAATGTCCGTTACTATCCTATATGGAAGGATTGCGAAGTTAAGAAAACGAGCAAAATAGGGGAGGCAATGATCATCACGGCTATTGTTCAAGGACGGAATATTTGCCTCTTCACATAGGCTGTCTCCAGGTGAGGAGCGAGAAGCACTTAGGTGATGGATGGGATCAAGTTCAGAAAGAGTTGCAGGAGAGATATAATTCATAAGGATATAATTCATCAGAGTATAATTTACCAGGATATAATTCACCAAGATATAATTTATCAGGATATAATTCACAGACAGACAGAAGTGTTTTCAAGTTACAAACATGGCGCTGGAGCGAGGTAACAACGTCCTTCAGTTTATGTTCCAACTCTGAAACAACACCACAGTAAAACTGCATACTTAACGTCTTCACTAAACTGGTGAAATTTAATAATGCCATAAAAATGTAAGATTTCACGCATTCCACGAGGAAGCTAAGGGAACTGAAAGGGAAATTTTGCTGACTGACGCCTTCACAGCCCAGTAACAATCCCAAGGATGCATATCAGTGGTATTCAGTACCAACAACATGGAGAATTACACCACACATGTGCAACATCTGGGTATCTTTAATTTGTAGACGTTTTACCCTCCAGTGTCTTTATCAGTACAATGCATGAACGTAATAGAAATATATATTTATATAGCAAATAGTGGCAGATTAAGAAATCAGTCGCTCAGCCTAGTAGCAGGTGAGGGACTGATTACCCTATATTCCACTATTTGCTATATATATTTGTTATGTTCGTGTATTGTACTGATGAAGCCACTGGATGGCGAAACGTTTACAAGATACCCAGATGTTTCACACGTGTCTTATCTCATCAATCTCAAGCTTTCTCTAAGATATGTCAGCTTTGAAGGTTTGCAGCCGAGCTGATGAGTCATTCACAAATTATCGCATGATAACCAGCATTTATATTTTCACAGTTATAATAAAATTGGCAAATTAGCTTCTACACAGCCCATTAAGAGAGATATTCTCAGATTACCCAATAAAAACAATTTGTTTAATGAACTTAACAAATTCAGATGTGAACTTTCTTTTGAGAAAAGTCAGCCATTTCTGAAAGTTTGAAGTCGTTCAGAAGAGGCATTCTCCAGTAACTGCTTGGAATCCAAGCCAATTAATTCTGTTAGGATTTATGTAAGCAGACATTTACGTAAGTTAAACGTATTTAGGACCTTCGGATCAAGTTATTTTACTGCAAGTAAAGTTACAGAATTTTGAAAGTATAATTGAAAAATCTGCAATATTTGACGTGGGTTACATTGGTATTGAAACATTGGAACTGACCAATATAAACATTGAAACTGACCAATATAAACATTGAAACTGACCAATATAAACATTGAAACTGACCAATATAAACATTGAAACTGACCAATATAAACATTGAAATTGACCAATATAAACATTGAAATTGACCAATATAAACATTGAAACTGACCAATATAAACATTGAAATTGACCAATATAAACATTGAAACTGACCAATATAAACATTGAAACTGACCAATATAAACATTTATAAGTTATCACACGGAAACTTTAGTCGGAGAGGAGGACCTGTACACGTCAGTAGCTGCCTTCTGGTCTACAGTAGATAAGAGGAACTCTATACATGTCAGCTGCTGCCTACTGGTCTATATACAATAGATGAGAGGGAATCTATACATGTCAATAGATGCCTTCTATATACAATAGATGAGAGGGGATCTATACATGTCAATAGATGCCTTCTATATACAACAGATGAGAGGGGATCTATACATGTCAATAGATGCCTTCTATATACAATAGATGAGAGGGATCTATACATGTCAATAGATGCCTTCTATATACAGTAGATGAGAGGGGATCTATACATGTCAGTAGCTGCCTTCTTGTTTATATACAGTAGATGACAGGGCATCTATACATGACAATAGCTGTCCTCTGGTCTACCTAAAATAGAAGAGAGAGAACGTACGCAGGTCAGAAGTTGCAAGAATCCTTCTCCAAGTTACAACTGAAGATAAAGACTTATAGTGGGTTAGATGAGACTTCAGGTTATAAAGGGCAACCACATGTTTATTAAGTACTCACTAGAGGATACCTAGTGAACACAGGTATTCACAGCGAAGTTAGTGAAGTTTAATTGTTATACTGATGACCTGTAACATAAATATAAATGAAGTAGAACGTGAATATATATGAACGTCGAAGCGTGCGCACGTGCACGCAGATACACAGGGGTCAGGAGCTGTGAATCGACCCCTGCAACCACAAATACGTGAGTAACACACACACACACACACACACACACACACACACACACACACACACACACACACACCTGTGAATACTTATTTCAACAGTAATCAAATACAATTGTGTATTTATTTCCTATCATAACCAGTGGAAAGTTTGTGCGTCATTACGAGGGAAAGTTGAAGTTTGTATGTGGCGCATCACTCAAACTCTCAGCCTCTATAATGTTTAGTAATTATTCATTACAAACCAATAAACTGAAAAATGTTGAATAAAAGTTTATTTGAGCTTTGTGTTATTGACTTGAAGCATGTTAGTTCCCTGTTTGTTTACTCTGGATCACGCTGTTTGTTTACCATGGATCACACTGTTTACCTTGGATCACGCTGTTTGTTTACCCTGGATCACAGTTTGTTTACCATGGATCACACTGTTTACCTTGGATCACGCTGTTTGTTTACCCTGGATTACAGTTTGTTTACCATGGATCACACTGTTTACCTTGGATCACGCTGTTTGTTTTCCCTGGATCACGCTGTTTATTTACCCTGGATCACGCTGTTTGTTTTCCCTGGATCACGCTGTTTATTTACCTGGATCACGCTGTTTTTTACCCTGGATCACGCTGTTTATTTACCCTGGATCACGCTGTTTATTTACCCTGGATCACGCTGTTTGTTTTCCCTGGATCACGCTGTTTATTTACCCTGGATCACGCTGTTTATTTACCCTGGATCACGCTGTTTATTTACCCTGGATCACGCTGTTTGTTTTCCCTGGATCACGCTGTTTATTTTACCCTGGATCACGCTGTTTATTTACCCTGGATCACGCTGTTTATTTACCCTGGATCACGCTGTTTGTTTTCCCTGGATCACGCTGTTTATTTACCCTGGATCAAGCTGTTTGTTTTCCCTGGATCACGCTGTTTATTTACCCTGGATCACGCTGTTTGTTTTCCCTGGATCACGCTGTTTATTTTCCCTGGATCACGCTGTTTATTTACCCTGGATCACGCTGTTTGTTTACCCTGGATCACGCTGTTTATTTACCCTGGATCACGCTGTTTGTTTTCCCTGGATCACGCTGTTTATTTACCCTGGATCAAGCTGTTTATTTACCCTGGATCACGCTGTTTGTTTTCCCTGGATCACGCTGTTTATTTACCCTGGATCACGCTGTTTATTTACCCTGGATCACGCTGTTTGTTTTCCCTGGATCACGCTGTTTATTTTCCCTGGATCACGCTGTTTATTTACCCTGGATCACGCTGTTTGTTTACCCTGGATCACGCTGTTTATTTACCCTGGATCACGCTGTTTGTTTTCCCTGGATCACGCTGTTTATTTACCCTGGATCAAGCTGTTTATTTACCCTGGATCACGCTGTTTGTTTTCCCTGGATCACGCTGTTTATTTACCCTGGATCAAGCTGTTTATTTACCCGAGTTACAATTGTTTCTCTCAAAATGTGCAGCAGAATTTTTCAAGGTAATCAGTTCCCTTGATGCAACATACAACACGACCCCTGAATGAGTGAACACTGCAAATGAGAATTAATTACAAGAGTAAATATATATATATCTCATTTCCGTGATTGCTGATGCCACGGAAATCATTTCCTGCATTATAGATTTGTTTCTCATGTTGAACTATTTACAATTTCCTGACTCGCTGCCAACTCTGGCAGGATAATATCCTTATACGTGTAATGTCATTCACGAGTTAAATTTAGTGATGTTGATGTGTGTGTTGTGCTTTCCCGGCAGAAGTTGCAACCGGTCGTTTGTAAAACAGAATGGAAATTTATTGTTGAAATAACTTCACGATAATTAGTCTGAATATTACGATATTAATATAGTTAAATGATGTTCAGTAATGCTTAAGAAACACAGGATAAGTCTTAATGAACGACTGTCAGGAAGGAGATTCGAACTGTAGTTCATATATACACCAGGTTCCTGTCCATTCATTTTTTTTATTATTGACTGTCGTTATTTACAATATATGTTAGGTTTATGGACTATATGGCTTTGAGTACCATGAAAATATATGTACCATGAAAGATCCTGGGAGTGTGGGAGGAGACGGTCGTGCCACAGTTGGTGCCGCGGTACTTATTGTAAGCCCCGTGGCTATGTGGTTACTGCGTTGAACTTGCTATATAAGAATATAAGAACGTAAGAAAGAAGGAACACTGCAACAGGCCTACTGGCCCATGCGGGGCAGGTCCATGTCAACCCCCGGCTTAGACCAGTGGCCCATCCAGTCAGTCATCTCACTGCATGGACAATGGTTCGAGTCCTCGTCCATTCCTGTGTTTTTTAATGCTGACTAAACTGAAGCTGACTTGGAATAAGTTGTGTAGGATTAAACTTTATTACAAGTTAATCTCAGCAAGGAGCTCATTCCAGATAAAGAAACAATATGACAAACGCTAAACCGGGTATTATTTACCAGTCTAGCTGGAGTCAGTGGATGTACCAGTCTAAATGGAGTCAGTGGATGTACCAGTCTAGCTGGAGTCAGTGGATGTACCAGTCTAAATGGAGTCAGTGGATGTACCAGTCTAGCTGGAGTCAGTGGATTACCATTAATGGAGTCAGTGGATGTACCAGTCTAGCTGGAGTCAGTGGATGTACCAGTCTAAATGGAGTCAGTGGATGTACCAGTCTAGCTGGAGTCAGTGGATGTACCAGTAACTAGCGGAGTCAAGGGTATGTCCAAAATCAGCTCGGAGTCACTGAGACCAGTCTACTGGATTCAAGTGGAATTTTAAACCACCATAGGAGAGTCCCGGCATTGTACCACAAAGCAGAGTCAGACGAATGTACCAGCTAGCGTGGGTCGTGGGTAACCAGTCAAGTCCCTACTGCGAAATCATGATTAAGAAATCGTAATGGGCAGTGAAATATACCATCCCAGCTGGAGTAGTTGAAAGTACCGGTCTAGAGTTTAAACTCAGGGGGCTGCACTAAACCCGTCCATAACTGAGTCATGGATGTACCATTCTAAACTGGAAAGTGTATGACCAGGTCTAACTGAAATATTCAGAGAATCTGCCGTGGGCTCAATAACTTGCCAACCCGTCCACTGACAAACACGAAGAAATCGTAATACTGATTGCAATTTTCCAAAACCGGCTGAGACATCTCAAGGCCAAAAATTCGAACTGAAATAGCTAAAATTTAAGATTTCACGTCTATTTTTATAATCAGGACATTGCGGCAACTTTGGGAAAAATTTTGTTCGAGGAACTTATCCCACGGGTACTGCAGTGAAAGAGCAGAGTTTGAACGGTGGAGTAGCGGGATTGTAGGTAAAATTCTTGCTTTTTACACCTTCAACGTTTAGGTTAAAAATACCTATTGGCTTCATGTGCTAGCTGTCTAGTCGCTGCGCACTCTTCAAAATAAGACTCTACTGACCTCTCCGTTGTTATTTGAATGTAGTAACACGATTTTAAGTCATGTTTTAACGGCATGAAGGGCTTGAGCTGAGTTTGTCACGGCCACGCTAGCTGGAGATTCGTCTGTAAAAACTTGCATTTGTGGTCACAGAGGTGCCTGTGCTAACTTTCCTATGGTGTAGAAATATACCTAGTTGGATGAATCTTATTGTGGCTAGCTGGTCTAGTGGCTAGCGCGACGGGCTGGAGTTTTGAGACTCTATGACCGCGGGTTCAATCCCGGCCGGGGGTATGGTTTATTTGCAATCGTGTCATTACGATTTCTTAAGTCAAG
Source organism: Cherax quadricarinatus (assembly GCF_026875155.1). Lineage (NCBI taxonomy): Eukaryota > Metazoa > Arthropoda > Malacostraca > Decapoda > Parastacidae > Cherax > Cherax quadricarinatus. Next base: position 32,500,655 of record NC_069444.1, read on the forward strand.
TGATGTACCAGTCTAAATGGAGTCAGTGGATGTACCAGTCTAACTGGAGTCAGTGGATGTACCAGTCTAGCTGGAGTCAGTGGATGTACCAGTCTAAATGGAGTCAGTGGATGTACCAGTCTAGCTGGAGTCAGTGGATGTACCAGTCTAGCTGGAGTCAGTGGGTTACCAAGTCTAAATGGAGTCAGTGGATGTACCAGTCTAGCTGGAGTTTAGTGGATGTACCAGTCTAGCTGGAGTCAATGGATGTACAGTCTAGCTGGAGTCAGTGGATGTACCAGTCTAGTTTGGGGTCAGTGGATGTACCAGTCTAGCTGGAGTCAGTGGATGTACCAGTCTAACTGGAGTCAGTGGATGTACCAGTCTAACTGGAGTCAGTGGATGTACCAGTCTAACTGGAGTCAGTGGATGTACCAGTCTAACTGGAGTCAGTGGATGTACCAGTCTAGCTGGAGTCAGTGGATGTACCAGTCTAGCTGGAGTCAGTGGATGTACCAGTCTAGCTGGAGTCAGTGGATGTACCAGTCTAACTGGAGTCAGTGGATGTACCAGTCTAACTGGAGTCAGTGGATGTACCAGTCTAACTGGAGTCAGTGGATGTACCAGTCTAACTGGAGTCAGTGGATGTACAAGTCTAACTGGAGTCAGTGGATGTACCAATCTAACTGGAGTCAGTGGATGTGCCAGTGTCTCAATAATTTGCACCGTGTCCACTGACAAACGAAAATCTTTATACTTTTGTTTTCCAAAAGGTGAGCAATCTAAAAAGGGCCCTTTATTTAGAAAGGGGAATTAGCAAAAGTTTGAGGAGATTTCCGTCTTGCTTTTTGATAATCGAGAACTTGGGAAAAAATTTGGGAATTTTTTTTCGTGGAACTTATCGCCAATTTTTGGGCTTCTTCGCCAAAAAACAGAGAAAAAAACGGTGGAAGTTGGGGGTTTGAGGAAATATTTTTTGTTTTTACCCCCTTTTTTGGGTTTAAAAATGCCCTTGGCTTCGGGTTGCTGTGGTTCGTTTCCCGCTCGTTTTCCAAATAAAAACTCTCTACTGTTCTTTTTTTTTTAAATTTGAAAAACACATTTTGGGGAGTCGACTTATAGTTTTTAACAGCTTCTTTAGCTAATCCCGTGCCCTTTAAAATTTTTCACTTGTTTTCTTTCGTGTCTCCTTTCTTCCAAGGGGGTTTTCCCCCTTTCCTACCCCCCTGTATTTCTGGGCATGATAATTCCTCACGAGTTATTTAAAGGTCAGTTTTTTTTTTGGTTTTTATGTTTTTTTAAAGAGTATTCGGTGGTTTTATATTTATATAAAATACCTTTTGACTACGGAACGAAAATAAAACAGGGGTATTTATAATTTGGGAACTTTTTGCCTGCCCACTAATTTTAATTTTTCTGCAAAAAGCCGAGTGAAAGGGGTACTAAGCAAAAGAGAGTGTGCTACTTGGTATAAATGGAAGAAGCAGCGATGGATCTAAAACGTGAAAAAATTAACTGCCACATAAAATTCTTAAAACTTCAACCTCAAGACCTTTATGTTGATTTTTTTAACAAAATTTTTATCTGTCTTTGTAACTTTCGTTCTGAAAATTTCATAGTAATAAATGTGAAATTATAACCACCATCCCGGGAAAGGCCCATTAAATTTTCCTCTTAAAAAGAGGATATAGAGCACGGCGAGCCATACATCTAGCAAAAAGTATTCTTTCCCAGTCATGGGTCAAAGATGGGAAGTTGGGGGTACACTCCCATGTATAAATTATGTTTGAGGGAAATTAATTGCACTTCAAGTCAGTGAGAGGTATTTAAAAACCTTTCAAACCCCTTCCACCATGGAACATGAGCATAAAAACCCGACCATTAAAATCTACTGGAATACCTGTAGCTGCGACCCCCTAAGCTTCTAAGTTCACATTGTGGGAGGAGGAATAACCTCAAAGACTGCAGAAAAGAAACCTCACCAAAAAACAGTCAAGGTGTACCCCTCTAGCAACTCGTGCCCCCTACGAGGCTTAAAAAACAAGTAAAAATTCAGCAGTACCAGAACAGATCAAAAGGACGCCGGAAAACCCACAAGTCCCCTCAAAAAACAAACCCAAACTCTTATGGACTCAGGGCAACCCAGCCACCTTCTCCAAGATTTTCCCCAATCAAAAACTTACAAAAATTTTTTTACTTTTTTTCAACGTGTAGCTCATCCAGGGTTCTTCAACACAAGTCATTCCTGCTTTAATAATCTTCAAAAATTTAAAATTTCCCAAAAAGAGACCCCATAACGAGGAAATCCAAAACTGTAACTACAATCTAACCTTATGGGGCAACCTCCAGAAAAATTTAAAAACAAAAAACCTCTGCAAAGAAACCCCAACGCGCATCCTGTGCAAACAATCTATAGCAGAACCTCCAGCAAACAACCTTAAAAGCAACCCAAACAGCTCACGCCCCAGCAAAAACTCCAGCAAACAACCCCGGGGAAAAAAACCCACAACTACAGGACACAAGGCTATCTACAAAGAAGTGAAGGTGATTATTGGAGGTGGCCCCTACTTTCTCGCCGCAACCAAAGGCCAACCTCGGGAAAGCAAAGCATCTTACACAGGTTTATACAATGGAGCCTTGAAATAAGCCCTCCAAAAAATTAAAGCAAGACTACAAAGGGCGGAGAGCAGAACTAAAAGCAGAAGCCACGATCCGTGAAGAATACTTCCATAAAATTCACCTCGACCCTCCGGTCCATCAAGAAACTAAGAAATGGACCTCGATATGGTAAACCGAGGCTCTCCCCAGTTGTGACACGACCCCTCATCAGATAGTGACGCGAGACCCTCACCAGATATGATGACGCGAGGCCCTCCCCCAGTTTTGATGACACGAGGTCCTCACCAGATATGATGCGCGGGGGCCTTCACCGTATGATGACACAAGGCCCTCCCCCAGTATGATGACACGAGGCCCTCACCGATATGATGCCCGGGGCCTCACCAGTTTGGAGACACGAGGTCCTCACCGAATGATGCGCGAGGCCTTCCCGTATGAGCCCAAAAGGGCCCCTCCCAGTTTGTGACCGAGACCCTCATCAGGTTGATGACACGAGGCCCTCACCAGATTGATGACACGGGGCCCCTCTCGATTGTTGAACGGGCTCTCAGATATGATGACACGGGCCTATCAGTATGAGCACGAAGCCCTACCAGTATGATGACACACCCCCTCCCCAGTATGATAAAACCGAGGCCCTCATCAGATTGATGAACCGGGGCCCCTCCCCAGATATGTTTGACACGGGGCCCTCTCAGTTTATGTGACCGGGGCCCCTCACCAGATATGTGACACGAAGTCCTCACCAGAATGAGACCGAGGCTCTATGATATGATGGCACGAGGCCCTCACCAGATATGATGACACGAGGCCCTCACCAGATATGATGACACGAGGCCCTCACCAGATATGATGACACGAGGCCCTCACCAGATATGATGACACGAGGCTCTCACCAGATATGATGACACGAGGCCATCACCAGATATGATGACACGAGGCCCCTCACCAGATATGATGACACGAGGCCCTCACCAGATATGATGAAACGAGGCCCTCACCAGATATGATGACACGAGGCCCTCACCAGATATAATGACACGAGGCCCTCACCAGATATGAAGACACGAGGCCCTCACCAGATATGATGACACGAAGGCCCTCACCAGATATGATGACACGAAGGCCCTCACCAGATATGATGACACGAGGCCCTCACCAGATATGATAACATGAGGCCCTCACCAGATATGATGACACGAGGCCCTCACCAGATATGATGACACGAGGCCCTCACCAGATATGATGACACGAGGCCCTCACCAGATATGATGACACGAGGCCCTCACCAGATATGATGACACGAAGGCCCTCACCAGATATGATGACACGAGGGCTTCACCAGATATGATGACACGAGGGCTTCACCAGACATGATGACACGAGGCCCTCACCAGATATGATGACACGAGGCCCTCACCAGATATGATGACACAAGGCCTTCACCAGATATGATGACACGAGGGCTTCACCAGATATGATGACACGAGGGCTTCACCAGATATGATGACACGAGGGCTTCACCAGATATGACACGAGGCCCTCACCAGATATGATGACACGAGGCCCTCACCAGATATGATGACACGAAGCCCTCACCAGATATGACATGAAGCCCTCACCAGATATGATGACACGAGGCCCTCACCAGATATGATGACGCGAGGCCCTCACAAGATATGATGACACGAGGGCTTCACCAGATATGATGACATGAGGGCTTCACCAGATATGATGGCACGAGGGCTTTACCAGATATGATGACACGAGGGCTTCACCAGATATGATGACACGAGGGCTTCACCAGACATGATGACACGAGGCCCTCACCAGATATGATGACACGAGGCCCTCACCAGATATGATGACACGAGGCCCTCACCAGATATGATGACACGAGGGCTTCACTAGATACGATGACACGAGGGCTTCACCAGATATGATGACACGAGGGCTTCACCAGATATGATGACACGAGGGCTTCACCAGATATGATGACACGAGGGCCTCACCTGATATGATGACACGAGGGCCTCACCAGATATGATGACACGAGGGCTTCACCAGATATGATGACACGAGGGCTTCACCAGATATGATGACACGAGGGCTTCACCAGATATGATGACACGAGGGCTTCAAGAGATATGATGACACGAGGCTCTCACAGATATGATGACACGAGGGTTTCACCAGATATGATAACACGAGGCTCTCACAGATATAATGACACGAGGGCTTCACCAGATATGATGATACGAGGGTTTCACCACATATGATTACAAGACGCTCTCACAGATATGATGACACGAGGGCTTCACCAGATATGATGACACGAGGCCCTCACCAGATATGATGACACGAGGGCTTCACCAGATATGATGACACGAGGCCCTCACCAGATATGATGACACGAGGCCCTCACCAGATATGATGACACGAGGGTTTCACCAGATATGATGACACGAGGGCTTCACCAGATATGATGACACGAGGGCTTCACCAGATATGATGACACGAGGCCCTCACCAGATATGATGACACGAGGGCTTCATCAGATATGATGACACGAGGCCCTCACCAGATATGATGACACGGGGGCCCCTAAACCAGATATGATGACACGAGGCCCCTCACCAGATATGATGCACGAGGGTTTCACCAGATATGATGACACGAGGGCTTCACCAGATTGATGACACGAGGGCTTCACCAGATATGATGACACGAGGCCCTCACCAGATATGATGACACGAGGGCTTCATCAGATATGATGACACGAGGCCCTCACCAGATATGATGACACGAGGCCCTCACCAGATATGATGACACGAGGCCCTCACCCAGATATGATGACACGGGGCCCCTATCCAGATATGTGACACGAGGGCTTCACCAGATATGATAACACGAGGCCCTCACCAGATATGATGACACGAGGCCCTCACCAGATATGATGACACGAGGCCCTCACCAGATATGATGACACGAGGCTCTCACCAGATATGATGACACGAGGGCTTCACCAGATATGATGACACGAGGGCTTCACCAGATATGATGACGCGAGGGCTTCACCAGATATGATGACACGAGGCCCTCACCAGATATGATGACACGAGGCCCTCACCAGATATGATGACACGAGGCCCTTCACCAGATATGATGACACGAGGCCTTCACCAGATATGATGACACAAGGCCTTCACCAGATATGATGACACGAGGCCCTCACCAGATAGGATGACACGAGGCCCTCACCAGCTTTGATGACACGAGGCCCTCACCAGATATGATGACACGAGACCCTCACCAGATATGATGACACGAGGCCCTCACCAGATATGATGACACGAGGCCCTCACCAGATATGATGACACGAGGCCATCACCAGATATGATGACACGAGGGCTTTACCAGATATGATGACACGAGGGTTTCACCAGATATGATGACACGAGGCCCTCACCAGATATGATGACACGAGGCCCTCACCAGATATGATGACACGAGGCCCTCACCAGATATGATGACACGAGAGCTTCACCAGATATGATGACACGAGGCCTTTAACAGATATGATGACACGAGGCCCTCACCAGATAGGATGACACGAGGCCCTCACCAGATAGGATGACACGAGGCCCTCACCTGATATGATGACACGAGGCCCTCACCAGATATGATGACACGAGGGCTTCACCAGATATGATGACACGAGGCCCTCACCAGATATGATGACTCGAGGGCTTCACCAGATATGATGACACGAGGCCCTCACCAGATATGATGACACAAGGGCTTCACCAGATATGATGACACGAGGGCTTCACCAGATAGGGATGACACGAGGCCCTCACCAGTTTATGATGACACGGGGGGCTTCCCCAGATATGATAACCGAGGCCCTCCCAGATATGATGACACGAGGCTTCACCGATATGATGACACGAGGGCTTCCCCGATATGATGACACGAGGGCTTCACCAGATATGATGACGCGAGGGCTTCACCAGATATGATGACACGAGGCCCTCACCAGATATGATGACACGAGGCCCTCACCAGATATGATGACACGAGGCCTTCACCAGATATGATGACACGAGGCCTTCACCAGATATGATGACACGAGGCCCTCACCAGATAGGATGACACGAGGCCCTCACCAAAATAGGGATGACACGAGGCCCTCACCAGATATGATGACACGAGGCCCTCACAGATTTTGAGGGACACGAGGCCCTCACCAGATATGATGACACGAGGCCATAAACCGGGATTGATGACACGGGGGCCCTCCCCAGATATGATGACACGAGGGCCTCACCAGATATGATGACACGAGGGCTTCACCAGATATGATGACACGAGGCCCTCACCAGATATGATGACACGAGGGTTTCACCAGATATGATGACACGAGGCCCTCACCGATATGATGACACGGAAGGGGCTTCACCAGATATGATGAACCAGGCCTTCACCAGATATGATGACACGAGGCCCTCACCAGATATGATGAGACCAGGCCTTCACCAGATATGATGACACGAGGCCCTCACCAGATATGATGACACGAGGCCCTCACCAGATATGATGACACGAGGGCTTCACCAGATATGATGACACGAGGGCTTCACCAGATATGATGACACGAGGGCTTCACCAGATATGATGACACGAGGCCCTCACCAGATATGATGACACGAGGGCTTCACCAGATATGATGACACGAGGCCCTCACCAGATATGATGACACGAGGGCTTCCCCGATATGATGACCGAGGCCCTCACCAGATATGATGACACGAGGGCTTCACCAGATATGATGACACAAGGGCTTCACCAGATATGATGACACGAGGCTCTCACCAGATATGATGACACGAGGGCTTCATCGGATATGATGACACAAGGGCTTCACCAGATATGATGACATGAGGGCTTCACCAGATATGATGACATGAAAGCCCTCACCAGATATGATGACACGTGTGAAAATTTGTGTGGACTGCCTCCAAGTGAGTCACCTACCCTGGCAAACTCTTTTGACACCGAGCTCTGAGGTGGGTACCTCAGCCTCACAAGTGGCTTATAGGACAGATTTTCACAAATGATTGATGTTGCAAGAAACTCACCTGCATGCACGTATAAAGGACTAACTTACTTGGTGTTGCAGCATGTATCCTGATCTTCAACTTCCCTAAGCTTAGCCTTAGCCCCTCTGGACTTCCCCTCAGAAACCACATGCAACCGGGAGCCTTAATTCCTGCAATATTCAATCGTTTTTAGTGTCCTGCCTGCACCTCAGAAATTCCTATATCCAAGAGGGTGTGTATCCCCTAGTATAACTATGCAGACACGGACACTAGCTTCCAGACTGCCTTGAGACACTGGTACTTACTGGACATGCTCTGCCAGCTGCAACACAGTCCCACAATTCAAACTCACTCACAATCTCCCCAGACACTGGCCAGAAATCTACGAGATAAAGTGGAGGTCTTGGGCTTAAATGTATGGGCCTGACGGAGGACATCTACGGTTACATCGAGGTGCCTCTACCAGATTTCCCAGGTCTCAATGTGAAGGGCACGGGTGGGGGCACCGTCTGCTGATCACGGCACGTCTTGTCCAGTTGGTGTCTGTCTTAAGAAGGATGCTATTGTGTCTTTGAGACCCGCACCTCGTCATTCAAGCTTGGGCTGCCAGTTCTCCCTAGCTAACTTAACCTAGTGTTTGCCTACATTATCGGCCTATCACTACCTATTTTAAGGTTTTAGGTCTACATTATTATTATTATCTACAGTTGCCTTAGTAAACCTAATATTAATATACTAACAGAAAAACTACCTACTCCTTCCTGAAGAGTAAATTATAAATTAAATAAGCTTACCCAAAAATCCCCGCCAACTAGAGAGGGAATGCTGTTTGGGAGGGTTTTAAGGGCCACCCAGCTCAGCCGTCCCATTACAGCTATGCTGGGACCCCTTCGTACATCGTATCTGTCCTGTGGAACTTTAGGGACCAAATAAATTTCCACATCCTCCCGCCGGCGAAGGTAGGCACTAAGTCTAAATCAAGTTCACCTTCGCGAGCCCCACAGCGGACCTGGACACGGAGTGCCGTCCGGCCACTCACGTCGAGCAGACTCCGGTCTAACTTCAACCGTCCAGTTTCCCCTGTGTGGACCTCTGGGGTTGTAAACTTGTTGGTTCCGGTGGTCTTAGCACCCTTTGCTTTAACTTTAACGTCTTTCGTATGTCTAGCCTTGACTGAGCGGCTCAGTACTTTCCCACCCAGTGGCCCACATGCCTTGGTAGCCTTTCCTCCCACTGTTACGAGGTTTCCTGGATTTAATGGCAATCTATCTCCCTCTTTATGTACCCTGTAAAAGTGTTTTCCCAAGGTGGCCAAGTGTTCGTCACTCCCTACCTGGTTCAGCCTCCCTGGCAGTTCATCGTGTATACTGGTACTCATCACTACTCCCCCAGCTATCATGGGGACAGCTTTTCCTCTATCTGGCGTGGCAGGGAATTCAGGTGGAATCCTGCTGCCTATGATGTATCCTACTGGGGATCTGTATAAACCAATTCCTTCCCTTTAAAAGTTCCGTTGTGTAGACAGGAAGTCATCTATATGATTGGCTCCCACCAGGGATACCTACATTTCTGACTGTGGGCAGTGGTTTAAATTTCCCCGGTCTGCCGCTTCACGTAAGGTCTTTCAATCGCTTAGCTGCTGCAGCAAGGGCCTCTCGCTGTAATTGCCCTGGGTAATGTCTCTACCACCAAGGCTGTATTGTCTTTTGTGATGTCCACCTAATTTGACTGTGACATCCACCATATCATTAAGATTTGGGTGGGAGTGACTTATAGCCCCTCCCAACATCATATAACTTTCTTTGTGGCCTTCAACTTTAATTAGCCACCAACTTCTTTGTTATCAAGGATACTTGTGCTCCTGGGTCAAAGATAAACGGGTTGTTTCGGACCTGTGCCCCCCTCAAACCTTTGCCATGCTGTAGGTAGGGAAGCACTTCCGTGATTCTCACTCGGATTAGAGACTTCACTCCCATAATCACGCTGGCTACCATTTCAGGCTTGGACTCACTTTTCCCATCTCTATCTGAGGGGATATCCCTACTAGCTTGGGGTTCCCTTAAATTATTGGGACAGTGCAGTATGGTGCTTACCTTCGCAACAGACTCGACACTCAATGAGCTGGGTGCCACAGTCTCTCGCAAAGTGTTCCCCACAACACTTGAAGCAGAGTCTCAACTCCCTTAGTCTCTGTTGCCTACTGCTCAGTGTTGTATACTCCTGGCAACTCGTGCTAGCGTGTTCGCCTTCGCAGAACACGCATATTCTGGCATGAGTGCTTCTAAGGTTCTGCTTAGAGGTTCTTACCTTAGACACCTCTTTACCATAGTTCATTCCAACGTTAGTCGTACGAGGGTTTAGACTGATTTTTCGAGATCTTTGGTGACTGTCTGGGTTTTATGTGGTGATGGTGGTGACTCCTCTCTCACACCTTTGCTCAAATGAGAAACGAGATCTCCCAACCCCTCAACAATGTTTTATCGTGAACCTATTCGTCTGATATTTTAAGTGTAACTCATGCACTGTAGTGCTAGCAGTTTCCTCTGAATTCACCTGGCTAAGGACCCATTCTGAATCATCCCCATCATGCAAATCTCTGAAAATATTTGTTTAAGCTCATAACTTCAATACGGAACTTTCTAGGCTTTGACGGTCATGTCGGCAAGCCTCTAGATCCAACACCTATAAAGTATAGCTACCTTTATTCTTCAGTGTTGCCAAACATGTCTTTAATTGGTCTTTGGCATGTTGGTAATTAGTGTCAGTAATCTGGTAGTGCCGGACCAAGTCTAAGGCTTTACCCCCTTTAGCTGCGACCGCAAATACTGCAGCTTGACGGCATCTGACAAATCGTTCCTGTCATCTATTGGGCTTTAAAGTGATCCCAGAAAAACAATGTACTCAGTTAGGGTTCCGTCAAATGTCGGTAAATTCAACTGGGGCAAACCTGGGAACATATTGACAGGTGGTGTGGCTGTTTGGGGTACCCGTGGTGTTCAACACCACCCCTTGGAATACTAGCCTTTAATGTACTTAACTTATCTTTGTACATATTTTCTCCTGATGACAATCTACATCATCCTTAGTGAATTCATCCAGAGCCTGCTGAAGACTACCCTGGGATTCATTATCCTCAATAGCCTGTAGCTCATATGCTGAGAATGCTTGTTCATAGGCTTCCCATTTTTCCCCCAAACTCTTCAAGCAGTCTTGCAAATCATCGCAGTCTACGTTACTGCGTTGGCAAGTAGCCTTGCACCTGTTACGCGTTCTGTTCAGATGCCCTTTGTATGCCGCTACTAATCGTTTTAATTTTGTTAACACTGAACCAGACTCTCCTGAACCTCCATCTGCCACAGGAGGGCTTCACCAGATATGATGACACCAGGCCCTCACCAGATATGATGACACGAGGGCTTCACCAGATATGATGACACGAGGCCCTCACCAGATATGATGACACGAGGGCTTCACCAGATATGATGACACCAGGCCCTCACCAGATTGATGACCGAGGGCTTCACCCGATATGATGACACCAGGCCCTCAACCCGATATGATGACACGAGGGCTTCACCAGATAAGTGACACGAGGGGGTTCACCAGATATGATGACACGAGGGCTTCACCAGATATGATGACACGAGGGCTTCACCAGATATGATGACACGAGGGCTTCACCAGATATGATGACACGAGGGCTTCACCAGATATGATGACACGAGGGCTTCACCAGATATGATTACACGAGGGCTTCACCAGATATGATGACACGAGGCCCTCACCAGATAAGATGACACGAGGGCTTCACCAGATATGATGACACGAGGGCTTCACCAGATATGACACGAGGCCCTCACCAGATATGATGACACGAGGGCTTCACCAGATATGATGACACCAGGCCCTCACCAGATATGATGACACGAGGGCTTCACAGATATGATGGGCACCAGGCCCTCACCAGATATGATGACACGAGGGCTTCACCAGATATGATGACACGAGGGCTTCACCAGATATGATGACACGAGGGCTTCACCAGATATGATGACACGAGGGCTTCACCAGATATGATGACACGAGGGCTTCACCAGATATGATTACACGAGGGCTTCACCAGATATGATGACACGAGGCCCTCACCAGATAAGATGACACGAGGGCTTCACCAGATATGATGACACGAGGGCTTCACCAGATATGACACGAGGCCCTCACCAGATATGATGACACGAGGGCTTCACCAGATATGATGACACGAGGGCTTCACCAGATATGACACGAGGGCTTCACCAGATATGATGACACGAGGGCTTCACCAGATATGATGACACGAGGGCTTCACCAGATATTACACGAGGGCTTCACCAGATATGATGACACGAGGCCCTCACCAGATAAGATGACACGAGGGCTTCACCAGATATGATGACACGAGGGGTTCCAGATATGACACGAGGCCCTCACCAGATATGATGACACGACGGCTTCACCAGATATGATGACACGAGGGCTTCACCAGATATGATGACACGAGGCCCTCACCAGATATGATGACACAAGGGCTTCACCAGATATGATGACACGAGGGCTTCACCAGATATGATGACACGAGGGCTTCACCAGATATGAACACACGAGGGCTTCACCAGATATGATTACACGAGGGCTTCACCAGATATGATGACACGAGGCCCTCACCAGATAAGATGACACGAGGGCTTCACCAGATATGATGACACGAGGGCTTCACCAGATATGACACGAGGCCCTCACCAGATATGATGACACGAGGGCTTCACCAGATATGATGACACGAGGGCTTCACCAGATATGATGACACGAGGCCATCACCAGATATGATGACACGAGGGCTTCCCAGATATGATGACACGAGGGCTTCCCAGATTGTGACACGAGGGCTTCACCAGATTATGAACCCCACGAGGGCCTCCCAGACATGGGTGACACGAGGGCTTCACCAGATATGATGACACGAGGGCTTCACCAGATATGATGACACGAGGCCATCACCAGATATGATGACACGAGGGCTTCACCAGATATGATGACACGAGGGCTTCACCAGATATGATGACACGAGGGCTTCACCAGATATGAACACACGAGGGCTTCACCAGACATGATGACACGAGGGCTTCACCAGATATGATGACACGAGGGCTTCATCCTCCTCCTACGCAAGGAACAAGTTCATTTGTATATTTTATTTCTTAAGTAAACGTGTG
>NC_069444.1:32518606-32538606 GCF_026875155.1 Cherax quadricarinatus
TGTTTTTGTTATTGAAGTTGAATTTGGTGAATGCTCCCTCGTGACTAGTCTCATTATGTCGGTCTGGGGCTCCACGCATACATGTCTGAACCTCAATTATGTTGTAATCTGAGTACATTGTTTTTGATATGGTGACATTTCTTATCAGATCATCATTGTTAGTGAAGATGAGGTCTAGTGTATTCTCCAGTCTAGTAGGCTCTATTATTTGCTGGTTTAAATTGAATTTTGTGCAGAGATTTAAAAGCTCGTGTGAGTGTTAGTTTTCATCAGAGCTGCCTCCTGGTGTTATTACTGCAACAATATTATTTGCTATATTCCTCCATTTTAGGTGCCTTAAGTTGAAATCCCCCAGGAGCAAGATGTTGGGTGCAGGAGATGGAAGATTTTCCAGACAGTGGTCAATTTTTAACAGCTGTTCCGAATTACTGGGATGTTGCATCCGGAGGCTTGTAGACTACCACAATGACTACGTTTTGGTTCTCGACCTTTACTGCTAAAACTTCCACTACATCATTTGAGGCATTTAGCAGTTCTGTGCAAACAAGTGACTTTGCAATGTACAGGCCAACCCCCCCCCCCTTTTGCCTGTTCACTCTGTCACATCTGTATAGGTTGTAACCTGGGATCCATATTTCGTTGTCCAAGTGATCCTTTACGTGGGTCTCAGTGAAAGCCGCGAACATTGCCTTTGCCTCTGCAAGCAGTCCATGGAAGAAAGGTATTTTGTTGTTTGTTGCTGGCTTTAGACCCTTTATATTTGCAAAGAAGAATGTCATCGGACTGGTGGTGTTGTTGGTACTGGGGGGGGGGGGTTCCGGCATTAGTATCTGTATCTGTTGGTTTGGAGTGGAGGCCATCGACTGTGGTTCCACTCCAGGAATGACTGGATTTGGTGTACAATTTCTGCCATTTCCTGCCAGTTTTTTTTCCTTCCTGGCACTAAAAAACCTCTCCCTCTTGAGTGGTTGTGGCTACCCAGGTTTTCCCATGGCCTGGATGTTTTGTATCTTTTTGTGCCCTTTAGATGGTGTGCCTGGCAATTTAAGTTATAGCTCAGTCTTTCCTGTACTGAAGAGGTACACATTTCAGGGTGAAAAAGCTTACAGGAAGGGAGTTTGCATTTTCCTGTTCATATAAGCATGGCATTTTCTAGGGTGGTCATAGTTGCACGTCCCATCTGTTTTTCCAGATTTCCCATGTCTGCAGATACCAAGTGCATAGTATGTGCACAGGCTTGGTTTCCGTTTGCCTTGGGTTTCTGTGACTGTATTCCCTGTTGGTGCATGTTTCCCTGTCTTATTCCCATCCTCCTTAGCACCAACAATGGAGCTCCCACCAGTTGTTTTTGGTAATATATCCTCACTATAGCTAGTGGAGTCCTCTTTTTTGCTATTTCCTGTGGTATTTCTAGTTTGCAATATTGGTTTTATCTTATCTTTGACTACACTTGTTTCCCACCCACGACCCCTGTCCACTATGAGGTCATTTATATGTATTCCTTCCTGCGTATAATTCCCGACTACCTGGACAAAATCTCCAGCTTCACCATTACTGTCTCCCAGGACAGCACCTCCAGCTTCACCATTACTGTCTCCCAGGACAGCACCTCCAGCTTCACCATTACTGTCTCCCAGGACAGCACCTCCAGCTTCACCATTACTGTCTCCCAGGACAGCACTATCAGCCCCACATTTACTGACTACCAGGACATCACCTCCAGCCTTACAGTTTCTGACTACATAGCCAGTATCAAGGGCAGTACCATTCAGCCCAGACTTTTTATGTTCCCATCTGTTGTAGAAAGCTTCCAGGTTGTCTATGAAAGCAGCTTTGATGTTATCCTCTTTTAATACCCTTGTGATTTTAGTCCACAGATTTTCCTCATTTGGGCATACCCAAAAACACTTCCCTGTTTTAATACTGCTTGTAGCTAGTTCTTGGATATCTGCACAAGGGGCGTGACACCAATTTCCACAAAAATGACAATTTATCCATGTGGAAGCCCGTTTGTTTGATTGACTGCAGACTATACAGAGCTTCATAATGATTTGAGTGGTTGATTTACTGTAATTCTACTAGCAACCTCTTGAATACTCTATTAATAACCTCCTTAAATGAAGCTCTAGCTATTTGTATTTCTATTTCTAACTAATTGGACAGCTTACCGTGTACGTTCCTGATTTATATTTATTGCTTGTGTTTGATATATATATATATATATATATATATATATATATATATATATATATATATATATATATATATATATATATATATATATTCTTTCTTTCAACACACCGGCCGTATCCCACCGAGGCGGGGTGGCCCAAAAGCAAAAAACGAAAGTTTCTCCTTTTACATTTAGTAATATATACAAGAGAAGGGGTTACTAGCCCCTTGCTCCCGGCATTTTAGTCGCCTCTTACAGCACGCATGGCTTATGGAGGAAGAATTCTGTTCCACTTCCCCATGGAGGTAAGAGGAAATAAATAAGGACAAGAACTAGAAAGAAAACCCAGAGGGGTGTGTATACATATGCTTGTACATGTATGTATAGTGTGACCTAAGTGTAAGTAGAAGTAGCAAGACGTACCTGAAGTCTTGCATGTTTATGAGACAGAAAAATGGACACCAGCAATCCTACCATCATGTAAAACAATTACAGACTTCCGTTTTACACTCACTTGGCAGGACGGTAGTACCTCCCTGGGTGGTTGCTGTCTACCAACCTACTGCCTTATATATATATATATATATATATATATATATATATATATATATATATATATATATATATATATATATTATATATATATATATATAAATATATATATATACATTCAGCAGAAGTTTGTGGTTACAGGAAAGTGGGTGCAGGAGGGAAGAGGAGCGATTGGTGGAATGATGATGTAAAGAGAGTAGTAAGGGAGAAAAAGTTAGCATATGAGAAGTTTTTACAAAGTAGAAGTGATGCAAGGAGGGAAGAGTATATGGAGAAAAAGAGAGAGGTTAAGAGAGTGGTGAAGCAATGTAAAAAGAGAGCAAATGAGAGAGTGGGTAAGATGTTATTAACAAAATTTTGTTAAAAATAAGAAAAAGTTTTGGAGTGAGATTTACAAGTTAAGGAAGCCTACAGAACAAATGGATTTGTCAGTTAAAAATAGGAGAGGAGAGTTATTAAATGGAGAGTTAGAGGTATTGGGAAGATGGAGGGAATATTTTGAGGATTTGTTAAATGTTGATGAAGATAGGGAAGCTGTGATTTCATGTATAGGGCAAGGAGGAATAACATCTTGTAGGAGTGAGGAAGAGCCAGTTGTGAGTGTGGGGGAAGTTTGTGAGGCAGTAGGTAAAATGAAAGGGGGTAAGGCAGCCGGGATTGATGGGATAAAGATAAAAATGTTAAAAGCAGGTTGGGATATAGTTTTGGAGTGGTTGGTGCTATTGTTTAATAGGTGTTTGGAAGAGGGTAAGGTACCTAGGGATTGGCAGAGAGCATGCATAGTTCCTTTGCATAAAGGCAAAGGGGACAAAAGAGAGTGCAAAAATTATAGGGGGATAAGTCTGTTGAGTATACCTGGTAAAGTGTATGGTAGAGTTATTATTGAAAGAATTAAGAGTAAGACGGAGAATAGGATAGCAGATGAACAAGGAGGCTTTAGGAAAGGTAGGGGGTGTGTGGACCAGGTGTTTACAGTGAAACATGTAAGTATTTAGATAAGGCTAAAGAGGTTTTTGTGGCATTTATGGATTTGGAAAAGGCGTTTGACAGGGTGGATAGGGGGGCAATGTAGCAGATGTTGCAGGTGTATGGTGTAGGAGGTAGGTTACTGAAAGCAGTGAAGAGTTTTTACGAGGATAGTGAGGCTCAAGTTAGAGTATGTAGGAAAGAGGGAAATTATTTCCCATTAAAAGTAGGCCTTAGACAAGGATGTGTGATGTCACCGTGGTTGTTATATATATTTATAGATGGGGTTGTAAGAGAAGTAAATGCGAGGGTCTTGGCAAGAAGCGTGGAGTTAAAAGATAAAGAATCACACATAAAGTGGGAGTTGTCACAGTTGCTCTTTGCTGATGACACTGTGCTCTTGGGAGATTGTGAAGAGAAATTGCAGAGGTTGGTGGATGAATTTGGTAGGGTATGTAAAAGAAAATTAAAAGTGAATACAGGAAAGAGTAAGGTTACGAGGATAACAAAAAGATTAGGTAATGAAAGATTGGATATCAGATTGGAGGGAGAGAGTATGGAGGAGGTGAATGTATTCAGATATTTGGGAGTGGACGTGTCAGAGGATGGGTCTATGAAAGATGAGGTGAATCTTAGAATTGATGAGGGAAAAGGGTGAGCGGTGCACTTAGGAATCTGTGGAGACAAAGAACTTTGTCTTTGGAGGCAAAGAGGGGAATGTATGAGAGTATAGTTTTACCAACGCTCTTATATGAGTGTGAAGCATGGGTGATGAATGTTGCAGCGAGGAGAAGGCTGGAGGCAGTGGAGATGTCATGTCTGAGGGCAATGTGTGGTGTGAATATAATGCAGAGAATTCGTAGTTTGGAATTTAGGAGGAGGTGCGGGATTACCAAAACTGTTGTCCAGAGGGCTGAGGAAGGGTTGTTGAGGTGGTTCGGACATGTAGAGAGAATGGAGCAAAACAGAATGACTTCAAGAGTGTATCAGTCTGTAGTGGAAGGAAGGCGGGGTAGGGGTCGGCCTAGGAAAGGTTGGAGGGAGGGGGTAAAGGAGGTTTTGTGTGTGAGGGGCTTGGACTTCCAGCGGGCATGCATGAGCGTGTTTGATAGGAGTGAATGGAGACAAATGGTTTTTAATACTTGACGTGCTGTTGGAGTGTGAGCAAAGTAACATTTATGAAGGGATTCAGGGAAACCGGCAGGCCGGACTTGAGTCCTGGAGATGGGAAGTACAGTGCCTGCACTCTGAAGGAGGGGTGTTAATGTTGCAGTTTAAAAACTGTAGTGTAAAGCACCCTTCTGGCAAGACAGTGATGGAGTGAATGATGGTGAAAGTTTTTCTTTTTTGGGCCACCCTGCCTTGGTGGGAATCGGCCAGTGTGCCAATAAAAAAATATATGTATCAGTGGAAGAACATTTGTTTAGGTTCCTGGACTAGGTGACTCCCCAGGTTTAATTTTAATTATGCCTCTACGTAGGCTTTCTCATTTCATAGACAACTGTCTATTACACATTAATGTTTTGTCATAAGAACATAGGAAGACCGCAGTAGGCCTTCAGGCACAAGGTAGATAGGAGCATGGCAGAACCTATCTAGGCAAGAACAGAGGAGCACTACAGCAGGCATACTGGCCCATACTAATAGAGAATACAATTTTTAATCAACTATCAACCCTATGGTCAATACAATAATAAAAGTAACAAGATATCATCATGGAAGGCTTGGAGTGATTACTTTGCTCAAAGTTAATTGTAATTTCAGTTACCTTTGCCGATATTTCATTACAATTACCTGATCAAAAGAGTAACAATTTAAAATTACTTGATATTGCTTGTTAAATTATTTTCTTCACTTTAAATTACACGAGTGTTGAAGTTATTGCTAAATATTATTCTTTTTATTATCACACTGACCGTTTCCCACAAAGGCAGGGTGGTCCACCCAGGCAGGGTGGTCCACCCAGGCAGGGTGGCCCACCCAGGCAGGGTGGCCCACCCAGGCAGGGTGGTCCACCCAGACAGGGGGGTTTCCACCCAGGCAGGGTGGCCCACCCAGGCGGGTGGTCACCCAGGCAGGGGGTCCACCAGGCAGGGTGGTTCACCCAGGCAGGGTGGTTCACCCAGGCAGAGTGGTTCCCCCAGGCAGGGTGGTCCACCCAGGCAGGGTGGTCCACCCAGGCAGGGTGGTCCACCCAGGCAGGGTGGTCCACCCAGGCAGGGTGGTCCACCCAGGCAGGGTGGTTCACCCAGGAAGGGTGGTCCCCCCAGGCGGGGTGGTCCACCCAGGCAGGGTGGTTCACCCAGGCAGGGTGGGTTCCACCCAGGCAGGGTGGTCCACCCAGGCAGGTGGTCCACCCAGGCAGGGTGGTCCACCCAGGCAGGGTGGTCCACCAGGCAGGGTGGTCCACCCAGGCAGGGTGGCCCACCCAGGCAGGTGGCCCCCCCAGGCAGGGTGGTCCACCCAGGCAGGGTGGCCCACCCAGGGAGGGTGGTCCACCCAGGCAGGGGGGTCCACCAGGCAGGGTGGTCCACCCAGGCAGGGTGGTCCCCCAAAGGCAGGGTGGCCCCCCCAGCAGGTGGCCCACCCGGGCAGGGTGGTCCACCAGGCAGGGTGGCCCACCCGGGCAGGGTGGTCCACCAGGCAGGGTGGTCCACCAGGCAGGGTGGCCCACCATGGCAGGGTGGCCCACCCGGGGCGGGGTGGGCCACCCAGGCAGGGGGGGCCCACCCAGGCAGGGTGGTCCACCCAGGCGGGTGGCCCACCCAGGCAGGGTGGTCCACCCAGGCAGGGGGGTCCACCCAGGCAGGGTGGCCCACCATGGCAGGGTGGCCCACCAAGGCAGGGTGGCCCACCAAGGCAGGGTGGCCCACCAAGGCAGGGGGCCCCCCAAGGCAGGGTGGCCCCCCAAAGGGGCGGGTGGCCCACCAAGGCAGGGTGGCCCACCAAGGCAGGGTGGCCCCCCAAGGCAGGGTGGCCCACCCAGGCAGGGTGGCCCCAAGGCAGGGTGGTTCACCAAGGCAGGGTGGCCCACCAAGGCAGGGTGGCCCACCAAGGCAGGGTGGCCCACCAAGGCAGGGTGGCCCACCAAGGCAGGGTGGCCACCAAGGCAGGGTGGCCAACCAAGGCAGGGGGGCCCCACCAAGGCAGGGTGGTTCACCAAGGCAGGGTGGCCCACCAAGGCAGGGTGGTCCACCAAGGCAGGGTGGTCCACCAAGGCAGGGTGGCCCACCAAGGCAGGGTGGTCCACCAAGGCAGGGTGGCCCGAGAAAGATAAACTTTCACCATCATTCACTCCATCACTGTCTTGCCAGAAGGGTGCTTTACACTACAGTTTTTAAACTGCAACATTAACACCCCTCCTTCAGAGTGCAGGCACTGTACTTCCCATCTCCAGGACTCAAGTCCGGCCTGCCGGTTTCCCTGAACCCCTTCATAAATGTTACTTTGCTCACACTCCAACAGCACGTCAAGTATTAAAAACCATTTGTCTCCATTCACTCCTATCAAATACGCTCATGCACGCTTGCTGGAAGTCCAAGCCCCTCGCACACAAAACCTCCTTTACCCCCTCTCTCCAACCCTTTCTAGGCCGACCCCTACCCCACCTTCCCTCCACTACAGATTTATACACTCTCGAAGTCATTCTGTTTTGTTCCATTCTCTCTACATGTCCGAACCACCTCAACAACCCTTCCTCAGCCCTCTGGACAATAGTTTTGGTAATCCCACACCTTCTCCTAATTTTAAAACAACGAATTCTCTGCATAATATTCACACCACACATTGCCCTCAGACATGACATCTCCACTGCCTCCAGCCTTCTCCTTGTGGCAACATTCACCACTCATGCTTCACACCCATATAAGAGTGTTGGTATAACTATACTCTCATACATTCCCCTCTTTGCCTCCACAGACAAAGTTCTTTGTCTCCACAGACTCCTAAGTGCACAACTCAGCTGTTTCCCTTCATCAATTCTATGATTCACCTTCTTCATAGACCCATCTGCTGACACGTCCACTCCTAAATATCTGAATATATTTACCTCCTCCATACTCTTTCCCTCCAATTTAATATCCAATGTTTCACCACCTAATCTTTTTATCCTCATCACCTTACTCTTTCCTATATTCACTTTAATTTTCTTCTTTTACATACCATACCAAATTCACCCACCAACCTTTGCAACTTCTCTTCAGAATCTCCCAAAAGCACAGTGTCATCAGCAAATAGCAATGTGACAACTCCTACTTTGTGTTTGATTCTTTGTCTTTTAACTCCACACCTCTTGCCAAGACCCTCGCATTCACTTCTCTTACAACCCCATCTATAAATATGTTGAACAACCACGGTGACATCACTTTTACTGGGAAATAATCTCCCTCTTTCCTACATACTCTAACTTGAGCCTCACTATCCTTGTAAAAACTCTTCACTGCTTTCAGTAACCTACCTCCTATACCATACACCTGCAACATCTCCCACATTGTCCCCCTATCCACCTTGTCATACGCCTTTTCCAAATCCATAAATACCACAAAAACCTCTTTACACTTATCTAAATACTGTTCACTTATATGTTTCACTGTAAACACCTGGTCCACACACCCCCTACCTTTCCTAAAGCCTCCTTGTTCATCTGCTATCCTACTCTCGATCTTACTCTTAATTCTTTCAATAATAACTCTACCATACACTTTACCAGGTATACTCAACAGACTTATTTCCCTATAATTTTTGCACTCTTTTTTTTTATCACCTTTGTCTTTATACAAAGGAACTATGCATGCTCTCTGCCATTCCCTAGGTACCTTACCCTCTTCCATACATTTATTAAATAATAACACCAACCACTCCATAACTATACCCCCACCTACTTTTAAGATTTCTATCTTTATACCATCAATCCCAGCTGCCTTACCCTCTTTCATTCTACCCACTGCCTCAGGAACTTCCCCCACACTCACAACTGGCTCTTCCTCACTTCTACAAGATGTTATTCCTCCTTGCCCTATACACGAATTCACAGCTTCCCTATCTTCATCAACATTTAACAGTTACTCAAAATATTCCCTCCATCTTCCCGATACCTCTAACTCTCCATTTAATAACTCTCCTCTCCTATTTTTAACTGTCAAGTCCATGTGTTCCCTAGGCTTCCTCAACTTATTAATCTCACTCCAAAACTTTTTCTTATTTTCAGCAAAATTTGTTGATAATATCTAACCCACTCTGTCATTTGCTCTCTTTTTAGATTGTTTCACCACTCTCTTAACCTCTCTTTTTTATCCATATACTCTTCCCTTTTTGCATCACTTCTACTTTGTAAAAACCTCTCATATGCTAACTTTTTCTCCCCTACTACTCTCTTTACATCATTCCACCAATCGATCTTCTTCCCTCCCGCACCCACTTTCCTGTAACCACAAACTTCTGCTGAACACTCTAACACTACATTCTTAAACCTACCCCATACATCTTCGACTCCATTGCCTATACTCTCATTAGCCTCACTCTCACTAGCCTGATCTCCTTGATCAGGATCCTTGTTGCAAGCGGAAGACAATCCAATTTGAAGCCAGCATCAAAAGAAGCTGTTGCTGTTGTGTCAGTCACTTCCAAAACTGAGTTAAGTTATTGCTTCATGCAAGACTTTAGCAACAGTGACACAGTAGAACAAGCCAGAATCTAGTAACTACTGCATGGATTGCTGTAGAAAGTAGACCAATAATTACTACTTCATTTGTTGAGAAGGTGACCATTTTTTCCCCTCAGTTTGTTTCCACTGTCTCTTTAATTACATTAAGAACTGCAATAAGATCCTTAGCGCTACGATTTCCATTAAAGATATTCTATTGCTCTTACTCTACATACCATTCTGATCCTTTTGGAACCGAATTATCTTTAATTTTAAATTCCATCTTGTAACATTAAGAGACTACAAATAAATATAGGCAAGCCATGCTTTACAATGCTTCGCTTTACGGCGTTTTGCTAATGCAGCGGTTTTCAATTATATCAATTCTTCATTTATTCAGAGTTCTTACAGCAAATATATTCACCACTCACTATGAGCTAAGGACGAAAATATTTTAAGGTAAGAAATATGTGCACTGTATATGCATTTTTTAGGCCTAGCTATCAGGCTTTATTATGAATTTGAAAATGAAAAGATGCTATGATTCACTTTACGCCGATTTTCGCTTTACGGCGGTAGCCCAGAACCTAACCTGCTGTATTAGCGGGGCCCTCCTGTACCTTTCTCTTGGAGGAATGGTGCAGCAGAAGTTGACTTCAGACTGAATTCACAAATAATGTTTTTGAATTATTGAAGTTAAAAAAGAAGAATTATTGACCTATGGATTAGGAAGACTATTTTTCGTACAGTTGACGAGAGTGAGCAAAACGTGTGGTGGAGAAAGTCACTTTACACGTCAGTTTCCTCTTCAGTAACACCTGCAGCTTCCTGATCCTGATAAATTATATCTTCAGGATCTGCGACGTACAAACCAGGGAAACACAACCGAAAACCTTTACTAATGAGACATTGTCTGCCACAACTCTCTATACCTTACATCTGAGAGCGTAAGTCAACCAACTCCTCATTTGTAGTTGCAGTGTGAAATGAAGTATGTCTCTATTCAAATATATCACAACCAAGAACTCTTGACTTCGGTTCCTAGTTCTTGTTAATAAAGTGAACTGTTGCCCCAAGGAAAGACATTATATGATTGGTCCAAAGATGTGATGTTATATAAACTCGGCTGAGATCTTGTAATTCTTCCTTCACTGCAGTCTTTATCGTTCTTGCGTATGCTGGAAGTGTCTCTTATTGTTGACCGTCCAGGAATTAAATTTCGGTTCTGCTTGTAGAAGATCCCAGAAAGTAGAACTCGCCATAATATTTAGCAGCAATGTTGTTAAGGATCTTTCTCTCAAATTATCTGAGCTGAACTTCACTAACTTCTGTCTTAGTACCGAAATATGCCAACACAAATGATTATTTCTCTATACTGCTGCCAATTTCACTAACTCTTCCAGTTATTTTCGTCCGTGCATCACCTGGTAACTAACTTGCCTCTCTAGTAACTACCCATCACACTTCTTTTCATTACAACGTGATAATGATTCTTCCACTGGAGTTTCCATTCTAATTATAACGAAGACATAATTGTTCCAAACACCAACCTGTCAGGAGACTAAGAAACACAAGCACCGTTCAGTAGACTGAACTAACAGACTTCGTGACTGTGTAACACTGACACAACGTACATTACTGGTCTTCTCATTCACCTTTGCATAATTATGTTAAAAAATGAAGGTGTGTTCTCAAGAAACACTCGTATAACAACGTCGAAAAATATAATATGAAAATAAGTCGAGACAATGAATATATTGGCGATGTGATAACCTCAGTATTGTTCCCATCATTCTGTCTTTCACTGTACTTTGCTATCAAGAAAATGAATAAAATTATTACAAATATAACTTGAGAACCAACTAAATTATAAAATTCGCCAACAGGATATTCCTATTACCAAAATTATGAATTATAACAAGGATTTTTTTTTATCCCCATTCATTTTATAATATAAAAGCCAGCCAAGAATTTCTCTCATAAAAATTTCGAAAAGCAAAAACTGGGAAAAATTTTTAGTATTTCTCAAAATTATGTCCCACAGACCCACATTTACAACATATCTAAAAAATCAAGTCAACAGCTCAATAAATTCTGCTACAAAAATTATCGGACGTCACTGAAAATACAAAAAAAACTAATAAAAAGAAGCAATCTAGTCAGAAATGTTCATGGAACCCATGAACGTTGATGCATTAAACGCTTCACAAGTGACTTTCTCTTTCAGAAATAAACTTTGCCACTAATATCTCGCACAATTTTCACAAGCCCAGTGTCAGCCACAGCCTAGTGTCAGCCACAGCCCAGTGTCAGATACAGCCTAGTGTCAGCCACAGCCCAGTGTCTGGCACAGCCCAGTGTCAGACACAGCCAATGTCAGACACAGCCTAGTGTCAGCCACAGCCCAGTGTCAGACACAGCCCAGTGTCAGACACAGCCCAGTGTCAGACACAGCCTAGTGTCAGCCACAGCCTAGTGTCAGACACAGCCTAGTGTCAGCCACAGCCCAGTGTCAGACACAGCCCAGTGTCAGACACAGCCCAGTGTCAAACACTGCCTAGTGTCAGCCACAGCCCAGTGTCAGACACAGACCAGTGCCAGACACAGCCTAGTATCAGCCACAGCCCAGTGTCAGACACAGCCTAGTGTCAGCCACAGTAGAGTGTCAGACACAGCCTAGTGTCAGTCACAGTACAGTGTCACACACAGCCCAGTGTCAGACACAGCCCAGTTTCAGCCACAGCCCAGTGTCAGACACAGTCTAGTGTCAGCCACAGTACAGTGCCAGACACAGTCTAGTGTCAGCCACAGTACAGTGTCACACACAGCCCAGTGTCAGACACAGCCCAGTTTCAACCACAGCCCAGTGTCAGACACAGTCTAGTGTCAGCCACAGTACAGTGTCAGACACAGCCTAGTGTCAGCCACAGTACAGTGTCACACACAGCCCAGTGTCAGACACAGCCCAGTTTCAACCACAGCCCAGTGTCAGACACAGTCTAGTGTCAGCCACAGTACAGTGCCAGACACAGTCTAGTGTCAGCCACAGTACAGTGTCACACACAGCCCAGTGTCAGACACAGCCCAGTTTCAACCACAGCCCAGTGTCAGACACAGTCTAGTGTCAGCCACAGTACAGTGTCAGACACAGCCTAGTGTCAGTCACAGTACAGTGTCACACACAGCCCAGTGTCAGCCACAGCCCAGTTTCAGCCACAGCCCAGCGTCAGACACAGCCCAGTTTCAGCCACAGCGCAGTGTCAGCCACAGCCAAGTGTCACACACATCCAGTAGTCTCATCAGCTGTTATGCTGTGCCAGTAGTCTCATCAGCTGTTATGCTGTGCCATTAGTTTCATCAGCTGTTATGCTGTGCCAATAGTCTCATCAGCTGTTATGCTGTGCCAATAGTCTCATCAGCTGTTATGATGTGCCAGTAGTCTCATCAGCTGTTATGCTGTGCCAGTAGTCTCATCAGCTGTTATGCTGTGCCAGTAGTCTCATCAGCTGTTATGCTGTGCCAGTAGTCTCAACAGCTGTTATGCTGTGCCAGTAGTCTCAACAGCTGTTATGCTGTGCCAGTAGTCTCAACAGCTGTTATGCTGTGCCAGTAGTCTCAACAGCTGTTATGCTGTGCCAGTAGTCTCAAAAGCTGTTATGCTGTGTCAGTACTTTCATGACACCATACACCTGGAAAATCCTAGAGGGACTAGTACCGAACTTGCACACGAAAATCACTCACTACGAAAGCAAAAGACTTGGCAGACGATGCACCATCCCCCCAATGAAAAGCAGGGGTGTCACTAGCACGTTAAGAGACCATACAATAAGTGTCAGGGGCCCGAGACTGTTCAACTGCCTCCCAGCACACATAAGGGGGATTACCAACAGACCCCTGGCAGTCTTCAAGCTGGCACTGGACAAGCACCTAAAGTCAGTTCCTGATCAGCCGGGCTGTGGCTCGTACGTTGGTTTGCGTGCAGCCAGCAGCAACAGCCTGGTTGATCAGGCTCTGATCCACCAGGAGGCCTGGTCACAGACCGGGCCGCGGGGGTGTTGACCCCCGGAACTCTCTCCAGGTAAACTCCAGGTAAACACCGTTGTTAGTGGAAGAAACACACTCTTAAAGCTCCTTGACACACCCTTCATCCAAGGAACTGGAGCTGTCTTGAACTTTTCTTACATGAGTCGAGGTTGTCTTCCATCCTTTGAAGGAAGACGCGTGACAGCAAGATGGTGGACACAGCTGATCAAGTCACGTGACTGCAGACTTTCTATAGTGAGTGGTCGGAGCGATGGTTGGAGGCATCATGCTAGGAAAGAGAGAGAGGGAGAGATAGATGAATAGATAGAGAGAGAGAGAGAGAGAGAGAGAGAGAGAGAGAAAGAGAGAGAGAGAATCACTTGATCTCCGCTGACCTGATTATCAGCTGGTGTTACCTGACCTTTATTGATCCGAACATGAAAACCCTGACTTTCACTTTTCTCCAGGTTTCTTAAAACTCTGCTGTGAAGTCTTTCAGTGAGAGCACTGAAGGTCAGGTTGCATATCACTCACTTGCACGCCACTGAAAAATGATGACAATAAGCTGAGCCAAGAGAAAACACTTGTCCCTCAGGGAATTATATCAACGTTAACCAGAGAACATTAAGGCTTTTACAAACTATGAGGAAGCATCAACACAAGTGTGGTTGACTAAATTCAAACGAGACTTTCTCACCAAGATAAAGTCTGCCCTAAATGGCTTGTTCTCGGATTTATTTCTGATAGAAAATCCCTTATCATAATAATAATAATAATAATAATAGTAAATATTTTTTTCTACTAGCACCTGGCCTAGCTGACATCACTGACTTACTATATAGAAAACGCCTTGTTATGCAAGGCACTTCGTGCGACTTTGATTAAGTTTGTCCCCAAATATGCGACTCACACCAATCGACTAACACCCAGGTACCTACTTACTGCTAGGTGTCTTAAGGAAACACGCCCAATATTTCCACCCGTACAAGTGATCGAATCACAGACACTCATTGTGTGATCTGAGTGCACTACAGGACACAAACTATTTCAAGATCACGCGGACGTTGCTAGATAGACATCAGTCAGATTGTTGATCATGTTAGAGGTGTCAGGAGAGATTCAAAAATATGGTAAATACCTGGTATATGATGCCAAGATATTGTAAATAAAGTCACGAATAAGCATTTAGGATATTTTTACTGTGAAACTGTTATGTTCTGAGACAATGTTCACACCAAACATGTGCGCCTCACCAGTGGATCAAGTAAGCTGTAGGTCAGGGCTACTCATCTGGCGGCCCGTGGTCAGAATCCGGACCTTCTGAGTGTTATAGTTGAACAGCGGACTTCAGGAGAAACCTTAGTTGAAATTGAGACACATGTGCAACATCTGGGTATCTTTACTGTAGACGTTTCGCCATCCAGTGGCTTTATCAATACAAATTCCAGGACATAACTTGAAGACAGGAGAACTATGTACAGAAGATGAGGTAATCAGTCCCTCAATAACAGGTGTTATGTTCAGAATTAGGTCGTACACAAGAGCGGGATTAATACGTTATTCTATCTGAATGGAATGTATACACTGAATGTATACACTGAATGTATACACTGAATGTATACACTGAATGTATACACTGAATGTATACACTGAATGTATACACTCAATATATACACTCAATGGAATACAGTAGTCTAGCAGAGCTAAATAGTGATAGTTTCTTCATTCAATGTTAATTCATATTGGTAATTATCACTTGTACAATGTAGTTGATTTTTTTTTTGGGCATTTTCGAAAAAGAGTTTGGCCGCATATGTGCTGTGAAGTTTGGCCCGCCTGGTGCAACTTTGGCCAGCCTGGTGCAACTTTGGCCAGCCTGGTGCAACTTTGGCCAGCCTGGTGCAACTTTGGCCAGCCTGGTGCAACTTTGGCCAGCCTGGTGCAACTTTGGCCAGCCTGGTGCAACTTTGGCCAGCCTGGTGCAACTTTGGCCAGCCTGGTGCAACTTTGGCCAGCCTGGTGCAACTTTGAGTGTCGGGAAAGGTTGTGTATCAGCGTTTGTTCAAGGTATGATTTTGTAAATTTTTATATGACGATGACTGAAAATGAAGTTCATAGAAAATGACGAGTACACTGACCTATACTCGGGTTTGTTGCTTTTTATGACTGCATGTAAAAAATGTTTCTAGGCCTTTGCATACATTGGTACTTGTCCAAGTGGACCTTTGCTCAATAGTAGTTGAGTAGCCCTGCTGTAAGTCATTTGGTTTCTCTATCCTGATGTAGGCTGGGCGAAACGTGTTTAAGAAGTGTGTGGGTCAACGTTGCGGATATAACGTACTCAATACCGTTAATCGTTATCGCCATAGGGAATGGTTCTGAAGAAGGAGTCTCCTTCTTCAGGGGATAAACTGGTCTTCGTTCCATTTCATCGAAGGTTTCCCCGTCTCTCTCTCTCTCTCTCTCTCTCTCTCTCTCTCTCTCTCTCTCTCTCTCTGTGAATTACACAAGCATAAAACTTTGGTTATCCTTACTACATGCGTATTTATGTTCGATGATCCTAATAGAAAGACTTCTACCAGTTTGTCTCACGTAGTTTTATCAGTGTCCACCAGGGAAAGTGTAGACACCAGTCGTATATACTGGGTAAGTGGGAGAAGGCTGGTGTCTGGTGAAATCTTTACTCACTGTGGTAGCTATCATGGCCGTGTTGATACAAGTGCCACAGGTCTGCCACATCACAAAGTTCTGTGGTGCGTTCTGAAGGTGTTGTAATCAAGATGGTCTGAGTTCTGTCTTCAGTCGTGAATGAAAAACGTGGGAGAGTGTAGACTTGTACAATGAAGAACATGGGAGAGTGTAGACTTGTACAATGAAGAACATGGGAGAGTGTAGACTTGTACAATGAAGAACATGGGAGAGTGTAGACTTGTACAATGAAGAACATGGGAGAGTGTAGACTTGTACAATGAAGAACATGGGAGAGTGTAGACTTGTACAATGAAGAACATGGGAGAGTGTAGACTTGTACAATGAAGAACATGGGAGAGTGTAGACTTGTACAATTAAGAACATGGGAGAGTGTAGACTTGTACAATGAAGAACATGGGAGAGTGTAGACTTGTACAATGAAGAACATGGGAGAGTGTAGACTTGTACAATGAAGAACATGGGAGAGTGTAGACTTGTAGAATGAAGAACATGGGAGAGTGTAGACTTGTAGAATAAAGAACATGGGAGAGTGTAGACTTGTAGAATGAAGAACATGGGAGAGTGTAGACTTGTACAATGGAGAACATGGGAGAGTGTAGACTTGTACAATGAAAGAACATGGGAGAGTGTAGACTTGTACAATGAAGAACATGGGAGAGTGTAGACTTGCAGAATGAAGAACATGGGAGAGTGTAGACTTGTACAATGGAGAACATGGGAGAGTGTAGACTTGTACAATGAAGAACATGGGAGAGTGTAGACTTGTACAATGAAGAACATGGGAGAGTGTAGACTTGTACAATGGAGAACATGGGAGAGTGTAGACTTGTACAATGAAGAACATGGGAGAGTGTAGACTTGTACAATGAAGAACATGGGAGAGTGTAGACTTGTAAATGAAGAACATGGGAGAGTGTAGACTTGTACAATGAAGAACATGGGAGAGTGTAGACTTGTACAATGAAGAACATGGGAGAGT
This sequence comes from Cherax quadricarinatus, assembly GCF_026875155.1. NCBI lineage: Eukaryota > Metazoa > Arthropoda > Malacostraca > Decapoda > Parastacidae > Cherax > Cherax quadricarinatus. Next base: position 32,535,653 of record NC_069444.1, read on the forward strand.
GTAGACTTGTACAATGAAGAACATGGGAGAGTGTAGACTTGTACAATGAAGAACATGGGAGAGTGTAGACTTGTACAATGAAGAAAGTGGGAGAGTGTAGACTTGTACAATGAAGAACATGGGAGAGTGTAGACTTGTAGAATGAAGAACATGGGAGAGTGTAGACTTGTAGAATGAAGAACATGGGGGTAGCTGAGAATGAGAACATGAGAGTGTAGACTTGTACAATGAGAACATGGGAGAGTGTAGACTTGTACAATGAAGAACATGGGAGAGTGTAGACTTGTAAATGAAGAACATGGGAGAGTGTAGACTTGTACAATGAGAACATGGGAGAGTGTAGACTTGTAGCAATGAAGAACATGGGAGAGTGTAGACTTGTAAATGGAGAACATGGGAGAGTGTAGACTTGTACAATGGAGAACATGGGAGAGTGTAGACTTGTACAATGGAGAACATGGGAGAGTGTAGACTTGTACAATGGAGAACATGGGAGAGTGTAGACTTGTACAATGGAGAACATGGGAGAGTGTAGACTTGTACAATGGAGAACATGGGAGAGTGTAGACTTGTACAGTGAAGAACATGGGAGAGTGTAGACTTGTACAATGGAGAACATGGGGGGAGTGTAGACTTGTACAATGGAAGAACATGGGAGAGTGTAGAACTTGTACATGAAGAACATGGGAGAGTGTAGACTTGTACAGTGAAGAACATGGGAGAGTGTAGACTTGTACAATGGAGAACATGGGAGAGTGTAGACTTGTACAATGGAGAACATGGGAGAGTGTAGACTTGTACAATGAAGAACATGGGAGAGTGTAGACTTGTAGAATGGAGAACATGGGAGAGTGTAGACTTGTACAATGGAGAACATGGGAGAGTGTAGACTTGTACAATGGAGAACATGGGAGAGTGTAGACTTGTACAATGGAGAACATGGGAGAGTGTAGACTTGTACAATGGAGAACATGGGAGAGTGTAGACTTGTAGAATGGAGAACATGGGAGAGTGTAGACTTGTACAATGGAGAACATGGGAGAGTGTAGACTTGTACAATGGAGAACATGGGGAGATGTAGACTTGTAGAATGGAGAACATGGGAGAGTGTAGACTTGTAGAATGGAGAACATGGGAGAGTGTAGACTTGTACAATGGAGAACATGGGAGAGTGTAGACTTGTACAATGGAGAACATGGGAGAGTGTAGACTTGTACAATGGAGAACATGGGAGAGTGTAGACTTGTACAATGGAGAACATGGGAGAGTGTAGACTTGTACAATGGAGAACATGGGAGAGTGTAGACTTGTACAATGGAGAACATGGGAGAGTGTAGACTTGTACAATGGAGAACATGGGAGAGTGTAGACTTGTACAATGGAGAACATGGGAGAGTGTAGACTTGTACAATGGAGAACATGGGAGAGTGTAGACTTGTACAATGGAGAACATGGGAGAGTGTAGACTTGTACAATGAAGAACATGGGAGAGTGTAGACTTGTACAATGGAGAAATATATTAGGTTGAACGAGGATAGTCATGTATGCAGCAGAGGTAATTAAAGGCTTGTCTTTGATGGGTTCCCAGAGTTTTTCTACTTTCGGAGCCCTGCCCTGGGCCAGGCTCGTCTGATGTTTACCTGGTTAACCAGGCTGTTACTATTGGCGTCCCGCTGGCTTACATATCCATCACAGCCTGGTTGATTTGGGACTTGGTGGAGACACTTGTTCAGTTTTCTCTTCAAAACTCCTACATTGTCCCAGCAGTGTTTTTGATATCTTCTGGTAAGATGCTGAACAATCTGGGGTCATGGATGTTGATAAAACGTTCTCTTATTATGCCCACGGCTCCCCTGCTTTTCACTTGGTTTATTTTACATTTCATCACATATCTCTCACTCCAATAAGTTGTTATGGAAGTGTACAGGTTTAGCGCACTCAAGTATTTTCAAAGTAAATATCATCGTGTATCTTTCTCTCCTCCACACCATCGTGTACATATTTAGGATGGAGAAGTTTCCAAAAATTTAAATGCTGTATTGGTTCTATGCGTAAATAATCTCTATCTGTGCCCTGAGCAAAGTCGTCAGCACTATACAACATTCTAAATGAGAGAAAAAAGCGATTTGAACAATGTCATCATTGGCACAGTTTCCCCTTGTTTGAAAAGTTTTTATTATCCACCCCTGTCGTTTTCCTGCGTTATTTGCTTTACTGTGTTCTTTGAAAGACCAACTGACATGGCTACTCCCAGATATTTCACCTGTTTCTTTCATTCTGTTCGATGATCCTCTTGGGTTGTGTAGACATTGTTCATTTTGAGTTCTTCCTTCTTCCCATACCTTAACAGTTGGAACTTATCACCACTGAACATGTTGATGTTGCGAATGCGACTGAGAAGATCACCCGAGTGTTAGAGATGTGATGGACTGATTGTGCCAAGATGTTAGCGAGAATCCCCACCAACTCTCAGGAATTCTCGCTAAACACCTCTCTGAACTCTTGGGCACAATCAGTCCAGCACATCTCAAACACTCGGGTGATCTTCTCAGTCGCATTCGCAACATCAACATCAGGAACAAGAAACTCTCCAGCCTTGAATTAACTTCCCTATTCACCAAAGTACCTACTACACAAGCCATCGATCTCTTACGCAGGAAAATTGACGATTCACTTGATCTTCCTATTCCAGCCAGCGATTTCATCGACCTTGTTGAACAATGTGTTGGCTTAACGTGTTTCTCTTTCGAAAATCACCTTTTTCAGCAGACTTTTGGACTACTCCTGGGTTCGCCACTTAGTGCCGTCCTGGCGAACCTATACATGGAACATCTGGAAGCCGAGCGTTTTTCCACTATTATTCCCTCGTCTGTCACCTGGCTCCGTTATATTGACGACATTCTCATCATAACCCCTAGACGCTTCAACGTTCAAGCTCTCCAACACAAGCTCAA
>NC_069444.1:32543606-32611684 GCF_026875155.1 Cherax quadricarinatus
AGGGGAGATAACAAGAAACGACTGAGAAGTATGTGAGGAGCTCAACATAAGATTTATAGAAGTATTCACAGAAAGAACTCCAGAAAGCAAGAGTGGTGGGGTACATCATCAAGTGCTGGGTACAATACATACAACCAAGGAGGAGGTGAAGAAGCTGCTAGGCAAACTACATACCTCAAAGGCAATGGGGCCAGATAACATCTCCCCATGGGTCCTGAGAGACGGAGCAGAGGAGGTCTGTGTACCATTAACAACAATCTTCAACACATGTATCGAAACAGGGTGACTACCTGAAGTGTGGAGGACAGCAAGTGTAGTCCACTTTTTAAAAAAAGGAGACAGACATGCAGCATTAAGCTACAGATCAGTGTCACTGACATGTATAGTATGCAAAGTCATGGAGAAGATTATCAGGAGAAGAGTAGAAGAGCACCTAGAAAGGAATGATCTTATTAGCGACAACAAGCACGGATTCAGGAACGGGAAATCCTGTGTCACAAACCTACTGAGTTCTATGACAAGAACTCCCATATTACTTCTTATATGCTAAATCTAAGGAAAAAACAACATCCAGTATTGGGCCCCTGCTTAGGCGGGATGGGACATACACAGATGATAGCCAAGAAATGAGTGAGATACTAAAGTCCCAATACGACTCAGTGTTCAGCGAGCCACTGCCCACTCTAAGGGTCGACAATCCAAATGACCAAAATATGGTCATCCCAAAACTCTCGGATATTATTCTAACTCCACAAGATTTTGAAGAGGCAATTAATGACATGCCCATGCACTCTGCCTCAGGCCCAGACTCATGGAACTCCGTGTTCATCAAGAATTGCAAGAAGTCCCTCTTGCGTGCCTTCAGCATTTTATGGAGAGGAAGCATGGACACAGGGGTCTTCCCACACACACTAAAAATAACAGACAAAGCTCCACTCTACAAAGGTGGCAGTAAAGCAATTTCAAAGAACTACAGACCGATAGCAGTAACATCCCATATAAAAATCTTTGAGAGGGTTCTAAGAAGCAAGATAGCCAACCACCTAGATATCCATCAGTTACACAACCCAGGGCAACACGGGTTTAGAGCAGGTCGCTCCTGCCTGTCCCAGCTACTGGACCACTATGACAAGGTCCTGGATGCTGTAGAGGATAAACAAAATACAAATGTAGTATACACAGACTTTGCAAAAGCTTTCGGCAAGTGTGACCATGGTGTAATAGCGCACAAAATGCTGGATAAAGGAATAACGGGAGAAGTTGGTAGATGGATTTACAACTTCCTGACAAACAGAACACAAAGAGTAATAGTAAACAGAGTAAAGTCCCAGGCAGCCATGGTGAAAAGCTCTGTTCCACAAGGCACAGTACTCACTCTCATTCTATTCCTCATCCTCATTTCTGACATAGACAGAGATGTAAGCCATAACTCCGTGTTTTCCTTTGCGGATGACACCCGGATCACCATGGCAGTGACTTCCATTGAAGACACTGAGAGACTCCAAGCGGACATCAACCAAATCTTCGAATGGGCCACTCAAAACAATATGAAATTCAACGAGGAGAAATTTCAACTACTCAGATATGGAAAACTTGAAGATATTAAAAATGTGCCAGGGTATACCACAAATTCTAATCATACAGTAGAGCGGAACAGTAATGTGAAGGACCTGGGAGCGATAATGTCAGAGGATCTCGCCTTCAAAGACCACAACAATGTATCTACCTCATCCGCTAGGAAAATGATAGGATGGATAATGAGAGCCTTCAAAACTAGGGATGGCAAGCCCATGATGATTCTCTTCAAATCGCTTGTGCTCTCTAGGCTGGAATACTGCTGTATACTAACTGCCCCTTTCAAGGCTGGGGACATTGCAGACCTGGAGAGTGTACAAAGAACTTTCACAGCACACATAAGTGCGATAAGGCACCTAAACTACTGGGAACGGTTGAAGGTCCTTGATCTGTATTCCCTCGAACGCAGGCGAGAGAGATACATGATAATATACACTTGGAAGGTCCTGGAAGGATTGGTACCAAAATTGCACACGAAAATCACCCCATATGAAAGCAAAAGACTCGGCAGGAGATGCAACATTCCCCCGATGAAAGACAGGGGCGCCACGAGTACACCGAGAGACAACACAATAAGTGTCGGGGCCCAAGACTGTTCAATTGCTTCCCAGCATACATAAGGGGGATTACCAATAGACCCCTGGCTGTCTTCAAGAAGGCACTGGACAGGCACCTAAAGTCAGTACCTGACCAACCGGTTCGTATATCAGCTTGCGTGCGGCCAGCAGTAACAGCCTGGTTGATCAGACCCTGATCCACCATGAGTCCTGGCCTCAGACCGGGCCGCGGGGGCGTTGACCCCCGAAACCCTCTCCAGGTAAACTCCAGGTAGGTGACAGCAGTAAGATTAAAGAAAGGTGGGTAGATTGTGTTTTCTTGGACTGTAAGAAAGTTTTCGAGACACTCCCACACAATAGAATACTGTAAAAGCTGGAGGACCTGGCACATATAACAGGGAAGGCACTGCAATGGATCAGAGAATACCTGATGGGAAGGCATCAGCGAGTCATGGTACGTTACGAGGTGTCAGAGTGGGCGCCTGTGACGAGCGGGGTTCCCCAGGGGTCAGTTCTTGGACCGGTGCTGTTTCTGATATATATGAATGACATGTCAGAAGGAAATGACTCAAAAGTGTCCCTGTTTGCAGATGATGTGAAGTTAATGAGGAGAATTCAATCGGAGGAGAACCAGGCAGGACTACAAAGGGATCTGCACAGCCTGCAGGCTTGGTCCAGCAACTGGCTCCTAGAGTTCAACCCCACCAAGGGCAAAGAAGACCACAGACACAGTACAGTCTAGCGGGCCAAAAACTCAAGCCTCACTCAAGGAAAAGCGTCTTAGGGTGAGTATAATATCGAGCACATCTGAGATGCACAATAACAAATAACCGATGCACCGTATGGACGCCTAGCAAACCTAAGAACAGCATTCCTACATCTCAGTAAGGAATCGTTCAGGACCCTGTACACCTTGTACATCAGGCTCATATTGGAGTATGCAGCACCAGTTTGGAATCCACACCTAGCCAAGCATGCCAGGAAATTAGAGAAAGCGCAAAGGTTTGCAACAAGACTAGTCCCGGAGCTAAGGGGCAAGTCCTACGAGGAGAGGTTAAGAGAAACCGACATGAGTGAGTTCTGGTTATCAGTAATCTAAAACCAAGACAACAGTGAATAAGTGTTTGCAATAAAGTGCACAGAATCCTCGGCTTCATTTCAAGGCTCATAAATAATAGGAGTCCTCAGGTTGTTCTTCAACCAGCGAACCAGCGAGACTGGACCTAGTATTCACCTTAAGCAGTGCAGATATTCAGGACATCACATATGAAAGACCCTTGGGGCCAGCGATCATGTGGTCCTGAGCTTCCAATACATAGTAGAGTTACAAGTGGAGGGGAAAACAGGAAGGGCCGGACGAATAAAGTCACACTACAAGAAAGGGGACTACGCAGGCATGAAGAATTTCCTGCAAGGGGTTCAGTGGGACAGAGAACTGGCAGGGAAGTAAGGGGTTCAGTGGGACAGAGAACTGGCAGGGTAGTCAATAAACGAGATAATGGAATATGTGACAACAATATGCAAGGAAGCTGAGGAGAGGTACCCAAGGATAACAGGAATAACGAAAAAGCCAGGATGAGCCCGTGGTTCACCCGAAGGTGCAGGGAGGCCAAAACCAAGTGTGCTAGGGAATGAAAGAGGTATAGAAGGCAAAGGACCCAGGAGAATAAGGAGAGCACTCATAGAACCCAAAATGAATGTGCACAGGTATGAAGGGAGGCAGAAAAGACTACGAGAATGACATAGCAGCGAAAGCCAAATAAAACCCAAAGCTGTTGTACAGCCACATCAGGAGGAAAACAACAGTCAAGGACCCGGTAATCAGATTGAGGAAGGAAGGAGGGGAGGTCACAAAATGGCCGCAAAGTATGTGAGGAGCTCAACATGAGATTCAAAGAAGTGTTCACAGAGGAAATAGAAGGGCCTCCAGAAAGGTGAAGAGGTGGGGTACATCATCAAGTATTGGACACAATACACACAACCGAGGAAGAAGTGAAGAGACTGCTAAGTGAACTACATACCTCAAAGGCGATGGGGCCGGATAACATCTTTCTGTGGGTCCTGAGAGAGGGAGCAGAGGAGCTTTGTGTACCACAAACAACTATCTTCAACACATCTGTCAAAACAGGGCAACTACCTGAAGTATGGAAGACAGCAAATGTAGTCCCAATTTTTAAAAAAGGAGACAGACGCAAAGCATTAAGCTACAGACCAGTGTCACTGACGTGTTTAGTAAGCAAAGTCATGGAGAATATTATCAGGAGAAGAGTGGTGGAGCACCTTGAAAAAAATGAGCTTAACGACTGCCAGCATGGTTTCAGGGACGGGAAATCCTGCATCACAAACCTACTGGAGTTCTATGACAGGGTGACGGCAATAAGACAAGAGAGGGGTGGGTAGACTGCATTTTCTTGGACTGAAAGAAGGCGTTTGACACAGTTCCACATAAGAGATTAGTGCAGAAGCTGGAGGACCAAGCAGGGATAACAAAGATGGCACTACAGTGGATCAAGGAATACCTGTCAAGAAGACAACAGCGAGTCATGGTATGTGGTGAAGTGTCAGAGTGGGTACCTGTGACCAGCGGGGTGCCACAGAGGTCAATCCTAGGACCGGTGCTGTTTCTGGTATTTGTGAACGACATGAAGGAAGGAATAGACTCCGAAGTGTTCCTGTTTGCAGACGACGTGAAGTTGATGAGAAGAATTCAATCGGACGAGGATCAGGCAGAACTACAGAGGGAGCTGGACAGGCTGCAGGCCTAGTCCAGCAACTGGCTCCTGGAGTTCAACCACACCAAGTGCAAAGTCATGAAGATTGGGGTGGGGAAGGACAAAGAAGACCAGAGATGGAGTACAGTCTAGGGGGTCAAAGCCTACAAACCTCACTCAAAATAAGGATCTTCAGGTGAGTATAACACCGAGCACATCTCCTGAGGCGCACATCAGTCAAATAACTGCCGCAGCATACGGGCGCCTGGCAAACTTATGAACAGCATTCCGACATCTTAACAAGGAGTCATTCAGGACCTTGTACACTGTATACGTTAGGTCTATATTGGAGTATGCATAGCCAGTCTAGAACCCTTACCCAGGCAAGCATGTAAGGAAACTAGAGAAAGTGAAAAGGTTTGCAACAAGACTAGTCCCAGAGCTAAGGGGTATGTCCTATGAGAGAGGTAAAGGAAAATAGACCTGACGACACTGGAAGGCAGGAGAGATAGGGGGGATATGATAACGACATATACAATACTGACAGGAGTCAATAAGGTGGACAGAGACAGGATGTTCCAGAGATGGGACACAGTAACAAGGGGTCACAGTTGGAAGATGAAGACTCAGTTGAACCACAGGGATGTTAGGAAGTATTTCTTCAGTCACAGAGTAATCAGAAAGTGGAATAGTTTGGAAAGTGATGTTGTGGAGGCAGGATCCATACATAGCTTTAAGAAGAGGTGGCAAGAATAGCTCACTCCAGCAGAGCAAAGTTGCTGGTTATGGGGGATTTCAACCACAGGGAGATTGACTGGGAAAACCTGGAGCCACATGGGGGTCCCGAAACATGGAGAGCCAAGATGTTGGATGTGGTGCTGGAAAACCTCATGCACCAATATGTTAAGGACACTACCAGAGTGAGGGGGAGGATGAACCAGCAAGATTGGACCTTGTGTTCACCCTGGGCAGTTCAGACATTGAGGACATCACATATGAGAGTTCCCTAGGAGCTATTGACCACGTGGTTCTGTGCTTTGAATACATAGTAGAGTTGCAAGTGGAGAGAGTAACAGGAGTTGAATGGGAAAAGCCAGACTATGAAAGAGGGGACTACATAGGGTTGAGGAACATCCTGCAGGAGGTTCCGTGGGACAGAGAGCTGGCATGAAAGCCAGTAAATAAAATGATGGAATATGTAACAAAATGCAAGGAGGCAGTGGACAGGTTTATTCCCAAGGCCAACAGAAACAAAGGGAAGACCAGAACGAGCCCCTGGTTTACCCGACGGTGTAAGGAGGCAAAAACGAAGTGCAATAGAGAATGGAAAAAGTACAGAGGGCAGAGAACACATGAAAATAGGGAGATTAGTTGCAGAGCCAGAAACGAGTATGCACAGGTAAGGAGGGAGGCCAAGCGACAGTATGAAAATAACATAGCATCGAAAATCAAGACTGACCCGTAACTGTTGTATAGCCACATCAGGAGGAAGACAACAGCCAAAGACCAGGTTATCAGACTGAGGACAGAAGGCGGAGAACTCACAAGAAATGATCAGGAGGTATGTGAGGAGCTAAACAGGAGATTTAAGGAAGTTTTTACAGTAGAGACAGGAAGGGCTCTGGGAAGACAGCACAAAAGGGAATATCAAGAGGGAATATACCAACAAGTGTTGGATGACATACGAACAACAGAGGAGGAGGTGCAGAAGCTGCTAAGTGACCTTGATACCTCAAAGGCGATGGGACCAGACAACATCTCCCCGTGGGCCCTTAGAGAAGGAGCAGAGATGCTGCGCGTGCCCCTAACCACAATCTTCAACACATCCCTTGAAACTGGGCAACTACCTGAGAAATGGAAGACAGCAGATGTAGTCAACATATTTAAGAAAGGAAACAGAAATGAGGCATTAAACTACAGACCTGTGTCTCTGACATGTATTGTGTGCAAAGTCATGGAGAAGATTATCAGGAGGAGAGTGGTGGAACACCTGGAACGGAACAAGATTATAAATGAAAACCAGCATGGGTTCATGGAAGGCAAATCCTGTGTCATAAACCTTCTGGAGTTTTATGACACGGTAACAGAAGACACGAGAGAGAGGGGTGGGTTGATTGCATTTTCCTAGAATGCAGGAAGGCCTTTGACACAGTTCCCCACAAGAGATTAGTGCAGAAGCTGGAGGATCAGGTGCATATAACAGGGAGGGCACTGCAATGGATCAGGGAATACCTGACAGGGAGGCAACAACGAGTCATGGTACGTGAAGAGGTATCACAGTGGGCGCCTGTGACGAGCGGGGTCCCACAGGGGTCAGTTCTAGGACCAGTGCTATTTTTGATATATGCAAACGACATGATGGAAGGAATAGACTCTGAAGTATCCCTTTTCGCAGATGATGTGAAGCTGATGAGAAGAATTAAATCGGATGAGGATGAGGCAGGACTGCAAAGAAACCTGGACAGACTGGACATGTGGTCCAGAAACTGGCTTCTCGAATTCAACCCTGCCAAATGCAAAGTCATGAAAATTGGGGAGGGGCAAAGAAGACCGCAGACAGAGTATAGGCTAGGTGGACAAAGACTACAGACCTCACTCAGGGAGAAAGACCTTGGGGTAACCATAACACCGAACACGTCACCGGAGGCACACATCAACCAAATAACTGCTGCAGCATACGGGCGCCTGGCAAACCTGAGAATAGCGTTCCGATACCTTAATAAGGAATCGTTCAAGACACTGTACACTGTGTATGTTAGTCCCATACTGGAGTATGCAGCACCAGTCTGGAACCCACACATGGTCAAGCACGTCAAGAAGTTAGAGAAAGTACAAAGGTTTGCAACAAGGCTAGTCCCAGAGCTCAGGGGAATGTTGCACGAGGAAAGGTTGAGGGAAATTGGACTGACGACACTGGAGGACAGAAGGGTCAGGGGAGACATGATAACGACATACAAGATACTGCGGGGAATAGACAAGGTGGACAGTGATAGGATGGTCCAGAGAGGGGACACAGAAACAAGGGGTCACAACTGGAAGCTGAAGACTCAGACGAGTCACAGGGACGTTAGGAAGTATTTCTTCAGTCATAGAGTCGTCAGGAAGTGGAATAGCCTAGCAAGTGAAGTAGTGGAGGCAGGAACCATACATAGTTTTAAGAATAGGTATGACAAAGCTCAGGAAGCAGAGAGGGAGAGGACCTAGTAGCGATCAGTGAAGAGGCGGGGCCAGGAGCTGAGTCTCGACCCTGCAACCACAATTAGGTGAGTACAAACACACACACACACACACAAACAAACACACACACACAAACACAAACACACACACACACACACACACACACACACACACACAAACACACACACACAAACACACACACACAAACACACAAAGGCGAAAGGAGGAAAGAGAGGGGATGGAGAAGACAGACAGGAGATCCCAGACCCAGGAAGAAGATCAAATACAGCCTCCCTCACAACTTCCTATAGAAGCCTCCCAACCAGGTCAACCCCCAGTGCAACCAAACACTCTAAACCAAAACACCCATGCCACATCCAATGCCCCCACCCACTACATTACAAACTCCACCCCCACAGCAACAACCCATAGTTCCTTACCATGTCTCCCACTTCCCCAACCCCAATGTACCTCCCAGACCACAGTCTTAGAAAAGAAGTTGAAGGTGTGGTATACAAATGCAGATGGAATAACAAACAAGTATGAGGAGTGGCACGAAAGAATCAAGGAGACATCCCCAGACATAATAGCACTCACAGAAACAAAACTCACCAGAATAATAACAGATTCAATCTTTCCATCCGGATATCAAATCCTCAGGAAAGACAGAGGGAGGAGAGGGGGAGGAGGAGTTGCACTGCTCATTAAAAACCAGTGGGGTTTTGAGAAAATGGAAGGAATGGATGGCACTGGCGAAAGGGACTACTTAGTAGGAACAATCCAGTCTGAGGGACATAAGGTGATAATTGCAGTAATGTACAACCCACCACAGAACTGCAGGAGGCCAAGAGAAGAATACGATGAGAGCAACAGAGCAATGATCGACACACTTGCCGAGGTGGCCAGGAGAGCACACATGGGGGGAGCAAAGTTACTAGTTATGGGTGATTTCAATCGCAAGGAGATTGACTGGGAAAACCTGGAGCCCCATGGGGGTCCCGAAACATGGAGAGCCAAGATGATGGATGTGGTACTGGAAAACCTCATGCATCAACATGTTAGAGACACTACCAGAGAGAGAGGAGAGGATGAACCAGCAAGGCTGGACCTTGTATTCACCATGAGTAGTTCGGACATCGAGGGTATCATGTATGAAAGGCCCCTGGGAGCTAGTGATCATGTGGTTCTGTGCTTCGACTACATAGTTGAGTTCCAAGTGGAGAGAGTAGCAGAAATAGGCTGGGAAAAACCAAACTACAAAAGGGGGAACTACTCAGGCATGAGGAACTTTCTTCAAGACATTCAGTGGGAGAGGGAACTGACAGGAAAACCAGTACAAGAAATGATGGACTATGTAGCAACAAAATGCAAGGAGGCAGAGGAGAAGTTTGTTCCCAAGGGAAACAGAAATAATGGGAAGAACAGAACGAGTCCTTGGTTCACCCAAAGATGTAGGGAGGCAAAAACTAGGTGTATTAGAGAATGGAAAAGGTACAGAAGACAGAGAACTCAGGAAAATAAAGAAATCAGCCGAAGAGCCAGAAACGAATATGCACAGATAAGAAGGGAGGCTCAGAGACAATATGAAAATGACATAACATCAAAAGTAAAGACTGACCCGAAGCTGTTGTACAGCCACATCAGGAGGAAAACAACAGTCAAGGACCAGGTAATCAGACTGAGGAAGGGTGATGGGGAATTCACAAGAAACGACCAAGAGGTATGTCAGGAGCTCAACACAAGATTTAAAGAGGTATTTACAGTGGAAACCAGTAGGACTCCAGGAAATCAGAACAGGGGGGCACACCAGCAAGTGCTGGATGAGGTACATATAACCAAGGAGGAGGTGAAGAAGCTGCTATGCGAACTTGACACCTCAAAGGCGGTGGGACCAGACAACATCTCTCCATGGGTCCTTAAAGAGGGAGCAGAGATATTGTGTGAGCCATTAACAAAGATCTTCAACACATCATTTGAAACTGGGCAACTCCCTGAGGTATGGAAAATGGCAAATGTAGTCCCAATTTTTAAATTAAAAAGGGAGACAGACATGAGGCACTAAACTACAGACCTGTATCACTAACGTGTATAGTATGCAAGGTCATGGAGAAGATCATCAGGAGGAGAGTGGTGCGGCACCTGGAAAGAAACAAGTGTATAATTGACAACCAGCACGGTTTCAGGGAAGGAAAATCCTGTGTCACAAACCTACTAGAGTTTTATGACAAGGTGACAGAAGTAAGACAAGAGAGAGAGGGGTGGATCGACTGCATATTTTTGGACTGCAAGAAGGCCTTCGACACAGTTCCTCACAAGAGGTTACTGCAAAAGCTAGAGGATCAGGCACACATAACAGGAAAGGCACTGCAATGGATCAGAGAATATCTGAGAGGGAGGCAACAACGAGTCATGGTGCGCGACGAGGTGTCAGAGTGGGCGCCTGTGACAAGTGGGGTTCCACAGGGGTCAGTCCTAGGACCTGTGCTGTTCTTGGTATATGTGAACGACATAACGGAAGGGATAGACTCAGAAGTGTCCTTGTTTACAGATGATGCGAAGTTAATGAGAAGAATCAAATCGGATGAGGATCAGGCAGGACTACAAAGAGACCTGGACAGGCTACAAGCCTGGTCCAGCAACTGGCTCCTTGAATTTAACCCTGCCAAATGCAAAGTCATGAAGATTGGGGAAGGGCAAAGAAGACCGCAGACACAATATAGTTTAGATGGCCAAAGACTGCAAACCTCACTCAAGGAAAAAGATCTGGGGGTGAGTATAACACCGAGCATATCTCCTGAGGCGCACATCAATCAGATAACTGCTGCAGCATACGGGCGCCTGGCAAACCTACGGATAGCGTTCCGATACCTCAGTAAGGATTCGTTTAAGACTCTGTATACCATTTACGTCAGGCCCATACTGGAGTATGCAGCACCAGTTTGGAATCCACACCTAGTCAAGCACGTCAAGAAATTAGAGAAAGTGCAAAGGTTTGCAACAAGACTAGTCCCAGAGCTACGGGGATTGTCCTACGAAGAAAGGTTGAGGGAAATCGGCCTGACGACACTGGAGGACAGGAGGGTCAGGGGAGACATGATAACGACATATAAAATACTGCGCGGAATAGACAAGGTGGACAGAGACGGGATGTTCCAGAGAAGGGACACAGACACAAGAGGTCACAATTGGAAGTTGAAGACTCAGATGAATCAAAGGGATGTTAGGAAGTATTTCTTCAGTCATAGTCAGGCCGTGGAATAGCCTAGAAAGTGACGTAGTGGAGGCGGGAACCATACATAGTTTTAAGGAGAGGTATGATAGAGCTCATGGGGCAGGAGAGAGAGGGGCCTAGTAGCAATCAGCGAAGAGGCGGGGCCAGGAGCTGTGAATCGACCCCTGCAACCACAAATAGGTGAGTACAAATAGGTGAGTACACACACGTACAGACACACACACACACACAAACACACACACACAAACACACAAACACAAACACACACACACACAAACACACAAACACACACAAACACACACACAAACACACACACACAAACACACACACAAACACGCACACACAAGCACACACAAGCACACACAAGCGCACACACACACACACTCATACACAAACACACACACACACAAACACACACACGCAAACCTGAGAACAGCATTCCGATACCTTAGTAAGGAATCATTCAAGACACTGTACACCGTGTATGTCAGGCCCATACTGGAGTATGCAGCACCTGTTTGGAACCCGCACTTGATAAAGCACGTCAAGAAACTAGAGAAAGTACAAAGGTTTGCAACAAGGTTAGTTCCAGAGCTAAGGGGAATGTCCTATGAAGAAAGATTAAGGGAAATCGGCCTGACGACACTGGAGGACAGGAGGGTCAGGGGAGACATGATAACGACATATAAAATACTGCGTGGAATAGACAAGGTGGACAAGGACAGGATGTTCCAGGGAGGGGACACAGAAACAAGAGGCCACAATTGGAAGTTGAAGACACAAATGAGTCAGAGAGATAGTAGGAAGTATTTCTTCAGTCATAGAGTTGTAAGGCAGTGGAATAGCCTAGAAAATGACGTAGTGGAGCAGGAACCATACACAGTTTTTAAGACGAGGTTTGATAAAGCTCATGGAGCGGGGAGAGAGAGGGCCTAGTAGCAACCGGTGAAGAGGCGGGGCCAGGAGCTAGGACTCGACCCCTGCAACCACAAATAGGTGAGTACAAATAGGTGAGTACACACAAACACACACACACAAACACACACACACACAAACACACACACACAAACACGCACACGTACAGACAGACACACACACACACACACACAAACACACTCATACACAAAACACACACACAAACACACACACAAACACACACACACACACTAGGTGAGGTGAGTACACACACACAAACACACACACGTACAGACAGACGCACAAACACACACACACACACTATGTTTGGACAAAGAATAAAATATAGACTTGAAAAATACAGCTGCTGTGAGAGGTGCTACACACAGTAACGTCGCCTCAAAGAGGACTTCTTGAAGGTTCTATGTTCAAAGAACTGACGGTATCCTTCTAGGATCAACATGATTTTCTCTTGCAATAATACTAATACTTCTACTACTACTGCTAATACTACTACTGTTCCTACTATTTCTACTACTACTACCAATAATAATAATAATAATAATAAAGTGCGTTCTGTCCAGTAGTGGTACGAGAGTGAAAATTGTTTGGGAACAGCTGTTACTGAACTACACACCAGAGAAGAAAAAAGTGTGTGTAAGAAAGTGGAGGAACAAGAGAACAGTCTTAAGATGCTGCTAGTGTCGTAAATCTTATTGAAAGAGAGGAGCAACTACGAGCAGTGGGTCGGCAAGGCCATCACACGTCCGTGGAGAGTCACTGGTACAACCACGTCTCCAGTATCCAGTCTGACGAGTGGGGGCGGAGAATATCATCCTGTGACCGGTTTTGTGGGTTCTGCCCATCCCTGTCCGGCTTGAGGCCAGGTTTCCTTGTTGACTGATAAGATTTGTTGGGATTTTTAACTCGGGGGAGGGTTAGAAACCCAGGATTACCTAAGAAAGGCAGTGTGTCATCGAGGACTGTCTGTCTTCGTTCCATTGTGGTCCTTCAATCTTGTCCCCCAGGATGCCACCCACACCAGTCGACTAACACCCACGTACTTACTGCTAAGTGAACAGGGACAGCAGGTGCAAGTGACTAACAACCAGGTACCTACTTACCGCTACGTGAACAGGGACAGTAGGTGTAAAGAAACATGCCCAACATTTCCACCCATGCCGGGGACTGAACCAGGACACTCGGTGTGTGAGGCGAGTCCGTTACCTACCAAGGTTATTAGGTCTAACAGCTCGCAGGTCTACATAGCCATTTCACCCTGGATGAAATGGCACTAACACGAAGTAGTGGTCTGGTTTTCTTTCAAAAATTTCTGTTTGTTATGGCAGTGTAGAGACACACACAGTTAGCATTAACTTACAACTGAAACTGTTAAGAGAGACGAGTCAGTAATGAACAGCAGACAGTAAACAACGATAATTCTGACACAAGATTCTGGACAATCTGCTCATTATGTGTTCCATAATTATTATGAGATAAATGCCAGTTGAACAGATTCCTGTGTTGTGTACAACTCCAGTGAGACCCCAGCAAAGTGTCGTCGACCCGACCCGGTGTAACACCCCACATTAGCTCTCCGCCCCAGACCATACCCGGGGTTAAAGTGGGCTAGCCTGTTTTATACCCCAGGGTATAAACTTGACTTTACCCGGGGTGTATAAAACAGGCTAGGCTATTTCATATCCCTTAAGCCAGGTTGTAACCACTACATACTCAGAAACCAGCCCTGTGAGAATTCTGTTTTAAACTCAGTGGTCTGGCTAGACTATCTTATGTGATGAATGGTTTTGAAAACCGACAAGTTGAAGATTGAGACACTTATGCAACGTATGGGAATCTTTATTGAGGAAACGTTTCGCCACACAGTAGCTTCATCAGTCCAATACAAAGCACAAAGGTGTAAGGAGAGGAGGAGTTTGAGGTAATCAGTCCCTCAGCCTGGAGTCGATGTGTTCAGTGCATGCTGGACTGAACACATCGACTCCAGACTGAGGGACTGATTACCTCAAACTCCTCCTGTTCTTCAGTGTTCTCCTTTGTATTGGACTGATGAAGCCACTGTGTGGCGAAACGTTTCCTTAATAAAGATTCCCATATGTTGCATAAGTGTCTCAATCTTCAATTTAATTTGGAGTGTTGGAGCTTCGCGGTGATGCGAGTGTTCATGTGCTTCACGACTCGATCTTGGATGATGGCATAGCTTTTTTCTGATCCTATGAGTATGTAGATGATGGATCGGAAGTGGTAGTTGCCATCGCCTTTGGTCTTGTACGTTCATCTTGGCTGTGATAGTTCAGAGAGTCGGCAAAAGTATATTGATTTTGTTGATATCAAACCCAGCGCTGCTACGAGGTTCTTTCGAGCATTGCTGGAGTGGGCTGAACATACCGGTTGACTTGGATTTTTTGCTGATGCTCCCTCCTTGGTCTCTTGGGTTGCCAGAGTTTGTCCTCTATGGTGTCACAGGGGCGGTCAAGAATGATTGAAGTGCTCAAGGTCATGAGGAACATCTGATGTTGATATGGCATCTATGTAGGTTTTGAGGCTGCTAGTTGCTAAGCGTTACTTGGGATCTTGTCTGTTTTTACATTTTTAAGCTTGACACGGCCTTTGCTGAGGGTCACAACAACAGTATTTGGATCAGTCCAGTGAGGCTTCAGCTTGGATCCCACCCTATGGATCCTGTGATAATTTCTCTGTTCCTTTCATGGCGACGGTCTTAATTCTCCTCTGACAAGACTATGCACTGGCGATGTTGCTGGAGACTGCGGAAGAGAGGTCTTTACGAATGGTGTGAAGTGTCTGCAGAACATCAGGGCTGCTGAGTCTGGAAGTGGTGCAGCATCACTCGTCGACAGACTTCACGTCAATGGGCAGCTTGACAGTGCGGCCATACAACACTTCAATGGGCGTGCATTTCGTTGAAGCATGGATAGATGTATGATAAGCAAACAAAATGCTTGGAATGTAGTGATTCCAATCATCGGCCTGGTCGTTGAGGAGCTTACTCAGTGCAGCCTGGAGTGTTCTGTTGTCACGTTCCCATAAGCTGCTTGACTGTGGGTGGCATGCCTAGGATATACGATGATCTGTCTGAAAACGGTCCATAAGCATGTTAATAACTTTGTTTACGAATTTACAACCCTGGTCACTGATAAGGCCATCCATGCAGCCTAGTCGACACACACCAGAGTGTGCGCTTCACGGAACCTACATTTATTCCTGTTTTCCACTTATACATCGCAATCACATTATCCCCTAATCCTACGCCTTTCTAGAGAATTCAGATTCAGATAATGCTTTCTTTATTTTGTCCTGTTTGAATATAGAATTTATTTCGTAATTTCTTTCTGATCTGCTATTTTATTTTTAACCTCTCCGTTTCAACTATTTTTGCTGCCTCAAATTCTCCTCCTCTCTCTTTAATCTCCTATAAACAACTTTCTTAATACCTATAAGATGCTTCACTCTACGTTTCCTCAATTTCGAGTTATTATTTTTGGATCTGAATGGAAAAAAACTCTGGATATTGAAATACAGACTTATTTATGGAAATGTGGACTAGAGAGGTATATTCTGGGCTGGCCTGTTGTATACCCTGGGGAATAAAATGGACTAGCTCAGAATATACCCTGGGGTATAAAACAGGTTAGCCCACTTTAACCCCTGGGTATAGTTTGGCGGGGGGTTGATATAGGCTGTTACACCGGGTCTTAAGAACATAAGAAAGAAGGAACACTGTAGCAGGCCTACTGGTCCATTCGTGGCAGGTCTAAGTCTCCTACCGGCTTAAGCCAATGCCCCAACCTAGTCAGGTCAGGTCACATTCACTTAAGGAAGGAACACGGTAGCTGACCTAGTAGCACAAGCTACTAGGTGGTGGTGGTAGTAGTAGTAGTAGTGGTAGTAGTAGTAGTAGTAGTAGTAGTGGTGGTGGTAGTAGTAGTAGTAGTGGTAGTAGTAGTAGTAGTAGTGGTGGTAATAGTAGTAGTAGTAGTAGTGGTAGTAGTAGTAGTAGTAGTAGTGGTAGTAGTAGTAGTGGTGGTAGTAGTGGTAGTGGTGGTAGTAGTGGTGGTAGTAGTGGTGGTAGTAGTAGTAGTGGTGGTAGTAGTGGTGGTAGTAGTAGTAGTGGTGGTAGTAGTGGTGGTAGTAGTAGTAATAGTAGTAGTAGTGGTGGTAGTAGTAGTAGTGGGGTAGTAGTAGTAGTGGTAGTACTGGTGGTATTTGTAGTAGTAGTGGTAGGTTGTTAGTAGTAGTATTTAGTGGTAGTTAGTAGTAGTGGTGGTAGTAGTGGTAGTATTTAGTAGTAGTAGTTAGAAAGTAGTAGTTGTAGTAGTAGTGGTGGTAGTAGTGGTAGTAGTACTAGTAGTGGTGGTAGTAGTGGTGGTAGTAGTAGTAGTAGTGGTAGTAGTAGTAGTTAGTAGTGGTGTAGTATGGTGGTGGCAGTAGTAGTAGTAGTGGTAGTAGTAGTAGTAGTAGTAATAGTAGAGGTAGTAGTGGGGTGGGTAGTTGTAGTAGTAGTAGTAGTAGTGGTGGTGTAGTAGTAGTGTGGTAGTAGTGGTAGTAGTAGTAGTAGTACAGTAGTGGTGGTAGTGTGGTGTGGTAGTGAGTAGTAGTAGTGGTGGTAGTAGTAGTAGTAGTGGTAGTAGTGGTGGTAGTAGTGGTGGTAGTAGGGGTTTGTTAGTAGTAGTAGTAGTAGTAGTAGTATTTAGTAGTAGTAGTAGTGGTAGTAGTGGTGGTAGTAGTGGTGTTAGTAGTAGTAGTAGTAGTAGTAGTAGTGGTGGTAGTAGTAGTAGTAGTAATAGTAGTAGTGGTGGTAGTAGTGGTGGTTAGTAGTAGTAGTAGAAAAAGTAGTAGTGGTGGTAGTAGGGGTTTAGTAGTAGTTAGTAGTGGCAGTAGTAGTAGTAGTGGTAGTAGTAGTAGTAGCAGTAGTAGTAGTAGTAGTAGGTAGTAGTAGTAGTAGTAAGTGGTAGTAGTAGTAGTAGTAGTGGTGTAGCAGTGGTACTAGCAGTAGTAGTTGTAGTGTATAGTTGTAGTAGTAGTAGTGCAGCAGTGTAGTAGTGGTGGTGTAGTAGTAGTAGTAGTGGTAGTAGTGGTGGTAGTAGTAGAGTAGTAGTAGTAGTGGTAGTAGTAGTGGTAGAGCTTGTATAGTAGTAGTAGTAGTAGAGGTAGTAGTGTAGGTAAGTAGTAGTATAGTGATAGTGTAGTAGTAGTAGTAGTAGCAGAGGTAGCAGTAGTGGTAGTAGTTAGTGTATTGTAGCAGTAGTAGTGTAGTAGTGGTAGTAGTAGTAGTAGTAATGGTTAGTAGTAGTAGTAGTAGTGGTAGTAGAGTGGTAGCTAGCAGTAGTAGTGTGTAGTATGTAATAGTAGTAGTAGTATGTAGTGGCAGTGGTAGTAGTGGTGTTGTAGTAGTAGTAGTAGTGGTAGTTAGTAGTGGTAGTAGTGGTGTAGTAGTAGTGGTAGTAGTGGTAGTAGTAGTGGTAGTAGCAGTGGTAGTAGTAGTAGTAGAGGTAGTAGTAGAGGTAGTAGTGATAGTAGAAGTGATAGTAGTAGTAGTAGTAGCAGCGGTAGCAGTAGTGGTAGTATTAGTAGCAGTGGCAGTAGTAGTAGTAGTAGTAGTAGTAGTGGTAGTAGTGGTAGTAGTAGTGGTAGTAGTAGTGGTAGTAGTAGTGGTAGTATAGTAGTAAGGAAGTAGTGGTGGTAGTAGTAGTATTAGTGGTAGTAGTAGTATTAGTAGTATTAGTGGTAGTAATAGTTGTAGTATTAGTAGTGGTAGTAGTAGTAGCAGTAGTAGTGGTAGTAGTTGTAATAGTGGTAGTAGTAGTAGTAGTGGTAGTAGTAGTAGTGGTAGTAGTGGTAGTAGTAGTAGTATTAGTGGTAGTAGTAGTGGTAGTAGTAGTAGTGGTAGTAGTAGTAGTAGTAGTAGTGGTAGTGGTAGTAATAGTGTTAGTAATAGTGGTATAAGTGGTATAATTGGTAGTAATAGTGGTAGTAGTAGTAGTAGTGGTGGTGGTAGTAGTATTGTGGTGGTTTAGTTGTTGTGGTAGTAGTAGTGGTAGCAGTAGTAGTGGCATTTTGTAGGGGTTTAGCAGTAGTAGTAGT
The DNA here is from genome assembly GCF_026875155.1 of Cherax quadricarinatus. Lineage (NCBI taxonomy): Eukaryota > Metazoa > Arthropoda > Malacostraca > Decapoda > Parastacidae > Cherax > Cherax quadricarinatus. Next base: position 32,561,897 of record NC_069444.1, read on the forward strand.
GGTAGTAATAGTGGTGTAAGTGGTAGTAGTGGTAGTAGTAGTAGCAGTGGTAGTAGTAGTGGTAGTAGTAGTAGTGGTGGTAGTAGCATTAGTGGTGGTAGTTGTAGTGGTAGTAGTAGTAGTAGTGGCAGTTGTAGTAGTAGTAGTAGTAGTAGTAGTAGTGGAAGTAGTAGTAGTAGTAGTAGTAGTAGTGGAAGTAGTAGTAGTAGTATGGTGGTGGTAGTAGTAGTGGGGGTTTAGTAGTAGTAGGGTAGTAGTAGTAGTGGTGGTAATAGTAGTAATTTTTAGTAGTGGTAGTAGTAGTAGTAGTAGTAGTAGTGGTGGGGGTAGTAGTGGTAGTAGCAGTAGTAGTATGTAGTAGTAGTAAATGTAGTAGTAGTAGTGGTAGTAGTGGCAGTTTTTAGTAGGTGGGTAGTGTAGTAGGGGTAGTAGTAGTAGTAATGGTAGTAGTAGTGGTGGTAGTAGTAGTAGTAGTGGTAGTAGTAGCAGTAGTAGTGGTAGTAGTAGTAGCAGTAGTAGTGGTGGTGGTGGTAGTAGTAGTGGTAGTGGTAGTAGTAGTAGTGTCAGTAGTAGTAGTAATAATAATATTAATAATAATATTATTATTATTAGTAGTAGTAGTAGTACTAGTAGGAGCAGTAATAGTAATGATATTGACTTTCAATACACACGTAGTTTACATGTATGTTGCTTCTGTACAAGAATGGTATATAATACCGACAAGATGAAATTAAGACACATGTGCAACATCTGGGTATCTTTATTGTAGACGTTTCGCCATCCAGTGGCTTTATCAATACAAATTCTAGGACATAACTTGAAGACAGTAGGACTATATACAGAAGATGAGGTAATCAGTCCCTCAACCTAGGAGTAGGTGCGAAGAGCACCATAGTCGTGGAGATTCTGAAGCAGAAGCAAGGAGCCTGGCGCTTATATAGTAACGTCAGGTGTAGCAGACGAGGGCATAGTCACTGGTAGGCGGGATTCCCAGTGGAAGTAGGTCCTTCCCAAAGAGATGGGTTAGTAGTAGTAGTAGTTGTCGTAGTCGTGAAGGTTATGTACATGTCCACAGAATCAAGATTCCATGATGTTGCAGTGTCTGACAAGTTGTACATAAAGATACCCAGATGTTGCACATGTGTCTTAATTTCATCTTGTCGGTATTATATACCATTCTTGTACAACTTGTCAGACACTGCAACATCATGGAATCTTGATTCTGTGGACATGTACATAACCTTCACGACTACGACAACTACTACTACAACTAACCCATCTCTTTGGGAAGGACCTACTTCCACTGGGGAATCCCGCCTGCCAGTGACTATGCCCTCGTCTGCTACACCTGACGTTACTATATAAGCGCCAGGCTCCTTGCTTCTGCTTCAGAATCTCCACGACTATGGTGCTCTTCGCACCTACTCCTAGGTTGAGGGACTGATTACCTCATCTTCTGTATATAGTCCTACTGTCTTCAAGTTATGTCCTAGAATTTGTATTGATAAAGCCACTGGATGGCGAAACGTCTACAATAAAGATACCCAGATGTTGCACATGTGTCTTAATTTCACATGTGTCTTAATTTCATGTTGCTTCTCCTGCCAGTGAGTGAAGCAGTGCAATGTGTGGCCATCTTTGGAGTGTTAGTAAGTCATTACATTTAGGTACTGGTACACATAATGAGTCAATAATGGGTCACCAGCCAAAATCCTCAAATAACGAGTCACCAGCCAGCAACCTCAAATAACGAGTCACCAGCCAGAAACCTCAAATGAGTCACCAGCCAACAACCTCAAATAACGAGTCACCAGCCAGAAACCTCAAATGGGTCACCAGCCAGCAACCTCAAATAACGAGTCACCAGCCAGAAACCTCAAATGAGTCACCAGCCAGCAACCTCAAATAACGAGTCACCAGCCAACAACCTCAAATAACGAGTCGCCAGCAAGCATCCTCAAATAACGAGTCACCAGCCAGAAACCTCAAATGAGTCACAAGCCAGCAACCTCAAATAACGAGTCACCAGCCAACAACCTCAAATGAGTCACCAGCCAGCAACCACAAATAACGAGTCACCAGCCAACAACCTCAAATAACGAGTCACCAGCCAACATCCCCAAATAACGAGTCACCAGCCAAGGACCTCAAACAACGAGTCACCAGCCAAAGTTCGCATTGCCTCCATGATCGCCGCAGACAATGGGAGAGACCTGAGAACTGACGGTGATGAGAAACACGATCATCGGTCATTCCATAATTATTTCTTTCCCTGCCCAGTCTGAACTCAAGACATTACTCTCAATTCGCACGGTTCCTATTTTCCTGGAGCTCCTCGTTGCCAGACGTATAGTGGCTTGTGCAAGCAAACCTATTTAAACCAAACCTAAACTAACCCAACTCAGCATAACCTAACCCAACCCAGCATAACCTAACCTAACCTAACCCAACGTAACGTAACGTAACCTAACGAAACTAGAACTTTCAATACTGCCTCTCACTGCTGCCTCACTCCTGCCTCTCACTGCTGCCTCACTCCTGCCTCTCACTGCTGCCTCACTCCTGCCTCACTCCTGCCTCTCACTGCTGCCTCACTCCTGCCTCTCACTGCTGCCTCACTCCTGCCTCTCACTGCTGCCTCACTCCTGCCTCTCACTGCTGCCTCACTCCTGCCTCACTCCTGCCTCTCACTGCTGCCTCACTCCTGCCTCTCACTGCTGCCTCACTCCTGCCTCTCACTGCTGCCTCACTCCTGCCTCTCACTGCTGCCTCACTCCTGCCTCTCACTGCTGCCTCACTCCTGCCTCTTACTGCCGCCTCACTCCTGCCTGTCACTGCTGCCTCACTCCTGCCTCTCACTGCCGCCTCACTCCTGCCTCTCACTGCTGCCTCACTCCTGCCTCTCACTGCTGCCTCACTCCTGCCTCTCACTGCTGCCTCACTCCTGCCGCCTCTCTCCTGCCTCTCACTGCTGCCTCACTCCTGCCTCTCACTGCCGCCTCACTGCTGCCTCTCACTGCTGCCTCACTCCTGCCTCTCACTGCTGCCTCACTCCTGCCTCTCACTGCCGCCTCACTCCTGCCTCTCACTGCTGCCTCACTCCTGCCTCTCACTGCCGCCTCACTCCTGCCTCTCACTGCTGCCTCACTCCTGCCTCTCACTGCCGCCTCACTCCTGCCTCTCACTGCCGCCTCACTCCAGCTTCTCTCTGCTGTCTCACTCCTGCCTCTCGCTGCTGTCTCACTCCTGCCTCTCACTGCTGCCTCACTCCTGCCTCTCGCTGCTGTCTCACTCCTGCCTCTCACTGCTGCCTCACTCCTGCCTCTCACTGCTGCCTCACTCCTGCCTCTCACTGCTGCCTCACTCCTGCCTCTCACTGCTGCCTCACTCCTGCCTCTCACTGCCGCCTCACTCCTGCCTCTCACTGCTGCCTCACTCCTGCCTCTCACTGCTGCCTCACTCCTGCCTCTCACTGCTGCCTCACTCCTGCCTCTCGCTGCTGTCTCACTCCTGCCTCTTGCTGCTGTCTCTCACTGCTGCCTCTCACTGCTGCCTCACTCCTGCCTCTCGCTGCTGTCTCACTCCTGCCTCTTGCTGCTGTCTCTCACTGCTGCCTCTCACTGCTGCCTCACTCCTGCCTCTCGCTGCTGTCTCACTCCTGCCTCTCACTGCTGCCTCACTCCTGCCTCTCACTGCCGCCTCACTCCTGCCTCTCACTGCTGCCTCACTCCTGCCTCTCGCTGCTGTCTCACTCCTGCCTCTCGCTGCTGTCTCACTCCTGCCTCTCGCTGCTGCCTCACTCCTGCCTCTCACTGCTGCCTCACTCCTGCCTCTCACTGCTGCCTCACTCCTGCCTCTCACTGCTGCCTCACTCCTGCCTCTCACTGCTGCCTCACTCCTGCCTCTCACTGCTGCCTCACTCCTGCCTCTCACTGCTGCCTCACTCCTGCCTCTCACTGCCGCCTCACTCCTGCCTCTCACTGCTGCCTCACTCCTGCCTCTCACTGCTGCCTCACTCCTGCCTCTCACTGCTGCCTCACTCCTGCCTCTCGCTGCTGTCTCACTCCTGCCTCTCACTGCTGCCTCACTCCTGCCTCTCACTGCTGCCTCACTCCTGCCTCTCACTGCTGCCTCACTCCTGCCTCTCACTGCCGCCTCACTCCTGCCTCTCACTGCTGTCTCACTCCTGCCTCTCACTGCTGCCTCACTCCTGCCTCTCACTGCTGCCTCACTCCTGCCTCTCACTGCTGCCTCACTCCTGCCTCTAACTGCGCCTCACTCCTGCCTCTCACTGCTGCCTCACTCCTGCCTCTCGTTGCTGTCTCACTCCTGCCTCTCGCTGCTGTCTCACTCCTGCCTCTCGCTGCTGTCTCACTCCTGCCTCTCGCTGCTGTCTCACTCCTGCCTCTCACTGCTGCCTCACTCCTGCCTCTCGCTGCTGTCTCACTCCTGCCTCTCGCTGCTGTCTCACTCCTGCCTCTCACTGCTGCCTCACTCCTGCCTCTCACTGCTGCCTCACTCCTGCCTCTCACTGCTGCCTCACTCCTGCCTCTCACTGCCGCCTCACTCCTGCCTCTCACTGCTGCCTCACTCCTGCCTCTCACTGCTGCCTCACTCCTGCCTCTCACTGCTGCCTCACTCCTGCCTCTCACTGCTGCCTCACTCCTGCCTCTCACTGCTGCCTCACTCCTGCCTCTCACTGCCGCCTCACTCCTGCCTCTCACTGCTGTCTCACTCCTGCCTCTCACTGCTGTCTCTCACTGCTGCCTCACTCCTGCCTCTCACTGCCGCCTCACTCCTGCCTCCTCACTGCTGTCTCACTCCTGCCTCTCACTGCTGTCTCTCACTGCTGCCTCACTCCTGCCTCTCACTGCCGCCTCACTCCTGCCTCTCACTGCTGTCTCACTCCTGCCTCTCACTGCTGTCTCTCACTGCTGCCTCACTCCTGCCTCTCACTGCCGCCTCACTCCTGCCTCTCGCTGCTGTCTCACTCCTGCCTCTCACTGCTGTCTCTCACTGCTGCCTCACTCCTGCCTCTCACTGCCGCCTCACTCCTGCCTCTCACTGCTGTCTCACTCCTGCCTCTCACTGCTGTCTCTCACTGCTGCCTCACTCCTGCCTCTCACTGCCGCCTCACTCCTGCCTCTCACTGCTGTCTCACTCCTGCCTCTCACTGCTGTCTCACTCCTGCCTCTCACTGCTGTCTCTCACTGCTGCCTCACTCCTGCCTCTCACTGCCGCCTCACTCCTGCCTCTCACTGCTGTCTCACTCCTGCCTCTCACTGCTGTCTCTCACTGCTGCCTCACTCCTGCCTCTCACTGCCGCCTCACTCCTGCCTCTCACTGCTGTCTCACTCCTGCCTCTCACTGCTGTCTCACTCCTGCCTCTCACTGCTGTCTCTCACTGCTGAGTCACTCCTGCCTCTCACTGCCGCCTCACTCCTGCCTCTCACTGCTGTCTCACTCCTGCCTCTCACTGCTGTCTCTCACTGCTGTCTCACTCCTGCCTCTCGCTGCTGCCTCTCACTGCTGCCTCACTCCTGCCTCTCGCTGCTGTCTCACTCCTGCCTCTCACTGCTGTCTCTCACTGCTGCCTCACTCCTGCCTCTCACTGCCGCCTCACTCCTGCCTCTCACTGCTGTCTCACTCCTGCCTCTCACTGCTGCCTCACTCCTGCCTCTCACTGCCGCCTCACTCCTGCCTCTCACTGCTGTCTCACTCCTGCCTCTCACTGCTGTCTCTCACTGCTGCCTCACTCCTGCCTCTCACTGCCGCCTCACTCCTGCCTCTCACTGCCGCCTCACTCCTGCCTCTCACTGCTGTCTCTCACTGCTGCCTCACTCCTGCCTCTCACTGCCGCCTCACTCCTGCCTCTCACTGCTGTCTCACTCCTGCCTCTCACTGCTGTCTCTCACTGCTGCCTCACTCCTGCCTCTCACTGCCGCCTCACTCCTGCCTCTCACTGCTGTCTCACTCCTGCCTCTCGCTGCTGTCTCTCACTGCTGCCTCACTCCTGCCTCTCACTCCGCCTCACTCCTGCCTCTCACTGCTGTCTCACTCCTGCCTCTCACTGCTGCCTCACTCCTGCCTCTCACTGCCGCCTCACTCCTGCCTCTCACTGCTGTCTCACTCCTGTCTCTCACTGCTGTCTCACTCCTGCCTCTCGCTGCTGCCTCACTCCTGCCTCTCACTGCTGTCTCACTCCTGTCTCTCACTGCTGCCTCACTCCTGCCTCTCGCTGCTGTCTCACTCCTGTCTCTCACTGCTGCCTCACTCCTGTCTCTCACTGCTGTCTCACTCCTGCCTCTCACTGCTGCCTCACTCCTGTCTCTCACTGCTGCCTCACTCCTGCCTCTCGCTGCTGTCTCACTCCTGCCTCTCACTGCTGTCTCTCACTGCTGTCTCACTCCTGCCTCTCACTGCTGCCTCACTCCTGCCTCTCGCTGCTGTCTCACTCCTGCCTCTCACTGCTGCCTCACTCCTGTCTCTCACTGCTGTCTCACTCCTGCCTCTCACTGCTGCCTCACTCCTGCCTCTCACTGCTGTCTCACTCCTGCCTCTCACTGCTGCCTCACTCCTGCCTCTCACTGCTGCCTCACTCCTGCCTCTCACTGCTGTCTCCTGCCACTGCTGTCTCACTCCTGCCTCTCACTGCTGCTCACTCCTGCCTCTCACTGCCGCCTCACTCCTGCCTCTCACTGCTGTCTACTCCTCTACCTGCCTCTCACTGCTGTCTCACTCCTGCCTCTCACTGCTGCTCACTCCTGCCTCTCACTGCTGTCTCACTCCTGCTCTCTCACTCTGCCTCTCACTGCTGTCCTCACTCCTGCCTCTCACTGCCGCCTCACTCCTGCCTCTCACTGCTGTCCATCCTGCCTCACTGCTGTCTCACTCCTGCCTCTCACTGCTGCCTCACTCCTGCCTCTCACTGCGCCTCACTCCTGCCTCTCACTGCTGCTCACTCCTGCCTCTCACTGCTGTCCTCTACTGCATGTCTCACTCCTGGTCTCCTGCCGGCTCACTCCTGCCTCTCACTGCTGTTTCTCACTCCTGTGCCTTCACTGACTGCCATCGTGGGTCACTCCTGCTCTCATGCCGCTCACTCCTGCCCACTGCTGTCTCACATGCTGCGCACTCCTGGCTCTCATGCTGCTCCACGTCCTGCCTCCCTGCTGCTCACTCTGCCTCTCACTGCCCTGCTGCTCTCATGTTCTCTCACCACCAGGTTTGCACTGTGGGTCATGGCAGCGTGGGTCTATGCTAGCTAGTCCAGGTGATCTGCGTGCCCTCATGCTTGTGGTTCATGAACCAGGTATGCTACCACCCTTGCCTGCACATGTTGGGACACTGACCTGGGTTATGCTACCACGCCAGGTAGTGTGCACATGTTGGGACACTGACCAGGGTTATGCTACCACGCCAGGTAGTGTGCACATGTTGGGTCACTGACCTGGGTTATGCTACCAAGCCAGGTAGTGTGCACATGTTGGGTCACTGACCTGGGTTATGCTACCACGCCAGGTAGTGTGCACATGTTGGGACACTGACCAGGGTTATGCTACCACGCCAGGTAGTGTGCACATGTTGGGTCACTGACCTGGGTTATGCTACCAAGCCAGGTAGTGTGCACATGTTGGGTACACTGACCTGGGTTATGCTACCAAGCCAGGTAGTGTGCACATGTTGGGTCACTGACCTGGGTTATGCTACCACGCCAGGTAGTGTGCACATGTTGGGTCACTGACCTGGGTTATGCTACCAAGCCAGGTAGTGTGCACATGTTGGGTCACTGACCTGGGTTATGCTACCACGCCAGGTAGTGTGCACATGTTGGGTCACTGACCTGGGTTATGCTACCAACGCCAGGTAGTGTGCACATGTTGGGTCACTGACCTGGGTTATGCTACCACGCCAGGTAGTGTGCACATGTTGGGTCACTGACCTGGGTTATGCTACCAGCCAGGTAGTGTGCACATGTTGGGTCACTGACCTGGGTTATGCTACCACGCCAGGTAGTGTGCACATGTTGGGTCACTGACCTGGGTTATGCTACCACGCCAGGTAGTGTGCACATGTTGGGTCACTGACCTGGGTTATGCTACCAAGCCAGGTAGTGTGCACATGTTGGGTCACTGACCTGGGTTATGCTACCAAGCCAGGTAGAGTGCACATGTTGGGTCACTGACCTGGGTTATGCTACCAAGCCAGGTAGTGTGCACATGTTGGGTCACTGACCTGGGTTATGCTACAAAGCCAGGTAGAGTGCACATGTTGGGTCACTGACCTGGGTTATGCTACCAGCCAGGTAGTGTGCACATGTTGGGTCACTGACCTGGTTATGCTACCAAGCCAGGTAGTGTGCACATGTTGGGTCACTGACCTGGGTATGCTACCAAGCCAGGTAGTGTGCACATGTTGGGTCACTGACCTGGGTCATGCTACCAATCCAGGTAGTGTACACATGTTGGGTCACTGACCTGGGTTATGCTACCAATCCAGGTAGTGTGCACATGTTGGGTCACTGACCTGGGTTATGCTACCAAGCCAGGTAGTGTGCACATGTTGGGTCACTGACCTGGGTTATGCTACCAAGCCAGGTAGTGTGCACATGTTGGGTCACTGACCTGGGTTATGCTACCAAGCCAGGTAGTGTGCACATGTTGGGTCACTGACCTGGGTCATGCTACCAAGCCAGGTCACATGGGTCACTGCCGTCATACTACCCCAAGCCGGTCATACCTGCCACGCCCGTCATACAGCCACGCCCGTCATACCTGCCACGCCCGTCATACAGCCACGCCCGTCATACCTGCCGCGCCCGTCATACCTGCCACGCCCATCATACCTACCACACCCTAACACCTGCCACGCCCGTCATACCTGCCACACCCTCACACCTGCCACGCCCGTCATACCTGCCACACCCTCACACCTGCCACGCCCGTCATACCTGCCACACCCACCGCCGTCAACCTGCCACACTCCTCACACCTGCCACGCCCGTCATACCTGCCACCCACCCTCTCAACCTACCACGCCCGTCATACCTGCCACACCCTCACACCTGCCACGCCCGTCATACCTGCCACACCCTCACACCTGCCACGCCCGTCATACCTGCCACACCCTCACACCTGCCACACCCTCTACCTGCCACGCCCGTCATACCTGCCACACCCTCACACCTGCCACGCCCGTCATGCCTGCCACACCCTCACATCTGCCACCCCTCACTACCTGCCACAGCCCTCCTACCTGCCCACCCTCACACCTGCCACGCCCATCTGCTAAACCTCCACACCTACCAGCCCGTCATTTACTACTGCCACACCCCTCACCCGCTCGCCACTCCCTCACACCTGCACGCCCCGCTTACCTGCCACCCCTCACCTGCCACGCCGTCACACCTGCCACACCCTCACACCAGCCACGTCCATTATATCTGCCACAACCTCACACCTACCACGCCCGTCATACCTGCCACACCCTCACACCTGCCACGCCCGTCATACCTGCTACGCCCGTCCATTTCTGCCACCCTCAACCTGCCAACCCTCACACCTGCACGCCGTCATACCTGCCACACTCACACTTGCCACGCCCGTCATACCTGCCACACCCTCATCCTGCCACGCCAGTCATACCTGCCACACCCTCACACCTGCCACGCCCGTCATACATGCCACACCCTAACATATGCCACGCCCGTCATACCTGCCACACAGCCATTGCACCCGTCATCCTGCCACACATCTCGTCACGCAGTTACCTGCCACACCCTCACACCTGCACGCCCGTCATACTGCCCACAACGCTCAACAATGCCACGCCCTCACACCTGCCATAACCTCACACCTGCCACGCCCGTCATACCTGCCACACCCTCACATATGCAACGCCCGTCATACCTGCCACACCCTAACACCTGCCACACCCGTCAAACTTGCCACACTCTCACCTACCACGCCCGTCATACCTGCCACACCCTCACACCTGCCACACCCTCACACCTGCCCTAACCTCATACCTGCCACGCCCGTCGTACCTGCCACACCCTTACACATGCCACGCCCGTCATACCTGCCACACCCTCACACCTGCCACACCCTCACACCTGCCACGCCCGTCATACCTTCCACACCCTCACACATGCCACGCCCGTCATACCAGCCACACCCTTACACCTACCAAACCCTCACACCTGCCACGCCCGTCATACCTGCCACAGATTCACACTTGCCACGCCCGTCATACCTGCCACACCCTCACTCCTGCCACGCACGTCATACCTGCCACATCCTCACACCTGCCACGCCCGTCATACCTGCCACACCCTCACACCTGCCACGCCCGTCATACCTGCAACACCCTCACACCTGCCACCGGTCCGTCATACCTGCCCACACCCTCACACCTGCCACACGCGCGTCTACCTGCAACACCCTCAACACACCTTGCCACGCCCGTCATACCTCCATACCCTCACACCTACCACGCCCGTCAACTGCACACTCCTCAACACCTGCCACGAACGACCCGTCATACCTGCCACACACCCTCACATATGCCACTCCCGTCATACCTGCCACACCCTCACACCTGCCACATCCGTCATACCTGCCACACCCTCACACCTGCCACGCCCGTCACATCTGCCACGTCCTCACACCTGCGACAACCTCACACCTGCCACACCCGTCATACCTGCACACACCCTCCAAATATGTCACGCCGTCATACCTGCCACAAACGCCTCACAACCTGCCACACCCTCATACTTCCACAACCCTCACACCTACCACGCCCGTCATAACCTGCCACACCTCAACACCTGCCACACCTCCTCACACCTGCCAAAACCTCATACCTGCCACGACCCCCGTCATGCCTGCCACAAACCGTCACACCTGCCACACTCTTACACCAGCCACGCACCGTCATACCTGCCTCAACCCTCACCACCTGCCATTCCTCTCACACCATCCACATCCCCACAACTGCCACGTGCCCGTCCATCACCTGCCACACCCTCACACCTGCCACGACCCGACATACCTGCCACACCCTCAACACCTGCCCACGCCCGTCGTACCTGCCACACCCCTCACACTCATGCGCACACCCGTCACACCTGCACACCCTCAACACCTGCCACGCCCTCATACCTGCCACACCCCCCACCTGCCACGCCCGTCATACCTGCCACACCCTCACACTCTACCACGCCCGTCATACCTGCCACACCTCACTCATGCCACAACCCTCACAGCACCTGCATAACTCATACCTGCCATCGCCCGTCATAACTGCTCACACACCTTACACCTGCCACGTCACCTCCATACTGCCACACCTTCTCACCTGCCAACATCCTCACACGCTGCCACGCCCGTCATACCTGCCACAAACCCCCACAACCTGCGACACTTTCAACACCTTCCACAGCCCTCAACACCCTGCCACGCCCGTCCATACCTGCCACACCCCTCACACCCTGCCCACGCCCGTTATACCTGCCACATCCTCACACCTGCCACGCCCGTCCATACGTGGCACTTCCCTCACGACCTGCCACACACCCGTCCCTACCTGCCACACCCTCACACCTGCCACCCCGTCATACCTGTCAAACCCTCCACTCCTGCCACGACCCGTCATACCTGCAACACCCTACGCTGCCACGCCCGATATACCTGTCACACCTCACACCTCGCCACACCCTCACACCTTCCACCCCGTCATACTGTCACAACTTCACACCTGCCAGAAAAAAGGGGGGGGGGGGGGGGGGGGGGGGGGGGGGGGGGAGTGAACAACCCAACACCTTCCACGCCCGTCAAACCTGCCACACCTCACACCGCTACAAACTCTCTCAACACCTTTCCAACACCCTCGCTCCTGCCACACCCGTTCATACCTGCCACAAACCCTCCACACCTGCCCACCCCGTCATACCTGTCAAACCCTCACAACCTGCCACGCCCGTCATACCGCCAACATCCTCACACCTGCCACAACACCCTCACACGCTTGCCACAACCTCACACCTGCCACAACCTCGACATCTGCCCCCCCCGTCATACTGCCACAACCTCACACTGCGACACCCTCACACTCCTGCCACAACCTCCACAAGCCAGCCACAACCTCACATCTGCCACGCGCCCGTCATACCTGCCACAACCTCACACTTGCGACACCCTCACATATGCCACAGTCTCCCGCGGAGCCAGTTCAGCAAACACGCCCACACACAGCATCCCGCCCACGCCCACGATGCTCGGCCTGAACAAAGGAGTTGAAATCTTCATTACCATGACTATGTGGGCTCCTCCTCACAGGCCTATTACATCATCATTACCATCATCAGAATCCTTATTACCTTCATAATTACAATAATAATTACCATCATCATCAATGATTATTAACATCATCATCAATCATGATCATTATCACCATCATTAATTATGTATTTAATTATCTGTGTAAAGTGTTTACGCTTTACTGGTGCTGAGGAAGGTAGCTGGGCTCAGCAGTGTGTCTGGTGCTGAGGAAGGTAGCTGGGCTCAGCAGTGTGTCTGGTGTTGCGGAAGGTAGCTGGGCTCAGCAGTGTGTCTGGTGTTGCGGAAGGTAGCTGGGCTCAGCAGTGTCTCTGGTGTTGAGGAAGGTAGCTGGGCTCAGCAGTGTGTCTGGTGTTGCGGAAGTAAGTCTGGGCTCAGCAGTGGTGGTCTGGTGTGAGGAAGGTAGCTGGGCTCAGCAGTGTGTCTGGTGTTGCGGAAGGTAGCTGGGCTCAGCAGTGTGTCTGGTGTTGAGGAAGGTAGCTGGGCTCAGCAGTGTGTCTGGTGTTGCGGAAGGTAGCTGGGCTCAGCAGTGTGTCCGGTGTTGCGGAAGGTAGCTGGGCTCAGCAGTGTGTCTGGTGTTGAGGAAGGTAGCTGGGCTCAGCAGTGTGTCTGGTTTGAGGAAGGTAGCTGGGCTCAGCAGTGTCTCTGGTGTTGAGGAAGGTAGCTGGGCTCAGCAGTGTCTCTGGTGTTGAGGAAGGTAGCTGGGCTCAGCAGTGTGTCTGGTTTTGAGGAAGGTACTGGCTCAGCATTGGGCTCGGTGTTGAGGAAGGAAGCTGGCTCAGCATGTCCACTGGTTGCTGAGGAGGTAGCTGGGCTCAGCAGTGTCTCTGGTGCTGAGGAAGGTAGCTGGGCTCAGCAGTGTCTCTGGTGCTGAGGAAGGTAGCTGGGCTCAGCAGTGTCTCTGGTGCTGAGGAAGGTAGCTGGGCTCAGCAGTGTCTCTGGTGCTGAGGAAGGTAGCTGGGCTCAGTCAGTGTCTATGGTGGCTGAGGAAGGTAAGCTGGCTTGGCAGTGTCCTATGTGCTGAGAAGGTAGCTGGCTCAAGCAGTGTCTCTGGTGCTGAGGAAGGTAGCTGGGCTCAGCAGTGTCTCTGGTGCTGAGGAAGGTAGCTGGGCTCATCAGTGTCTATGGTGCTGAGGAAGGTAGCTGGGCTTGGCAGTGTCTCTTGTGCTGAGGAAGGTAGCTGGGCTCGGCAGTGTCTCTGGTGCTGAGGAAGGTAGCTTTCTCAGCAGTGTCTCTTGTGCTGAGGAAGGTAGCTGGGCTCAGCAGCGTCTCTGGTGCTGAGGAAGGTAGCTGGGCTCAGCAGTGTCTCTGGTGCTTAGGAAGGTAGCTGGGCTCAGCAGTGTCTCTGGTGCTGAGGAAGGTAGCTGGGCTCAGCAGTGTCTCTGGTGCTTAGGAAGGTAGCTGGGCTCAGCAGTGTCTCTGGTGTTTGAAGAAGGTATCTGGGCACAGCAGTGTCTCTGGTGCCTGAGAAGGTAGCTGGGCTCAGCAGCGTCTCTGGTGCTGAGAAGAAGCTGGCTCAGCAGTGTCTCTGATGAAGAGAAGGAAGCGGTTCAGTCATGTCTCTGGTGCGAGGAAGGTAGCTGGGCTCAGCAGTTCCTCTGTGCTGGAAGGTAGCTGGGCTCAGGCAGTGTCTCTGGTGCTGAGGAAGGTAGCTGGGCTCAGCAGTCTCTCTGGTGCTTAGGAAGGTAGCTGGGCTCAACAGTGTGTGTGGTGCTGAGGAAGGTAGCTGGGCTCAGCATTGTGTTTGGTGCTGAGAAAGATAGCTGGGCTCATCAGTGTCTCTGTGCTGGAGGAAGGTAGCTGGCTCAGGCATGTCCTATGTGCTGAAGAAGGTAGCTGGGCTCAGCAGTGTCTCTGGTGTTGAGGAAGGAAGTTGGGCTCATCAGTGTCTCTGGTGCTGAGGAAGGTAGCTGGGCTCAGCAGTGTCTCTGGTGCTGAGGAAGGTAGCTGGGCTCAGCAGTGTCTCTGGTGCTGAGGAAGGTAGCTGGGCTCAGTAGTGTCTCTGGTGCTGAGGAAGGTAGCTGGGCCTCAGTAGTCTCTTATTGCTGAGGAAGTAGCTGGCTCAGCAGTGTCTCTGGTGCTGAGGAAGGTAGCTGGGCTCAGCAGCGTCTCTGGTGCTGAGGAAGATAGCTGGGCTCAGCAGTGTCTCTTGTGCTGAGGAAGGTAGCTGGGCTCAGCAGTGTCTCTGGTGTTGAGGGAGGTAGCTGGGCTCAGTAGTCTCTCTTGTGCTGAGGAAGGTAGCTGGGCTCAGCAGTGTCTCTGGTGCTGAGGAAGGAAGCTGGGCTCAGTAGTCTCTCTTGTGCTGAGGAAGGTAGCTGGGCTCAGTAGTCTCTCTTGTGCTGAGGAAGGTAGCTGGGCTCATCAGTCTCTCTGGCGCTGAGGAAGGTAGCTGGGCTTAGCAGTCTGGTGCTGAGGAAGGTAGCTGGACTCAGTAGTCTCTAGTGCTGAGGAAGGTAGCTGGGCTCAGCAGTCTCTCTGGTGCTGAGGAAGGTAGCTGGGCTCAGCAGTCTCTCTGGTGCTGAGGAAGGTAGCTGGGCTCAGCAGTCTCTCTGGTGCTGAGGAAGGTAGCTGGGCTCAGTAGTCTCTCTGGTGCTGAGGAAGGTAGCTGGGCTCAGCAGTCTGGTGCTGAGGAAGTTAGCTGGGCTCAGTAGCCTCTGGTGCTGAGGAAGGTAGCCGGGCTCAGCAGTCTCTCTGGTGCTGAGGAAGGTAGCTGGGCTCAGTAGTGTCTCTAGTGCTGAGGAAGGTAGCTGGGCTAAGCAGTGTCTCTGGTGCTGAGGAAGGTAGCTGTGCTCACATCTGGTGTGAGAAGGTACTGGGCTCAGTCAGTCTCTCTCGTGCTGAGGAAGGTAGCTGGGCTCAGTAATCTCTCTGGTGCTGAGGAAGGTAGCAGGGCTCAGCAGTCTGGTGCTGAGGAAGGTAGCTGGGCTCAGCAGTGTCTCTGGGGCTGAGGAAGGTAGCTGGGCTCAGCAGTTTCTCTGGTGCTGAGGAAGGTAGCTGGACTCTGCAGTGTCTCTCGTGTTGAGGAAGGTAGCTGGGCTCAGAAGTGTCCTGGTGCTGAGGAAGGTAGCTGGGGCTCAAGCAGTGTTCTGTGCTGAGAAGGTAGACTGGGCCTCAGTAGTCCTGGTGCTGAGGAAGGTAGCTGGGCTCAGGAGTATCTCTGGTACTGAGGAAGGTAGCTGGGCTAAGCAGTGTCTCTGGTTCTGAGGAACGTAGCTGGGCTCAGCAGTGTCCTCTGAGTTGAGAAGGTAGCTGGGCTCAGCATGTCTCTGGTGCTGAGGAAAGGTAGCTGGGCTCAGCAGTGTGGTCTGTTTGCTGAGGGGAAGGTAGCTGGGCCTCATCAGTGTCTCTGTTTGGCTGATGGAAGTAGCTGGGCTGCGCAGTCTCTCTGTGCTGTGAAGATCCTCTTGGTTCAGCACTCCCTCTGTCTCTTCTCTCTGGTGCTGAGGAAGGTAGCTGGGCTCAGCAGTGTCTCTGATACTGAGGAAGGTAGCTAGGCTCATCAGTCTCTATGGTGCTGTGGAAGGTAGTTGGGCTCAGCAGTCTCTCTGGTGCTGAAGGAAATTATCTGGTTAAGCAGTGTCTCTGGTGCTGAGGAAGGCAGCTGGGTTCAACAGTCTTTCTGGTACTGAGGAAGGTAACTGGCTCAGCATGTCTCTGGTGCTTGAGGAAGGTAGCTAGTGCTCAACATCTCTATGGTGCTGTGGAAGGTAGTTGGGCTCAGCAGTCTCTCTTGTGCTGAGGAAGGTATCTGGGCTAAGCAGTGTCTCCGGTGTTGAGGAAGGCAGCTGGGTTCAACAGTCTTTCTGGTACTGAGGAAGGTAACTGGGCTCAGCAGTGTCTCTGGTGCTGAGGAAGGTAGCTAGGCTCAACAGTCTCTCTGGTGCTGAGGAAGTAGCTGGTCTCAGCAGTCTCTCTGGGTGATGAGGAAGGTAGCTGGGTTCATGCAGTTCCTCTTGGTGCTGAGGAAGGTAAGCTGCTCATCAGTCTCTCTGTCTCCGGCGCTTGAGGAAGGGAAGCTGGCTCACAGCACTCTGTCTGTCTCTCTGGTGCTGAGGAAGGTAGCTGGGCTCAGCCAGTGTCTCCAAAGGTGCTGAGATGGTAGCTGGGCTCAGTATCTCTCTGTTGCTCAGGAAGGTAACTGGGTTCATCAGTCTCTTGGTGCTGAGGAAGGTATCTGGGCTCATCAGTCTCTCTGGTGCTGAGGTGTAGCATGGGTTCAGCAGTCTCCTTTCTCTCATGTGTCTGAGGAAGGTAGCTCTGGGCTCAGGCAGTGTCTCTGGTGCTGAGAAGGACTGGTCTCAGCAGCTTACTCTGGTTCTGAGGAAGATAGCTGGGCTTTCAGCAGTGTCTCTTTTTTTCTTCCTTGTGCTGAGAAAGTAGCTGGGCTCAGCAGTGGCTCTGATCTGAGGAAGAAGCTGGGTTTCAGCAGTGTCTCTGTGTCTGAGGAAGGTAGCTGGGCTCAGCAGTGTCTCTGGTGCGGAGGAAGGTAGCTGGGCTCAGCAGTGTCTCTGGTGCTGAGGAAGGTAGCTGTGCTCAGCAGTGTCTCAGGTGTTGAGAAAGGAAGTTGGGCTCATCAGTGTCTCTGGTGCTGAGGAAGGTAGCTGGGCTCAGCAGTGTCTCTGGTGCTGAGGAAGGTAGCTGGGCTCAGCAGTGTCTCTGGTGCTGAGGAAGGTAGCTGGGCTCAGTAGTGTCTCTGGTGCTGAGGAAGGTAGCTGGGCTCAGTAGTCTCTCTGGTGCTGAGGAAGGTAGCTGGGCTCGGGAGTGTCTCTGGTGCTGAGGAAGGTAGCTGGGTTCACCAGTGTCTCTGGTTCTGAGGAAGGTAGCTGGGATCAGCAGTGTCTCTGGAGTTGAGGAAGTTAGCTGGGCTCATCAGTGTCTCTGGTGCTGAGGAAGGTAGCTGGGCTCAGCAGTGTCTCTGGTGCTGAGGAATATAGCTGTGCTCAGCAGTTTCTCTGGTGCTGAGGAAGGTAGCTGGGCTCAGTAGTCTCTCTGGTGCTGAGGAAGGTAGCTGGGCTCAGCAGTGTCTCTGGTTCTGAGGAAGGAGCTGGGCTTCAGCAGTGTCCTCTGGTGTTGAGAAGTTAGCTGGTGGCTCAGCAGTCTCTGGTGCTGAAGGAAGGTAGCTGGGCTCAGCAGTGGTCCTATTTGGTGTTGAGGAGGTAGCCGGGCTTCAGTAGTCTCTCTTGTGCTGAGGAAGTAGCTGGGCTCAAGCAGTGTCTCTGGTGCTGAGAAGGTAGCTGGGGCTCAGTAGTCCTCTTGTGCTGAGGAAGGTAGCTGGGCTCATCAGTCTCTCTGGTGCTGAGGAAGGTAGCTGGGCTCAGGAGTGTCTCTGGTGCTGAGGAAGGTAGCTGGGTCACCAGTTCTCTAGGTCTGAGGCAGGTACTGGCCTCAGCACGTATGTCCTTGGAGTATTGAGGAGTTAAGCTGGGCTCACAGGTCCTCTGGTGCGAGGAAGGTAGCTGGGCTCAGCAGTGTCTCTGGTGTTGAGGGAGGTAGCTGGGCTCAGTAGTCTCTCTTGTGCTGAGGAAGGTAGCTGGGCTCAGCAGTGTCTCTGGTGCTGAGGAAGGTAGCTGGGCTCAGTAGTCTCTCTTGTGCTGAGGAAGGTAGCTGGGCTCAGTAGTCTCTCTTGTGCTGAGGAAGGTAGCTGGGCTCATCAGTCTCTGTGGCGCTGAGGAAGGTAGCTGGGCTTAGCAGTCTGGTGCTGAGGAAGGTAGCTGGACTCAGTAGTCTCTAGTGCTGAGGAAGGAAGCTGGGCTCAGCATTCCCTATCTGGTGCTGAGGAATGTTAGCTGGGCTCAGGACAGTCCTCTCTGGTGCTGAGAAGGTAGCTGGGCTCAGCAGTCTCGCTGTTGCTGAGGAAGCTAGCTGGGCTCATAGGTCTTTCGGTGCTTGAGGAAGGTAGCTGGGCTCAGCCGTCTGGGTGCGAGGAAGTTAGCAGGCTCAGTAGCCTCTGGGCTGAGGAAGGTACCGGGCACAGCCGTCTCACTGGGCTGAGGAAAAGGTAGCGTGGGCTCAGTAGTGTCTCTAGGCTGAGGAAGGTAGCGGGCTAAGCATCTCTCTGGTGCTGAGGAAGGAGCTGGGCTTCAGTAGTCTCTCTGGGCGCTGAGGAAGGTAGCAGGGCCCAGCATGTCTCTGGTGCGAGAAGGTAGCTTGTGCCAGCAGTCTGGTGCTGAGGAAGTAGCTGGGGCTCAGCAGTCTCTCTCGTGCTGAGGAAGGTAGCTGGGCTCAGTAGTCTCTCTGGTGCTGAGGAAGGTAGCAGGGCTCAGCAAGTCTGGTGCTAGAGAAGGTACTGGGTCTCAGCAGTGTCTCTGGGGCTGAGGAAGGTAGCTGGGCTCAGCAGTTTCTCTGGTGCTGAGGAAGGTAGCTGGACTCTGCAGTGTCTCTCGTGTTGAGGAAGGTAGCTGGGCTCAGCAGTGTCTCTGGTGCTGAGGAAGGTAGCTGGGCTCAGCAGTGTCTCTGGTGCTGAGGAAGGAGCTGGGCTCTGTAGGTCTCTGGTGCTGAGGAAGGTAGCTGGGCTCAGTAGTCTGGTGCTGAGGAAGGTAGCTGGGCTCAGGAGTATTTCTGGTACTGAGGAAGGTAGCTGGGCTAAGCAGTGTCCTGTTCTGAGGAACGAGCTGGCTCAGCAGTTGGTCCGCTGGTGTTGAGGAAGGTAGTCTGGGCTCAGCAGTGTCCCCCTCTGGTGCTGAGAAGGTAGCTGGCCTCAGCAGTGTGACCTGTTTGCTGAGGAAGGTACTGGGCTCATCAGTGTCTCTGTTGCTGAGAAGGGTATAGCTGGGCTGCGCAGTTCTCTCTGGTGCTGAAGGAAGGTAGCTGGTTCAGCACTCCCTCTGTCCTCCTGGTGCTGATGAAGGTAGCTGGGCTCAGCAGTCTCTCTGGTGCCGAGGAAGGTATCTAGGCTCAGCACTCTATCTCTCTGGTGCTGAGGAAGGTAGCTGGGCTCAGCAGTGTCTCTGATACTGAGGAAGGTAGCTAGGCTCATCAACGTCCTCTATGTGCTGTGGAAGGTAGTTGGGCTCAGCAGTCTCTCTGGTGCTGAGGAAGGTATCTGGGTTAAGCAGTGTCTCTGGTGCTGAGGAAGGCAGCTGGGTTCAACAGTCTTTCTGGTACTGAGGAAGGTAACTGGGCTCAGCAGTGTCTCTGGTGCTGAGGAAGGTAGCTAGGCTCAACAGTCTCTATGGTGCTGTGGAAGGTAGTTGGGCTCAGCAGTCTCTCTTGTGCTGAGGAAGGTATCTGGGCTAAGC
Source organism: Cherax quadricarinatus (assembly GCF_026875155.1). Taxonomy (NCBI): domain Eukaryota; kingdom Metazoa; phylum Arthropoda; class Malacostraca; order Decapoda; family Parastacidae; genus Cherax; species Cherax quadricarinatus. The sequence continues at coordinate 32,581,476 of NC_069444.1, forward strand.
AGTGTCTCTGGTGCTGAGGAAGGCAGCTGGGTTCAATAGTCTTTCTGGTACTGAGGAAGGTAACTGGGCTCAGCAGTGTCTCTGGTGCTGAGGAAGGTAGCTAGGCTCAACAGTCTCTCTGGTGCTGAGGAAGGTAGCTGGGCTCAGCAGTCTCTCTGGTGCTGAGGAAGGTAGCTGGGTTCATCCGTCTCTCTGGTGCTGAGGAAGGTAGCTGGGCTCATCAGTCTCTCTGGCGCTGAGGAAGGTAGCTGGGCTCAGCACTCTCTCTGTCTCTCTGGTGCTGAGGAAGGTAGCTGGGCTCAGCAGTGCCTCTTGTGCGAGATGGGAAGGTAGCTGGGCTCAGTACTCTCTCTGGTGCTCAGGAAGGTAGCTGGGTTCATCAGTCTCTCTGGTGCTGAGGAAGGTATCTGGGCTCAGCAGTCTCTCTGGTGCTGAGGAATGTAGCTGGGTTCAGCAGTCTCTCTGGTGCTGAGGAAGGTAGCTGGGCTCTGAAGTGTCTCTGATACTGAGGAAGATAGCTGGGCTCAGCAGTGCCTCTGATACTCAGGAAGGTAGCTGGGCCTAGCAGTCCTTTTTTTTCTCCACTGATACAGAGGAAAGGTAGCTGTGCTCAGCAGTTTCTCTGGTGCTGAGGAAGGTAGCTGGGCTCAGTAGTCTCTCTGGTGCTGAGGAAGGTAGCTGTGTTCAGCACTCTCTCTGTCTCTTTGGTGCTGAGGAAGGTAGCAGGGCTCAGCAGTCTCTCTGGTGCTGAGGAGGTAGCTGGGCTCAGTAGTTTCCTGGTGCTTGAGAAGGTATCTGAGTTCATCATCTCACTTCTGTGCTGAGGAAGGTAGCTTGTTGGCTCAGCCTGTCCCTGTTACTGAGGAAGGCATCTGGGCTCAGCAGTCTCTCTGGCGCTGAGGAAGGTAGCTGCCAGCAGTCTCCTCTGGTGCTGAGAAGGTAGCTGGCTCCAGCAGTTTTCTGTGATTGCTGATGAAGTTAGCTTTGCTCAGCAAGTCTCTATGGTGCGAAGAAGGTATCTGGGCTTCAGCAGTCTCTCTGGTTGCTGAGTAAGAAGGTACGCTGGGGGCAGCAGTCTCTGGGGCTAGGAAGGATGCTTTGGTTTTCATCAGTCTCTCTTATGCAGAGGAAGGCAGCTGGGCAATCAGTCTCCTCTGGTGCTGAGAGGTAGGTGGGCTCAGCAGTCTCTCTGGTGCTGAGGAAGTAGGCTGGGCCATCATTCCTCTTGCTGAGGAAGGTGCTGGGCTCATCAGTCTCTCTGGTGCTGAGGAAGGTAGCTGGGCTCAGCACTCTGTCTCTCTGGTGCTGAGGAAGGTAGCTGGGCTCAGCAGTGTCTCTGGTGCTGAGGAAGGTATGCTGGGCTCAGTAGTCCTCTCTTGGTGCAGAGAAGGTAGCTGGGCTCATCAGTCTCTTTGGCGCTGAGGAAGGTAGCTGGGCTTAGCAGTCTGGTGCTGAGGAAGGTAGCTGGACTCAGTAGTCTCTAGTGCTGAGGAAGGTAGCTGGGCTCAGCAGTCTGCTGCTGTGGAAGGTAGTTGGGCTCAGTAGTCTCTCTGGTGCTGAGGAAGGTAGCTGGGCTCAGCAGTCTATCTGGTGCTGAGGAAGGTAGCTGGGCTCAGCAGTCTCTCTGGTGCTGAGGAAGGTAGCTGGGCTCAGCAGTCTCTCTGGTGCGGAGGAAGGTAGCTGGGCTCAGTAGTCTCTCTGGTGCTGAGGAAGGTAGGTGGGCTCAGCAGTCTGGTGCTGAGGAAGGTAGCTGGGCTCAGTAGACTCTGGTGCTGAGGAAGGTAGCCGGGCTCAGCAGTCTCTCTGGTGCTGAGGAAGGTAGCTGGGCTCAGTAGTGTCTCTGGTGCTGAGGAAGGTAGCTGGGCTAAGCAGTCTCTCTGGTGCTGAGGAAGGTAGCTGGGCTCAGTAGTCTCTCTGGTGCTGAGGAAGGTAGCTGGGCTCAGCAGTGTCTCTGGTGCTGAGGAAGGTAGCTGGGGTCAGCAGTCTCTCTGGTGCTGAGGAAGGTAGCTGGGGTCAGCAGTCTCTCTGGTGCTGAGGAAGGTAGCTGGGGTCAGCAGTGTCTCTGGTGCTAGGAAGTAGCTGGGTCACAGTGACTCTGGTGCTGAGGAAAGGTAGCTGGGGTCAGCAGTGTTCTCTGGTGCTGAGGAAAGGTACTGGGGTCAGCAGTTCTCTCTGGTGCTGAGAAGGAGCTGGGGTCCAGCAGTCTCTCAGGGCGAGAAGGTAGCTGGGGTCAGCAGTCTCTCCTCTCTGGTGCTGAGAGATGGTAGCTGGGGTCATCAACTCTCTGTGTGCTGAGGAAGGTAGCTGGGATCAGACAGATCTCTCCCTGGTGCTGAGAAGGTAAGCTGGGGTAGCAGTCCTCCTCTGGTGCTGAGAAGGTAGCTCGGGTCAGCAGTTCTCTCGGTGCTGAGAAGGTAGCAGGGGTCAGCTCTCTCTGGTGCGGAGGAAGGTAAGCTGGGGTCAGCAGTCTCTCTCTTGTTTGAGGAAGGTAGCTGGGTCAGCAATTCTCTCTGGAGCTGAGGAAGGAGCTGGTCAGCAGTCTCTCTGGTGCTGAGGAAGGTAGCTGGGGTCAGCAGTCTCTCTGGTGCTGAGGAAGGTAGCTGGGGTCAGTAGTCTCTCTGGTGCTGAGGAAGGTAGCTGGGGTCAGCAGTCTCTCTGGTGCTGAGGAAGGTAGCTGGGGTCAGCAGTCTCTCTGGTGCTGAGGAAGGTAGCTGGGGTCAGCAGTCTGGTGCTGAGGAAGGTAGCTGGGGTCAGCAGTCTCTTCTGGTGCGAGAAGGTAGCTGGGTCAGCAGTCTCTCTGGTGCTGAGGAAGGTAGCTGGGGTCAGCAGTCTCTCTGGTGCTGAGGAAGGTAGCTGGGGTCAGCAGTCTCTCTGGTGCTGAGGAAGGTAGCTGGGGTCAGCAGTCTCTCTGGTGCTGAGGAAGGTAGCTGGGGTCAGCAGTCTGGTGCTGAGGAAGGTAGCTGGGCTCAGTAGACTCTCTCCTGTAGCTTCTTAATTTTCTTTTTGCGTTCTGAGTTTCAGGGATATGGAGGGTGACTGTACCTGTCATGGGACAGGTTTGAGGAATGACTGTGTCTGTCTTGGGAGAGGTTTGAAGGGTGACTGTACCTGTCCTTTGGGAACAGTTTGAAAGGGCTGTAAAGTGTCATGGAACAGGTTAGAAAGGTGACTGCAAGTGTCATGGGACAGGTTTGAAAGGTGACTGTAAATGTCATGGGACAGGTTTGAAAGGTGACTGTAAATGTCATGGGACAGGTTTGAAAGGTGACTGTACCTGTCTTGGGACAGGTTTGAAGGGTGACTGTACCAGTCTTGGGACAGGTTTGAAGGGTGACTGTACCTGTCTTGGGACAGGTTTGAAGGGTGACTGTACCCGTCTTGGGACAGATTTGAAGGGTGACTGTACCTGTCTTGGGACAGGTTTGAAGGGTGACTGTACCTGTCTTGGGACAGGTTTGAAGGGTGACTGTACCTGTCTTGGGACAGGTTTGAAGGGTGACTGTACCTGTCTTGGGACAGGTTTGAAGGGTGACTGTACCTGTCTTGGGACAGGTTTGAAGGGTGACTGTACCTGTCTTGGGACAGGTTTGAAGGGTGACTGAACCTGTCTTGTTACAGGTTTGAAGGGTTACTGTACCTGTCTTGTTACAGGTTTGAAGGGTTACTGTACCAGTCTTGGGACAGGTTTGAAGGGTGACTGTACCTGTCTTGGGACAGGTTTGAAGGGTGACTGTACCAGTCTTGGGACAGGTTTGAAGGGTGACTGTACCAGTCTTGGGACAGGTTTGAAGGTAACTGTGGAGTACATTATGAATCTCGCGGGTTCCACGATAAGAAAACTTTTACAGACTAGGTGGCAGAAATTGAAGATCTCAGCATCGATTCTCGCTGTTATCAGGCGTAAGGAACACCACTGTGCTCCGTACACCAACCGCAGGTGTCTTTGGTGACAGGAGGAACACGGTGTTCCATCTATGTGGCCATCTGCGCTATTCTGCAGGAAGAAACAGAGCACTGTGCTCTTCCTGTGTGACCCAGTGTGGCCATTTTCTTAACCACAGGACCCTAGCTACGCCAGTGCCAGCACTGAATGGGAGACTCCAGCGTCAGAACCTAGTCCAGCACTGGCCTACAAACAATCAAGTTGGGATGGTCCCTTCCCTGAAAGGGAACTTGCCACCACGCTTAGGGCATAACATCAGACATATTCATGGACTGAGAATCCTAGTTAAAATAAGCATAAAATGAGTCATTACAACAAGACTTGTGTTTAGTAACCTGGATGATGCAAGTTAACGGAGATCAATACAATATTAACAGCAACAGCTGGATAGCAGCACCAACAGCAGCAGCAATAATTACAAGTGAACAACAGTATCAGAATAACAGCAACAGAAGTTTACTGGACTCTAGAGCAGCAATAACAGAAGGAAAAAGAGTAGTGTGTAAACAACAGTAAAACAGAAGAGAGGTATGTGGAGAGTACTGGTGGAGTGTGTGAGTGTTGGTGGAGTGTGTGAGTGTTGGTGGAGTGTGTGAGTGTTGGTGGAGTGTGTGAGTGTTGGTGGAGTGTGTGAGTGTTGGTGGAGTGTGTGAGTGTTGGTGGAGTGTGTGAGTGTTGGTGGAGTGTGTGAGTGTTGGTTGAGTGTGTGTGTTGGTGGAGTGTGTGAGTGTTGGTGGAGTGTGTGAGTGTTGGTGGAGTGTGTGAGTGTTGGTGGAGTGTGTGAGTGTTGGTGGAGTGTGTGAGTGTTGGTTGAGTGTGTGTGTTGGTGGAGTGTGTGAGTGTTGGTGGAGTGGGGTGAGTGTTGTGGAGTGTGTGAGTGTTGGTTGAGTGTGTGTGTTGGGGGAGTTTTGGAGTGTTGGTGGTTGTGTGAGTGTTGGTGAGTGTGTGGTGTTGGTGGAGTGGTGTGTTTGGTGGAGTGTGTGAGTGTTGTGTGGGTGGTGGGTTGAGTTTTGGGAGTGTTTTGAGTGTTGGTGGGTTGTGTGTGTGGGTGTTTGGGTGGTAGTGTGTGGGGTGTGGTGGAGTGTTTTGTGATTGGTGGAGGGGTGGTTTGAGGTGTTTGGTGGGGGGTGTGTGAGTGTTGGGGTGGGAGTTTTGATTGGGGTGTGTGAGTGGATTGTGTGAGTGTTGGTGGGTGGGGGGTGAGTGTTGGGGGGGATGTGTGAGTGTTGGTGGAGTGGTGTGAGTGTTGTGGTGGAAGTGTGTGTGTTGGTGGAGTGTGGAGTTTTTGGGTGGAGTGGGGTGAGTGTTGGTGGAGTGTGTGTGTTGGGGGGAGTGTGTGGTGTTGGTGGGGGTGGTGGGGGGGGTGGGGGTTTTTGGGGTTTTTGGAGTGTGTGGGTTGGTGGAGGTGTGTGTTGGTGGGGGGAGTTTGGTGGGGGGGGGTGGTTGTTGGTGGGGGGGGGGGGGGGGGGGGTGTTTTGGTTGTGGGGTTTGGGGGTTGGTTGTGGTTGGTGGAGTGTGGGTGTTGGTGGAGTGTGTGAGTGTTGGTGGGTGTGGGTTTTGGTGGGTGGTGAGTGGGGAGGTGGGTTTTGGTGGGGGTGGGGGGAGTGTTGGTGGGTGTGTGGTGTTGGTGGGTGTGGGAGTTTGGTGGGGGTTTGGGTTTTGGTGGGGGGTGGGTGGGGGTGGGTTTGTGTGGTGTTGGTGGGTGTTGGGTTTTGGGGTGGAGGTGTGGTGGGTGGGGGGTGGGTTTGGGTGGAGGTGTGGTGTTGGTGGGTGGTGGGTTGGTTGGGGGGGTGTGGGTGGGTTGTGGTTTTGGTGGGTGTGGTGGGTGGAGGTGGGGTTTTGGTGGGGGTGTGTTGGTTGGGAGGGGTTTTTGGTGTTGGTGGGTGTTGTGGTGTTGGTGGGGTTGAGTTTTGGGAGGTTGTGTTTGGTGGGTTTTGGGGGTTTTGGGGTTGGGTGTGGTTTTGTGAGGTTGGGGAGGTGTGGTGTTTGGTTGGGTGTGTGAGGGTTGGGGGATGTGTGATTTGGTTGCGTGTTGGGGGTGGATTGTGATTTTTGTGGAGTGTGGGTGTTGGGGGTTTTTGAGTTTTTGGTGGAGTGTGTGAGTTTTTTTGAGTGTGGGGGTTTGGGGGAGTGGGGGGAGTGTGGGGGGTGGGGGAGTGGGGGGGTGCGGGGGGGTTTGGTGGGTGTGTGAGTTTGGGGGAGTGTGGGTGTTGGGCGTGTGTGTTTGGGGGGGTTTTTGGGAGGGGTTTTGGGTTTAGTGTTGGGTGTTGGTGCAGTGGTGAGTGTTTGGTGGAGTTTTTGGGGGTTTTGGGTGGGTGTTGGTTTTGGGTGTTATTTGGTGGGTGGGGTTTGGATGAAATGTTTTGAGTTTTGGGTTGGAGGTGTGAGTGTTGGGGGAGTTGTGAGTTTGGGCAGGTGGGTTTTGGTGGAGTTGTGATTTTGGGTGGGGTGTGTGAGTGTGGGTGGAGTGTGTGAGTGTTGGTGGTGTGTGAGTGTTGGGGGAGTGTTTTGGGGTGTTGGTGGGGTGGGGTTGGGCATGTGTGTTTTGGTGGATTGGAGTTTTTTGGGGGGGAGTTGTGAGTGTTGGGGGAGTGTGTGAGTTTTGGGGGTGTGTGAGTGTTGTGATGTGGGGTGTGTTGGGGAGGTGGGTGTTGGTGGGTGTGGGTTTTGTTGGGGAGGGGTTTTTGGGTTTTGTTGGGGAGGTGAGTGTTGTGGACGTGTGGGGTTGTTGGAGGTGTGATTTGTTGGGCGTGTGGGGTTGGGGGTGAGGTTGTTGGGCGTGGGAAGGTTGTTGGAGCGTGGGGGCGTTTTTTGGGAGTGGGGGGTTTTTGGGGTGTGAGCGTTGTTGGAGGTTGAGGTTGTTGGAGAGGTGGGTTTGTTGGGAGTGTGGGTTTGTTGGGAGTGTGGGTTGGTTGGGAGGGTGTGAGGTTGTTGGGAGTGTGAGCGTGTTTGGGGAGAGTGTGGGGTTTGGGGTTGGAGCGTGTGAGCGTTGTTGGGATGGAGCTTTGTTGGGCGTTGTGAGCGTTGTTGGAGAGTGTGAGCGTTTTTGGGAGCTGGGAGGTTGTTGGAGGGGCGTTTTGGGAGAGTGGGGTTGTTGGGGTTGTGACGTTGTTGGAGATGTACGTTGTTGGGCGTGTGAGCGTTGTTGGGAGGGGAGCTTGTTGGAGCGTTTTGAGCGTTGTTGGAGATTTTGTGAGCGTTTTTTGGGAAAAGATTTTCTGGCGTTTTGGAGCGTGTTGGGGAGCGTTGTTGGGGTGTGGCGTTTTTGGGAGGTGTGAGCGTTTTGGAGGTGTAGCTTTGTTGGGGGTGGCGTTGTTGGACTTTGAGGGTTTTTGGGGATTTGGGGAGGTTGTTGAGGTGTGAGCGTTTTTGGGAGCGTGGAGCGTTGTTAGCGTGTAGCTTTTTTGGAAAGGGTGTACGTGTTGGAGGTGTAGGTTGTTGGGGTGTGAGCGTTTTTGGGAGGTGGGGTTTTGGGGGTGTGACGTTGTTGGAGGTGTGAGCGTTGTTGGAGGGTTGACGTTTTTGGGGGTGGAGCGTTGTTGGAGCGTGAGGTTGTTGGAGCGTGTGACGTTGTTGGAGAGTGTGAGGTTTGTTGGAGGGTGAGGTTGTTGGGGGGTGTGAGCGTTGTTGGAGCGTGTGGCGTTTTGGAGGGTGTGGCGTTTTGGGCGTTGAGCGTTGTTGGAGAGTGTGACTTTGGTTGGAGCGTGTAAAGCTTTTTTGGGAGCGTGGGGGAGCGTTGTTGGAGGTGTGAGCGTTTTGGGCTTTTTGTGGCGTTGTTGGTGTGAGCGTTTTTTGGGGGGGTGAGCGTTTTTTGGGAGAGTGTGAGCGTTGTTGGAGCGGGAGCGTTTTTGGAAAGGGTGTGAGCGTTGGGAGATTTGGGGCGTTTTTGGAGCGTGGCGTTGGAGGGGTTGAGCCTTTTTGGAGCTGTGAGCGTTGTTGGGCGTGTAGCTTTGTTGGACGTGTGAGCGTTTTGGGAGTTGACGTCTTTGGAGGTGTACTTGTTGGAGAGGGGGGGGGCGTTGTTGGGAAGTGTGGGGGGTTTTTGGAGTGTGAGCGTTGTTGGAGCGTGTGGGGTTTTGGGGAGTGTGAGCGTTTTTGGGGAGTGGAGGGTTGGAGGTGTGGCGTTTTTGGGTAGTGTGAGCGTTGTTGGGGCGTGTGAGCTTTTGGAAGTGTACGTTTTTGGGAGGTTCTTTGTTGGAGATGTGACTTTGTTGGGGTGTGCGTTGGGGAGCGTGTGAGCGTTTTTGGGAGCGGTGAATGTGTTGGAGCGGTGGCGTTGTTAGGTGGGGGCGTTGTGGGGGTGTGACGTTTTTGGGCGTTGGCGTTGTTGGGGAGTGAGCGTTTTGGGACGTGGGCGTTGTTGGAGAGTGTGAGCGTTTTTTTGGAGCTTTTGAGGTTGTTGGAGGTGGAGCGTTGGGAGGGGGCGTTTTGGGAGGGAGCGTTGTTGGGCGTGTGAGCGTTTTGGAGGTGTAGCTTTGTTGGGGGTTTTTGGGCTTTTTTGGAGCGTGTGAGCGTTTTGGGAGGTGTGAGCGTTTGACGTGTGAGGGTTGTTGGAGAGTGTACGTTTTTGGGAAACTTTTAGGTTTTTGGGAAGTGTGAGCGTTTTTGGGCTGTGAGCGTTGTTGGAGAGTGTGAGCGTTGTTGGAGCGTGTGAGCGTTGTTGGAGCGTGTGAGCGTTGTTGGAGCGTGTGAGCGTTGTTGGAGCGTGTGAGCGTTGTTGGAGCGTGTGAGCGTTGTTGGGAGCGTGTAGCGTTGTTGGAGGTTAGCGTTTTGGAGGTGTGAGCGTTGGGGGGCGTGTGAGCTGTTGGAGAGTGGAGCGTTGTTGGGCGTGTGAGCGTTGTTGGAGCGTGGAGGTTGTTGGAGTTTTGGAGCGTTGTTGGGCTGTGATTTTTGGAGGTTTAAAGCTTGTTGGGAGTGTGACGTTTGGAGAGTGTGAGCGTTGTTGGGCGTGGAGGTTTGGGGAGATGTGAGGGTGGGGTTGTTGGGAGTGTAGTGTTGGGAGGTGGGCTTTGTTGGAGGGTTTTGACGTTGTTGGGCTGGGGGGCGGTTGGAGAGTGTGAGCGTTGTTGGAGAGTGTGACTTGTTGGAGCGTGTGACTTTTTGGAGCTGGACGTTGTTGGAGAGTGGTGAGCGTTGTTGGAGCGTTGAGCGTTTTTGGGAAGTGTGACGTTGTTGGGCGTGTGGGGGTTTTTTGGGGGAGGGAGCTTTGTTGGGCGTGTACGTTGTTGGGGTGTGAGCGTTTTGGAGGTGGGGCGTTGTGGAATGTGAGCGTTGTTGGAGCGGTGATTTGGAGGGGAGCGTTTTTGGGAGCGTGGGGGAACTTTGTTGGGCTTTTGGGACGTTTGTGGGAGAAGGGGGGTTTTTGGAGCTTTGGGGCGTTGTTGGAGGTGTGGCGTTTTTGGAGGGTGAGGTTGTTTGGGCGTGTGAGCGTTGTTGGAGGGTTGAGCGTTGTGGAGCGTGTGAGCGTTTTTGGGCGTTGAGCGTTTTTTTGGAGAGTGTGGGTTGTTGGAGCGTTGGGTTTTTTGGAGAGTGTGAGGCTTGTGGAGCGTGTGAGCGTTTTTGGAGAGGTGAGCGTTTTTGGGCGTTGAGCGTTGTTGGAGCGGTTTGAGGTTGTTGGAGAGTGTGAGCGTTGTTGGGTGTGAGCTTTTTGGGGGAGGTGTGACTTGTTGAGAGTGTGGGTTGTTGGGGCTGTGGGGTTGTTGGAGCGTGTGACGTTTTTGGGGAGGTGTGACGTTTTGGAAGTGTGAGCTTTGTTGGAGCGTGTGAGCGTTGTTGGAGAGTGTGACGTTTTTGGAGCGTGGAGCTTTGGGGGCTTTGGAGCGTTGTTGGAGAGTGTGAGCGTTTTGGAGCGTGTGAGCGTTTTTGGGAGCGTGTGAGCGTTGTTGGGAGTGTGACGTTGGGGAGGTGTGAAGGGGTTTTTTTGGGAGCGGTGAGGTTGTTGGAGCGTGTGAGCGTTGTTGGGGGTTGTGGCGTTTTTGGGAGCGTGTGAGCTTTGTTGACGTGTGAGCGTTTTTGGAGAGGTGGCGGGGAGCTGTAGCGTTGTTGGGGGGTGTGGCGTTGTGGAGAGTGTGAGCGTTGTTGGAGGTGGAGCGTTGTTGGAGGTGTGAGCTTTTTGTTGGAGCGTGTGACGTTGTTGGGAGTGTGAGCGTTGTTGGAGCGTGTGAGCTTTTGTTGGAGGTGTTAGCGTTTTTGGAGCGTGTAGCATTGTTGGAGGTGTGACGTTGGGGGGCGTGTGGGGGTTTTTGGAGCTTTTGGGGGACGTTTTTGGAGCGTGTGAGCGTGTTGGCGTGGATCGTTTTTTAGAGCGGGGGAGCGTTGTTGGAGCGTTGAGCGTTGTTGGAGCTGTGAGCGTTTTGGGAGGGTGAGCGGTTGGGAAATGTGAGCGTTTTTGGGGTGTGAGCGTTTTTGGGAGATGTGAGCGTTTTTGGAGGTGTGAGGTTTTTTGGGCGGGGAAGCTTTTGTTGGAGCGTGTGAGCGTTGTTGGAGTGTGAGCTTGTTGGGGGTGACGTTGTTGGAGGTGTTGGGTTGTTGGATGTGAGCGTTGTTAGTGTGAGCGTTGTTGGAGCGTGGAGCGTTGTTGGACGTGTGAGCGTTTTTGGGGAGGTGGAGCGTTTTGGGGGTGTGGCGTTTTTGGGAGTGTGTGAGCGTCTCACCAGTTTTGGGAAACACGAGGGTGAAAACACAAACTTTCTATTTTTTCTTGATGTGGTGTGTGTGCTGGTGTGATTGTGGTGTGATGTTGTGTTTGTAGGGTGGTGTGATGTGCGGGTGCTTGGGGTTTTGTGTGATGTGCTGTTTTAGTGCTGGGTTGTGGGTGGTGGAGGCGGTGTGATTGCTTGCTTGTGGGGGTTGTGTGTGTGCGGGTGTGTGCTGGTGTTTGTAGGGGGTGATGTGCTGGTTATGGCTGGTGCTTGTGGGGTGGTGTGAGGTGGTGTTTGTGGGGGGGGTTTGTGTGATGTGCTGGTTTATGTGGGTGCTTTAGGGTGGGGGGATTTGGGGGTTGATGTGCGGTGCTTGTAGGTTGTGTGATGTCTGTGCTTGTAGGGGGGTGTGATGTGTGTGTATGCTGGTGCTTGTGGGGTGGTGTGAGGGCTGGTGTATTGGGGTGCTTGGGGTTGTGTGATGTGCTGGGTGATGTGGGGTGCTTGTGGGTTTGTGTATGTGGTGGATGTGCGGTGCTTGTGGGGTTGTGTGTTTTTTGGGTGATTTTCTGGGCTTGTGGGGTGGGTGATGTGGGGTTTGGATGTGCGGGTCTTGATTTGTGATGTGCTGGTGTATGTGCGGGTGTTTTGTAGGGGGGGTTGAGTGTGGGTGTGTGTGGTGCTTTGGGGGTTGTGTGATGTGCTGGTGTATTTGTGGTGTTTGTGGGGGGTTATGTCGGGGTGTGATGTCGGGTGATGTTGTGATGTGCTGGGTGATGTCTGGGGGTTGTGGGTGGTGGGGTGTCGGGGTTTAGTGCGGTGTAGTGGGGTGGTTAAGGGGGGTGTGATGTGAAGTGTGATTGTGATGTGAATCTGGGGTTTGGGGGGGTTAGATGTGCGGGTGGATTGCTGGGGTTTGTGGGGGGTAATTGGGGTTTTGATGTGGGGTGGTTTAGGGTGGTGAATTGGGTGTGTTTTCTGGTGTTGTGGGTGGCAGATTGCTGGTGTGAGTCGGGTGGTTGAGGGTGGTAAAATTGTGGGTGTTTCTGGGGGTTTGGGGGTGGTAGTGTGCTGGTGTGAGTGCGGGGTTTAGGGTGGGGGATGTGCTGGTGTGATGTTGGTGGTTGAAGGGTGGCGAAGTGATGAGTGATGGGTGGGGTTGTAGGGGGGCGAGATGTGCGGGTGTGGGTGCTGTGGTTGAAAGGTGGCGAGAGTCTGGTGTGGTGTTGGGGGTTGTGGGGTGGCGAGATTGTGGTTTGATGTGCTGGGGGTTGTAGGGGGGAGTGTGGGGGTGTGTGTGCTGGTGGTTTGGGGTGGTGAAATTGCTGGAGTGATGGCGGGGGTTGTAGATTGGCGAGATGTGCGGGTGTGATTGCCGGGGTTTAGGGTGGTGAATTGCTTGTGTGTGTCTAGTGGTGTGGGGGAGCGAGATGTTTAGTGTGATTGCTGGGGGTAGGGTGGCAAGATTGCGGTTGATGTGCTGGGGGTTTGTAGGGTGGTGAGATGTCGGTTGATGTGTGGTTATTTGTGCGGGGATTGAATTGTAAAGCTCTGGTGTGATTGGGGGTGTTTGTTTTTTGGGATATTTTGCTGGGGGGAAGGCTGTTTTTAAACCTGGGGGTGGATATGCTGGTATGTTGGGTTTCTGATCGGTGATGTGCTTGTGGGTGCTTGTGATTTTGTGAGGGGGGGGTGATATGTGGGGGTGTGAGGTGTGATGAGTGAGATGTTGGTGTTGTGTTTTGGGGGTAAGTGTTTTTTTTGAGGGTGGTGGTGTGATGTGCTGGTTTTTGATGTGTTTGTAAAAGTGCTAGTGTGATGTGTTGGTGCAATGTGCTTGTGGTGCTATGTTTTGGCAGTGTGAGGCGCTATTGTGATGTGCTTGTGTGAGGTGCTTGTGTGATATCCTTGTCAGATGTCCTGGTGGTGGTGAAATGTGCTAGTGGTGTGCTGTGCTGGGGTGCTATGAGCTGGTGGTTTGATGTGCTGGTGGTGAAAATGTGCTGGTGGTGTCATGTGCTGGTGTGATGAGCTGGTGGTTTGATGTGCTGGTAGTTTGATGTGCTGGTGTGATGTGAAGGTGTGATGAGCTGGTGGTTGTGGTGGTGAGATATGCTGGTGTGATCTACTGGTGTGATGTGCTTGTGGTATGATGTGCTCGTCGTGTGATGAGCTGGTGATGTGATGTGCTGGTGGTGTGATGTGCTGGTGGTGTGATGTGCTGGTGGTGTGATGTGCTGGTGTGATCAGCTGGTGGTGTGATGTGCTGATGGTATCAGGTACTGGTGGTGCGCTGTGCTGGTGTGAAGTGCTGATGGTATGAGGTGCTGATGGTGTGATGTGCTAGTGGTGCGATGTACGGGTGGTGTGATGTGCTGATGGTGGAAGGTACTGGTGTGTGGTGGTGGTGGTGCGATGTGCTGGTGGTGTGATGTGTTGGTGATGCGATGTGCTGGTGGTGTGATGTTCTGGTGGTGTGATGTGCTGGTGGTGTGATATGCTTTTGGTGTGAGGTGTTGGTGGTGTGATGTGCTGGTGGTGTGATGTGCTGGTGTTATGTGATGGTGTGATGTGCTGGTGGTGTGAGGTGCTGGTGGTGTGAGGTGCTGGTGGTGTGATATGCTGGTGATGGTGTGCTGTTTGGGGTGGTCTGCCTACCTGTAGTATACCAGGTGTTCCGGGGGTGACCGCCCCCGCGGCCCGGTCAATGACCAGGCCTCCCGGTGGATGAGGAGCTGATTAACCAGGCTATTACTTCCGACCTCAAGCAATTCAAGGAACTACAGTCTAGTGGGTAAGGTACTGACTTACTGACATCGGCTATCTCTCCAGTTCCCTCTTGGAGACAGCCAGGGGCCTATTGGTAATCCCCCTTAAGTACACTGAGAGGCATTTGAACAGTCGTGGACCCACGATATTTATTATATTTTCTCTTAGTGGGCTCGAGGCACCCTTGCTTTTCAGTGGAGTAATTTTGCACCACCTGCAGAGTCTTTGGCTCTCATAGGGAAGGTTTTTCGTGTGCAGAGTTGGGATCAATCTCTCCAAGATTTCCCAGGTATAAATTTTGATGCGCCTTTCTCGCCTTCGTTCCAAGAAGTACAGGTCAAGGAACTTCAAATGGTCCCAGTAACTGAGTGCTGGACTGTGCTTATATATGGAGTAATGGTTCCTTATATATTCTCCCGATCTGCACTTTTTCCTGTATTGAAACAGGCTTTAAGAGTACAACAATATTCCAGCCTGGAACAATAGGCCAGGCATGGGCAAAGTAAGGCACATGGGCCATATCCGGCCCAACAGGGAATTCTATCCGGCCAGTCAGTGTGAATAGATACTCAGAAGAAACAAAACTGCACAATACCATGACTGGAGCAATTTCAGGGCATCCAATTTAAGAAATAATTAATGTTGACAAGTGTGATAACCAGGAAGTGATGTTGGGAAACTACAGCAGCCAGACCTAACACTGTTTGCTGCACTTAGTACAGTGTAGATAGATTACAAGGAGTGTGCCACCTGTGAACCAGCTGTGTGAGTACATGTCAACACCAGCTGAGAGTGTTGGTGGTAGTGGCGGCGTTGAGGGTGGTGGTGATGGTTGTGGTGGTGAGGGTGATGGTGGTGGTGAGAGTGGTGGTGATGAGGGTGGGGAAGGCAGGTCACGTCCAGATATTCCACTATGGTTGTGGGTGAAGGCAAACCATCAAGTGTGGCCACTGTAGTGAAGGTATCTGGTCACCTCCACTGCATAACTCACTAGCTTACTTTCACCACAATACTACTAATACTTACAATAATAGTACCACTAATACTAATAATAGTACAACTAATCTACTAATAGTACTACTACTACTAATAGCAGTAGTACTACTGCTACTACTACTACTACTTCTACTACTACTACTAATAATTTGATCACAATAATATTCGCATCTAATATACGCTAGGAAAATCTCAGAATCTGAGGAACTTCATCAAAAGCGTCATCCACGACACTATGTACGACACAAGTCAGAACCATCCTAGAGTACGCAGAACCACACTGATACCCATACTATCATACATGGCAAGGAACTGGAGAAAGTGTAGAAGTTCGCAACGAGCCAAGTGCCGTAACTAAGGAATGTTAGAAAACAGATTGACTTGGGGAGACATGACAGAAGCATACACGATGCTTGGAGAACTCAATATGTATAGTTGGAAGTCAAAAGCAAAGTGATGTCCTGAACTATGTCTTCAGCCTCAGCAGGGTCGGGAAGTTTAATGACTTGTATAGAGTAAGAGAGAAAACAGGAGCCATACATAGCTTTAAGGAAATGTATTTGTGGGCCAACGAGGTCATGAGTGAACCAAGTAACAGCCTGTTAAGAGGAAGGACCAGGAACTTAGAACCAACCTCTCATGTAATAAATATTAGAGTACAAATACGCGAGTACGTATTCCTTACCAGCCTTCCTCTGCCACCATGACCTTCAGTACACGAGTCTGTGCCTCTCCCGGGAAAATCTATCCTGACGTTTCCAATCATACCTATAGCATTTTTCTAACACATTTTGTATGCATCACATTCTATCTCATCCCGAGAAGTTCAGAGTGAGGATAAACAATATATTATATTATATATATATATATATATATATATATATATATATATATATATATATATATATATATATATATATATATATATATAAAATGTCGTACCAAATAGGTAAAACTGGTCAATTATCAAGAACTCATTTAAAATTAAGTCCTTTCTAAAATTTACTCTTATACGTTGAAAAACACATTTTTTTTCTTTTATGTGAATATAAAATTAATAATTTTGTACCAAAAGAACCCTAGAAAACTTACCTAACCTTATTATAACAAGCGCAATTTAATTTAACCTAATCCAACTAAACATATTTTAGATAAGTTTACAATAATTTAATTAATAATAAACAAACACAATGAAATGTATTTTTTTCATTAGGTTCAGAATGATTTTTTGCGAAATTATTGCCTTATTCGGCAAGAAGAGCGTTGCTATTTAAGCTAAAAAACGCAAGTTTTACCTAATCAACATGACATATATACTTGATAAACAGTTGACTCAGACATCTCTAGGGTGTAGAGAAAGCCATTTAAGAACGAATGAAAAGAGGTGAGGTGGGGGGTCATCATACTGAAAAATATATTCACTTTAAGAGGTCAAAAGTGAAAAACAAGAAAAACCAAAAGAAAATATGAAGTTAAGGTTGCAAAGGAATCCAGGACCATCCCTAAGGGTTTCCTGCAGGTATATAGGAATAAAATTAATGGAAAGATAGGCTTACTTAAATTTGATTCAGGTCAACTTACTGTAAGTGACAAAGGAACGTGTACATGTGTAGTATTTTCAACACTTATTTCCTACTTTTTTTTCACAGAAAATACAAACGAAATACCTGAAATAATTATAATTGTCAGGACGAAAATAAATTATGTCCTCAATTATGGTCCTCAAACAATTAGACAAATTAAAGTAAATGAGCCACCAGACCCTTTTGAACTGTTTTGAAGATTTCTAAAGAAATGTAAAGATGAATTTAGTAAAACCAAAAAGGTCTCCTCGAAAACAAATAGGTTTTGTATCAGATAAATGGAAAATGGCAAATAAATTTATAATTTGAAGCTGCGGGGGTATCAGCCTAACCTCAATTGTGGGAAAATTGATGGAATCAATAATTCTGATATAAATTGAAGCCATCTTGAAAAAATAATTAGGACAAAGACTCTGTACACTGTTTTAAAAAGGGTCGTTCTTGCCTTACATTTACTAACCTTTTTCACTAAGGTATTCAAGGAGGTAGAAAAAGATAAAGAATACTAGTTTGTTTATAAGGACTTCAGTAAGACCTTTGATAAAGTTCCACACAGGAGACTGATTAAGAAAGTAGCGGAACATGGAACAGGTGGGCAAATTATCTCCTGGGTCGATTATTTTAATTATAATAAAAAAAAGCGCTAAACCACTCTCCTGGGTCGCGCATGCTGACCGATAGGCAACAATGTGTTTGCATTAACGAGGGAAAATCGGAACGGGGACCCGGTACGAGTGGTGTGCCACAACAGTCAGTGGATCATTGTTCACAATTTACATTAACGACGTAGATGAATGGTTCAGAGAACCGACAAGTTGATAAATTAGAGACATGTGCAACACTTGGGTATCTTAATGAGGAAACGTTTCGCCCCACAGTGGCTTCATCAGTCCATACAAAGGAGAATGGTGAAGAACAGGAGTTTGAGGTAATCAGTCCCTCAGCCTTGAGTCGATGTGGTCAGTCCATCAATCTTGTTCTTCACTGTTCTCCTTTGTATGGACTGATGAAGTCACTGTGTGGCGAAACGTTTCCTCATTAAATATACCCAAGTGTTGTATATGCCTAATTTATCACATTAACGACGTGTATGAGGGAATAAACAGTAACATACGTGTGCCAATGACGCTTTAATAGTCCGTCAAATAATTTGTAATGTGAAGCTAGAAGTGTACAGGAAGCATGTCTAGTGTTCTCATTAGTCACCTCATGTTATTCTGCCATGATGGTGTAGTGATCTACAGCTTCCAGAGTTTAACTGGCTTCCTGGGAGGCTGCCTAATGTCTCGGGCTGAAGTCTCGGCCAGGAGCTGTATAGTTCTTTGCTCTAAGAACCACTTGTTTCCCTGGTTTCATTGATCACACATACACACACACAATATATATATATATATATATATATATATATATATATATATATATATATATATATATATATATATATATATATATATATATATATGCAATAAGATCACAGTAAACAGGTGATTTCAGAATATGCAAAACAACCACTCTGAAAGAATAGAGAAATTCTAAGCGCTTTCGTGACTACTCACATTATCAAGGAACTATGAAAGTAAAGCATCCAAGGAAGGTATATAAGGGGTCTGGCCAACACCTCACTATCAGATCCCACAACGGTTAAACACCTGACGCTCGCCGGCCCAACTGGACAGGTCCTTTGCACAACCCACCAACAAACTATTCTACCCAAGAAATTTTTAAAAATTATTATTTGTCCAGTGTATTATTAAATTCTTCCCAAATTCTATTAATTATAAATGGATCTAATTTATATAAACCAAAGGAAATATTCCATTCTTGACAGAGACCAAGTCCTTCTTCGAGTGACTGACCAACACTTTTCATTCATCAAAATGATCTCGGAGGGCTTTCAAAACCCGGCAGCATCGTGGAAGGTTATGTTAGGATCCTGCAGCCTCTTTTGAATGCGGTCAATATGAGTACCATATTCCAAAATCCTAAAAAAGACAGAAAATCGTAACTCAACATTCGGTTATACAGCTGCCTTGAGTCATTTCTTGTTTCACTGGTCTCGTTTTCATTGTCTATCAAGTCCTGGAGAACTTGAAGTATTTCCTTACTGACGGGCTACACTGCTGCTGTATTGAACGAGAGAAGAACAGGTAAAGAACTTTAGAAATCTGAGGTCATGCTGTTCAATCACTTCTTGTATGACAGTTGGAGTCTCTTCGACACCATCAAGAAACTACGGCCAGTCTGGTCAGGATCAATCTGGCAGCCTCACTTTTAATCTCGTCATATTCGGACTTATCTGACTTGACTTCCTCCTCGGTGGCTCGTGACACATTTGTACTTGATCCACCTTCGGATTCTAAAAACTTGTACCAGGTGCAGGTAACTCCATGGAACGCGTTGAACAACTTGTTCCTGGCTTTTCAAAGAAGGGCATGAACAATTTGCTCGACTTTTTGTCTTCCTCCTCCTCCAACTTTTGTTTCTTCCGTCCTTCAGTTCCACTTTCCTTCTTCGTGAAGAAACGTTTCCTGGTCTTCTTACACAATGATCTGAAATAAGGAACTAACACTTTTAATAACAACATTAAATTTCACAGAATTTACACAAAATTCTAGAGGTATGTGGTTATGTAGGTCCCACCACTGTATCTTGATCTAATAATTTATATAAGTGGTTTAACAATGTAACCATCCTGGTGCTTCTCACACTTGATAATCAAAGACAGTTCATATATATAAAGGAAACTGTTTTTTCACCATCCGAGGATTGCTTGTCTGACTTTAATAGAAACTGCTGAGTGGCATCCCCCTTTAAGTGGCGCCCAGGGCACGTGCCATACCTGCGGGTGTGCCCAAGGCACGTGCCATACCTGCCATACCTTAGGTATACCACTGCGGGTGTGCGAACACCGCGTGTTAGGTTGTAATTTGAAGAGTTTACTCTCATCACTCGATATTTTCTGGCCTATGATATTACACTGATTTTAGGTTAAGTCTGTGGTGCTAATTCCGTATATTATCGGTGTTGCTTGATTAACTCTACTTTTGGCTTCCCACTGAAAAAGATAAAGGCGGAGCTAGCTTACAAATTATTTTTTAGATCAAGGAAGCAAGAAGTTGACCATCTTCAGGTCAAGACAAAAAAACATCTTGTACTCATGATAGCAAAGGTTCTTCAAGACAATTTTGATAGTTTCTTATTCTTCTTTGTTTTGTTGGGTGAACAATTGGTTACCATGTGCAATAAGACAGTTCAAGCTTCTAATAGAGTTTTCTATAAACAGCCGTCAGTCTCTTGACTGATATTCAAGTCCCATTTAAAGAACAAGTCTAAGGATGTTATTGCAGTATACAAGTTTTTATCTTGGCTGAAGTTAAGGAGTTCAATCTCTCCTATCTGATAAGATAACATTTTATCTTCTTGTTAATTATATATATATTATATATATATATATATATATATATTTATTATAGATATTATATATCTTCTTGTTATATATATATATAGTTCTTTTGTCTTAGACTTAATGCTATAAGTTTAAAGTCTTACTTTGACAGACTCAGGTCAAGTTGTACATCATTAAGCTCTTCTTGGGAGACCTGCTGGGGTGTTTAAAAACTTACTTTATATTCCCTTCCCCTATGTTACATCTTCCCCTGTGTTACATCTTCCCCTGTGTTACATCTTCCCCTTGTGTTACATCTTCCCCTGTGTTACATCTTCCCCTTGTGTTACATCTTCCCCTTGTGTTACATCTTCCCCTGTGTTACATCTTCCCCTTGTGTTACATCTTCCCCTGTGTTACATCTTCCCCTTGTGTTACATCTTCCCCTGTGTTACATCTTCCCCTTGTGTTACATCTTCCCCTGTGTTACATCTTCCCTTGTGTTACATCTTCCCTTGTGTTACATCTTCCCGTGTTACATCTTCCCCTTGTGTACATCTTCCCCTGTGTTACATCTCCTTGTGTTACATCTTCCCTGTGTTACATCTCCCCTGTGTTACATCTTCCCCTTGTGTTACATCTTTCCTGTGTTACTCTATCCCCTTGTGTTACATCTTCCCTGTGTTACATTTTACCCTTGTGTTACATCTTCCCTGTGTTACATCTTCCCTTGGTTACATCTTCCCCTGTGTTACATCTTCCCTGTGTACATCTTCCCTTGTGTTACATCTTCCCTGTGTTACATCTTCCCCTTGTGTTACATCTGCCCCTGTGTTACATCTTCCCTTGTGTTTACATCTTCCCTGTGTTTACAATCTTCCCCTTGTGTTACATCTTCCTGTGTTACATCTTCCCTTGTGTTAACTCCCTGTGTTACAATCTTCCCCTTTGTTACATCTTCCCTGTGTTACATCTTCCCTATGAATTACATCTTCCCTTTGTTACATCTTCCACATCTGTGTTACACTTCCCGTGTACATCTTACCCTGTGTTACATCTTCCCCTTGTGTTACATTTCCCCTGTGTTACATCTTCCCTTGTGTTACATCTTCCCCTGTGTTACATCTTCCCCTGTGTTACATCTTCCCCTGTGTTACATCTTCCCCTGTGTTACATCTTCCCCTGTGTTACATCTTCCCCTGTGTTACATCTTCCCCTGTGTTACATCTTCCCCTTGTGTTACATCTTCCCCTGTGTTACATCTTCCCCTGTGTTACATCTTCCCCTTGTGTTACATCCCAAACCCGAGTTTCTTCAACATCTAACAAGGGAAGACCAGGCAGTGTTGTAAACACTGGTATGGTAACATCATCACTGTTTGGCACATCATTCTTGCTGACTCTAAATCACGTTATTCCCACTTAACTTTCAAATTGTATCGACAAACTTTTCACATTCACCATACAGGACAATGGTCGTGGTGGGTTCTGGTTCTCTCCACACCCAAGTTTAAACTTTTCCTTTGCTTATTTCACCACTGTTGTAAGTATTCTACACAGGTTTTACCAAGCATATGGGGAGCCCAGGACTGGTTCTCTAAGAGACACTCATAAATAAGCAAGATAAGTTTCTTTTATAACAAAATGCACTGGGTTTGTTTAAGCAGACTCTTCGTGAAGACCTCATGTTTATCTGGCAGCTCTGTATGACCCTGGAGGGTTTAACACTTCTTTTTTATAATAATAATAATAATATTAATAATAATAATATTTCTCTGGAAAAAATAACGTCGTCGTTGTTGATAAAACTCCTTTCAATAAATATTAAATAATATAAAAATAAAATTCTAATATTTATTAAAACTACCACATACGTGTTGTCACTACGTGTACATATACATGTCTTATGGCTAAGGTTCCCCTTGAGGTACCTATGTAAACAAACCATACCCGGCCGGGATTGAACCCGCGGTCAGAGAGTCTCAAAACTCCAGCCCGTCGCGTTAGCCACTAGCCCAGCTAGCCACAATAAGATTCGTCCATGTTGACGGCAGTGAAGGGACTTGAGCTAGAGTTCGTCACGGCCACGCTAGCTGGAGATTCGTCTGTAAAAACTTGCATTTGTGGTCACAGTGGTGCCTGTGCTAACCTTCCTATGGTGTAGAAATATACCTAGTTGGATGAATCTTATTGTGGCTAGCTGGTCTAGTGGCTAACACGACGGGCTGGAGTTTTGAGACTCTCTGACCGCGGGTTCAATCCCGGCCGGGGTATGGTTTGTTTGCAATCGTGTCATTACGATTTCGTGAGTCAGTACCTATGTAATATCTCAGAAACTAGAGTCAATTTGAAAAAACTGCTGACAATTTTAAATTCAGCAACCCAAAAATACCCTAAATACCTCCAAATATCTTCGGCAACGATTTTTTTTAGCTGACCAATAAATTATTGGAACTCAAGTGTAGGAAGACTTAGTAATGTTAATATCAATTTCTTACGTTTCATAAGACTGTTACTTCAGCTGATTATTTTCAGTATTAATGAGGTGTTGACAGGTGGGAATAGAGAAATTATTTAGGAATATTTGTGATAGCCGGAAATATTCTAGAAATACAGATGTACAATCAAATACTCAAGAATTCTTAAACTCGCACTGATAATTATCGACAGTAAAGTAGAGTCGACAAACATGATACAAGGCATTATCAGCAATATTCAATATCTTTCAGGTATATCCAGAAATACTCGTGATTGATTAGAAATATTTAGGAATCCTCAGATACCTAGATAGTTGTAAAACTACACTAACAGTGTTCTCCATGGAGCAGTGTTCTCCAGGGAGCAGTGTTCTCCAGGGAGCAGTGTTCTCCAGGGAGCAGTGTTCTCCAGGGAGCAGTGTTCTCCAGGGAGCAGTGTTCTCCATGGAGCAGTGTTCTCCAGGGAGCAGTGTTACCAATAGAGCAGTGTTCTCCAGGGAGCAGTGTTCTCCATGGAGCAGTGTTCTCCAGGGAGCAGTGTTACCAATAGAGCAGTGTTCTCCAGGGAGCAGTGTTCTCCATGGAGCAGTGTTCTCCAGGGAGCAGTGTTACCAATAGAGCAGTGTTCTCCATAGAGCAGTGTTCTCCAGGGAGCAGTGTTCTCCATGGAGCAGTGTTCTCCAGGGAGCAGTGTTACCAATAGAGCAGTGTTCTCCAGGGAGCAGTGTTCTCCAGGGAGCAGTGTTCTCCATGGAGCAGTGTTCTCCAGGGAGCAGTGTTCTCCAGGGAGCAGTGTTCTCCAGAGAGCAGTGTTCTCCAGGGAGCAGTGTTCTCCATAGAGCAGTGTTCTCCAGGGAGCAGTGTTCTCCAGGGAGCAGTGTTCTCCAGGGAGCAGAGTTCTTCAGGGAGCAGTGTTCTCCAGGGAGCAGTGTTCTCTAGGGAGCAGTGTTCTCCAGGGAGCAGTGTTCTCCAGGGAGCAGTGTTCTCCAGGGAGCAGTGTTCTCCAGGGAGCAGTGTTCTCCAGGGAGCAGTGTTCTCCATGGAGCAGTGTTCTCCAGGGAGCAGTGTTCTCCAGGGAGCAGTGTTCTCCAGGGAGCAGTGTTCTCCAGGGAGCAGTGTTCTCCAGGGAGCAGTGTTCTTCAGGGAGCAGTGTTCTCCAGGGAGAAGTGTTCTTCAGGGAGCAGTGTTCTCCATGAGGCAGTGTTCTCCATGGAGCAGTGTTTTCCAGGGAGCAGTTTTCTCCAGGGAGCAGTGTTCTCAAGGGAGCAGTGTTTTCCATGGAGCAGTGTTCTCCATGGAGCAGCGTTCTCCATGGAGCAGTGTTCTTCAGGGAGCAGTGTTCTCCATGGAGCAGTGTTCTCCATGGAGCAGTGTTCTCCAGGGAGCAGTGTTCTCCATGGAGCAGTGTTCTCCAGGGAGCAGTGTTCTCCAGGGAGCAGTGTTCTCCAGGGAGCAGTGTTCTCCAGGGAGCAGAGTTCTTCAAGGAGCAGTGTTCTCCAGGGAGCAGTGTTCTCTAGGGAGCAGTGTTCTCCAGGGAGCAGTGTTCTCCATGGAGCAGTGTTCTCCAGGGAGCAGTGTTTCTCCAGGAGCAGTGTTCTCCATAGAGCAGTGTTCTCCAGGGAGCAGTGTTCTCCAGGGAGCAGTGTTCTCCATGGAGCAGTGTTCTCCAGGGAGCAGTGTTCTCCAGGGAGCAGTGTTCTCCATGGAGCAGTGTTCTCCAGGGAGCAGTGCTCTCCAGGGCGCAGAGTTCTCCAGGGAGCAGTGTTCTCCAGGGAGCAGTGTTCTTCAGGGAGCAGTGTTCTCCAGGGAGAAGTGTTCTTCAGGGAGCAGTGTTCTCCATGGAGCAGTGTTCTCCATGGAGCAGTGTTCTCCAGGGAGCAGTGTTCTCCAGGAAGCAGTGTTCTCCATGGAGCAGTGTTCTCCATGGAGCAGTGTTCTCCATGGAACAGTGTTCTCCATGGAGCAGTGTTCTCCATGGAGCAGTGTTCTCCATGGAGCAGTGTTCTCCAAGAAGCAGTGTTCTCCATGGAGCAGTGTTCTCTATGGAGCAGTGTTCTCCAGGGAGCAGTGTTCTCCAGGGAGCAGTGTTCTCCAGGGAGCAGTGTTCTCCAGGGAGCAGAGTTCTTCAGGGAGCAGTGTTCTCCAGGGAGCAGTGTTCTCCAGGGAGCAGTGTTCTTCAGGGAGCAGTGTTCTCCAGGGAGCAGTGTTCTCCATGGAGCAGTATTCTCCAGGGAGCAGTGTTCTCCAGGGAGCAGTGTTCTCCAGGGAGCAGTGTTCTCCAGGGAGCAGAGTTCTTCAGGGAGCAGTGTTCTCCAGGGAGCAGTGTTCTCCAGGGAGCAGTGTTCTTCAGGGAGCAGTGTTCTCCAGGGAGCAGTGTTCTCCAGGGAGCAGTGTTCTCGAGAGAGCATTGTTCACCAGGGAGCAGTGTTCTTCAGGGAGCAGTGTTCTCCAGGGAGCAGTGTTCTCCATGAAGCAGTGTTCTTCAGGGAGCAGTGTTCTCCAGGGAGCAGTGTTCTCCAGGGAGTAGTGTTCTCCAGGGAGTAGTGTTCTCCAGGGAGCAGTGTTCTTCAGGGAGCAGTGTTCTCCAGGGAGCAGTGTTCTTCAGGGAGCATTTGTTCTCAGGGACATTGTTCACAGGAGCAGTGTTCTCAGGGAGCAGTGTTCTCCAGGGAGCAGTGTTCTTCAGGGAGCAGTGTTCTTCAGGGAGCAGTGTTCTCCAGGGAGCAGTGTTCTCCAGGGAGCAGTGTTCTCCAGGGAGCAGTGTTCTCCAGGGAGCAGTGTTCTCCAGGGAGCATTGTTCACCAGGGAGCAGTGTTCTTCAGGGAGCTGTGTTCTCCAGGGAGCAGTGTTCTCCAGGGAGCAGTGTTCTTCAGGGAGCAGTGTTCTTCAGGGAGCAGTGTTCTCCAGGGAGCAGTGTTCTTCAGGGAGCAGTGTTCTCCAGGAACCAGTGTTCTTCAGGGAGCAGTGTTCTTCAAGGAGCAGTGTTCTTCAGAGAGCAGTGTACTCCAGGGAGCAGTGTTTTTCAGGGAGCAGTGTTCTTCAGGGAGCAGTGTTCTCCAGGGAGCAGTGTTCTTCAGGGAGCAGTGTTCTCCAGGGAGCAGTGTTCTTCAGGGAGCAGTGTTCTCCAGGGAGCAAAGTTCTTCAGGGAGCAGTGTTCTCTAGGGAGCAGTGTTCTTCAGGGAGTAGTGTTCTCAAGGGAGGAGTGTTCTTCAGGGAGCAGTGTTCTCCAAGGAGCAGTGTTCTCCTGGGAGCAGTGTTCTCCAGGAAGCAGTTTTCGCCAGGGAGCAGTGTTCTTCAGGGAGCAGTGTTCTAAAGGGACGAGTGTTCTCCAGGGACCAGTGCTCTTCAGGGAGCAGTGTTCTCCAGGGAGCAGTGGTCTCCAGGGAGCAGTGTTCTCCAGGGAGCAGTGTTCTCCAGGGAACAGTGTTCTCCAGGGAGCAGTGTTCTCCAGGGAACAGTGTTCTCCAGGGAGCAGTGTTCTACAGGGAGTAGTGTTCTCCAGGGAGCAGTGTTCTCCAGGGACCAGTGTTCTCCAGGGAACAGTGTTCTCCAGGGAACAGTGTTCTCCAGGTAGCAGTCTTTTCCAGGGAGCAGTGTTCTCCAGGGAGCAGTGTTCTCCAGGGAGCAGTGTTCTCTATGGAGCAGTGTTCTCCATGGAGCAGTGTTCTCCAGGGAGCAGTGTTCTCCAGGGATCATTGTTCTCCATGGAGCAGTGTTCTCCATGGAGCAGTGTTCTCCATGGAGCAGTGTTCTCCATGAAGCAGTGTTCTTCAGGGAGCAGTGTTCTCCATGGAGCAGTGTTCTCCAGGGAGCAGTGTTCTCCAGGGAGCAGTGTTCTCCAGGGAGCAGTGTTCTCCAGGGAGGAGTGTTCTCCAGGGAGCAGTGTTCTCCAGGGAACAGTGTTCTTCAGGGAGCAGTGTTCTCCAGGGAGCAGTATTCTCCAGGGAGCAGTGTTCTCCAGGGAGGAGTGTTCTCCAGGGAACAGTGTTCTCCAGGGAGCAGTGTTCTTCAGGGAGCAGTGTTCTCCAGGAAGCAGTGTTCTCCAGGGAGCAGTGTTCTCCAGGGAGCAGTGTTCTTCAGGGAGCAGTGTTCTCCAGGGAGCAGTGTTCTCCAGGGAGCAGTGTTCTTCAGGGAGCAGTGCTCTTCAGGGAGCAGTGTTCTCCAGGGAGCAGTGTTCTTCAGGGAGCAGTGTTCTCCAGGAACCAGTGTTCTTCAGGGAGCAGTGTTCTTCAAGGAGCAGTGTTCTTCAGGGAGCAGTGTTCTCCAGGGAACAGTGTTTTTCAGGGAGCAGTGTTCTTCAGGGAGCAGTGTTCTCCAGGGAGCAGTGTTCTCCAGGGAGCAGTGTTCTTCAGGGAGCAGTGTTCTCCAGGGAGCAGTGTTCTTCAGGGAGCAGTGTTCTTCAAGGAGCAGTGTTCTCCAGGGAGCAAAGTTCTTCAGGGAGCAGTGTTCTCCAGGGAGCAAAGTTCTTCAGGAAGCAGTGTTCTCCAGGGAGCAGTGTTCTTGAGGGAGTAGTGTTCTCCAGGGAGGAGTGTTCTTCAGGGCGCAGTGTTCTCCAGGGAGCAGTGTTCTCCTGTGAGCAGTGTTCTCCAGGGAGCAGTGTTCACCAGGGAGCAGTGTTCTTCAGGGAGCAGTGTTCTAAAGGGACGAATGTTCTCCAGGGACCAGTGCTCTTCAGGGAGCAGTGTTCTCCAGGGAGCAGTGGTCTCCAGGGAGCAGTGTTCTCCAGGGAGCAGTGTTCTCCAGAGAACAGTGTTCTCCAGGGAGCAGTGTTCTCCAGGGAGCAGTGTTCTCCAGGGAGCAATGTTCTCCAGGGACCAGTGTTCTCCATGGAGCAGTGTTCTCCAGGGAGCAGTGTTCTCCAGGGAGCAGTGTTCTCCATGGAGCAGTGTTCTCCATGGAGCAGTGTTCTCCATGGAGCAGTGTTCTCCAGGAGCCAGTGTTCTCCATGAAGCAGTGTTCTTCAGGGAGCAGTGTTCTCCATGGAGCAGTGTTCTCCATGGAGCAGTGTTCTCCATGGAGCAGTGTTCTCCATGGAGCAGTGTTCTCCAGGGAGCAGTGTTCTCCATGGAGCAGTGTTCTCCAGGGAGCAGTGTTCTCCAGGGAGCAGTGTTCTCCAGGGAGCAGTGTTCTCCAGGAAGCAGTGTTCTTCAGGGAGCAGTGTTCTCCAGGAAGCAGTGTTCTTCTGGGAGCAGTGTTCTCCAGGGAGCAGTGTTCTTCAGGGAGCAGTGTTCTCCAGGGAGCATTGTTCACCAGGGAGCAGTGTTCTCCAGGAAGCAGTGTTCTCCAGGGAGCAGTGTTCTTCAGGGAGCAGTGTTCTTCAGGGAGCAGTGTTCTTCAGGGAGCAATGTTCTTCAAGGAGCAGTGTTCTTCAGGGAGCAGTGTTCTCCAGGGAGCAAAGTTCTTCAGGGAGTAGTGTTCTCCAGGGAGCAGTGTTCTTCAGGGAGCAGTGTTCTCCAGGGAGCAGTGTTCTCCAGGGAGCAGTGTTCTTCAGGGAGCAGTGTTCTCCAGGGAGCAGTGTTCTTCAGGGAGCAATGTTCTTCAAGGAGCAGTGTTCTTCAGGGAGCAGTGTTCTCCAGGGAGCAAAGTTCTTCAGGGAGCAGTGTTCTCCAGGGAGCAGTGTTCTTCAGGGAGTAGTGTTCTCTAAGGAGGAGTGTTCTTCAGGGAGCAGTGCTCTCCAGGGAGCAGTGTTCTCCAGGGAGCAGTGTTCTCCAGGGAGCACTGTTCGCCAGGGAGCAGTGTTCGCCAGGGAGCAGTGTTCGCCAGGGAGCAATGTTCTAAAGGGACGAGTGTTCTCCAGGGACCAGTGCTCTTCAGGGAGCAGTGTTCTCCAGGGAGCAGTGGTCTCCAGGGAGCAGTGTTCTCCAGGGAGCAGTGTTCTCCAGGGAGCAGTGTTCTCCAGGGAGCAGTGTTCTCCAGGGAACAGTGTTCTCCAGGGACACGTTTCTCCGGGGAGCAGTGTTCTCCAGGGAGCAGTGTTCTCCAGGGAGCAGTGTTCTCCAGGGAGCAGTGTTCTCCAGGGAACAGTGTTCTCAGGGGAACAGTGTTCTCCAGGGAGCAGTGTTCTCCAGGGAGCAGTGTTCTCCAGGGAGCAGTGTTCTCCAGGGAGCAGTGTTCTCCAGGGAGCAGTGTTCTCCAGGGAACAGTGTTCTCCAGGGAACAGTGTTCTCCAGGGAAGCAGTGTTCTCCAGGGAGCAGTGTTCTCCAGGGAGCGTGTTTCCAGGAGCAGTGTTCTTCAGGGAGCAGTGTTCTCCAGGAAGCAGTGTTCCGGGAGCAGTGTTGGAGGTTTTTTGATCAGGAATATTCAGGATATTTTTCTATAATAAATTAGTGACAAGCAAAACATATCCACTACTGTTTGCATATTATAATTATATATATATATATATATATTATATATATATTATATATATATATATATATATATATTTTATATATATATAATATATATATATATATTATATATATATCTTGTATACTTATTTAAGATATATATATATATATGATTGTAGGTAGTAGGTTGGTAGACAGCAACCGCCCAGGGAGGTACTACCGTCCTGCCAAGTGAGTGTAAAACGAAAGCCTGTAATCGTTTAACATGATGGTAGGATTGCTGGTGTCTTTGTGTCTGTCTCATAAATATGCAAGATTACAGGTAAGTCTTGCTACTTTACTTACACTTAGGTCACACTACACATACATGTACAAGCATATATATACACACCCCTCTGGGTTTTCTTCTATTTTCTTTCTAATTCTTGTTCTTGTTTATTTCCTCTTATCTCCATGGGGAAGTGGAACAGAATTCTTCCTCTGTAAGCCATGCGTGTCGTAAGAGGCGACTAAAATGCCGGGAGCAAGGGGCTAGTAACCCCTTCTCCTGTATATATTACTAAATTTAAAAGGAGAAACTTCAGTTTTTTCTTTTGGGCCACCCCACCTCAGTGGGATACGGCTGGTACGTTGAAAGATATATATATGATGTAGGGCGAAATGACAGTAGTTTGTTGGATTATGTATTGGTAGATAAAAGACTGTTGAGTAGACTTCAGGATGTACATGTTTATAGAGGGGCCACAGATATATCAGATCACTTTCTAGTTGTAGCTACACTGAGAGTAAAAGGTAGATGGGATACAAGGAGAATAGAAGCATCAGGGAAGAGAGAGGTGAAGGTTTATAAACTAAAAGAGGAGGCAGTTAGGGTAAGATATAAACAGCTATTGGAGGATAGATGGGCTAATGAGAGCATTTGGCAATGGGGTCGAAGAGGTATGGGGTAGGTTTAAAAAATGTAGTGTTAGAGTGTTCAGCAGAAGTTTGTGGTTACAGGAAAGTGGGTGCGGGAAGGAAGAGGAGCGATTGGTGGAATGATGATGTAAAGAGAGTAGTAAGGGAGAAAAAGTTAGCATATGAGAAGTTTTTACAAAGTAGAAGTGATGCAAGGAGGGAAGAGTATATGGAGAAAAAGAGAGAGGTTAAGAGAGTGGTGAAGCAATGTAAAAAGATAGCAAATGAGAGAGTGGGTGAGATGTTATCAACAAAATTTGTTGAAAATAAGAAAAAGTTTTGGAGTGAGATTAACAAGTTAAGAAAGCCTAGAGAACAAATGGATTGTCAGTTAAAAATAGGAGAGGAGAGTTATTAAATGGAGAGTTAGAGGTATTGGGGAAGATGGAGGGAATAATTTGAGGAATTGTTAAATGTTGATGAAGATAGGGAAGCTGTGATTTCGTGTATAGGGCAAGGAGGAATAACATCTTGTAGGAGTGAGGAAGAGCCAGTTGTGAGTGTGGGGGAAGTTAGTGAGGCAGTAGGTAAATGAAAGGGGGTAAGGCAGCCGGGATTGATGGGATAAAGATAGAAATGTTAAAAGCAGGTGGGGATATAGTTTTGGAGTGGTTGGTGCAATTATTTAATAAATGTATGGAAAAGGGTAAGGTACCTAGGGATTGGCAGAGAGCATGCATAGTTCCTTTGTATAAAGGCAAAGGGGAAAAAAAGAGAGTGCAAAAATTATAGGGGGATAAGTCTGCTGAGTATACCTGGTAAAGTGTATGGTAGAGTTATTATTGAAAGAATTAAGAGTAAGACGGAGAATAGGATAGCAGATGAACAAGGAGGCTTTAGGAAAGGTAGGGGGTGTGTGGACCAGGTGTTTACAGTGAAACATATAAGTGAACAGTATTTAGATAAGGCTAAAGAGGTCTTTGTGTCATTTATGGATTTGGAAAAGGCGTATGGGCAGGGTGGATAGGGGGGCAATGTGGCAGATGTTGCAAGTGTATGGTGTAGGAGGTAGGTTACTGAAAGCAGTGAAGAGTTTTACGAGGATAGTGAGGCTCAAGTTAGAGTATGTAGGAAAGAGGGAAATTATTTCCCAGTAAAAGTAGGCCTTAGACAAGGATTTGAGGGGTTT
>NC_069444.1:32612184-32627551 GCF_026875155.1 Cherax quadricarinatus
AAAAGGTTAAAACTTCATCGGTACAAAAAAATTCCTTCCACAAAATAGATCGAAAAACCAACGTCAAAGACCTGGGAGTGATCATGTCGGAGGATCTCACCTTCAAGGACCATAACATTGTATCAATCGCATCTGCTAGAAAAATGACAGGATGGATAATGAGAACCTTCAACACTAGGGATGCCAAGCCCATGATGACACTCTTCAGGTCACTTGTTCTATCTAGGCTGGAATATTGCTGCACACTAACAGCACCTTTCAAGGCAGGTGAAATTGCTGACCTAGAAAATGTACAGAGAACCTTCACGGCGCGCATAACGGAGATAAAACACCTCAATTACTGGGAGCGCTTGAGGTTCCTAAACCTGTATTCCCTGGAACGCAGGCGGGAGAGATACATGATTACATACACCTGGAAAATCCTAGAGGGACTAGTACAGAACTTGCATACGAAAATCACTCACAACGAAAGCAAAAGACTTGGCAGACTATGCAACATCCCCCTAATGAAAAGCAGGGGTGTCACTAGCACGTTAAGAGACAATACAGTAAGTGTCAGGGGCCCGAGACTGTTCAACTGCCTCCCAGCATACATAAGGGGGATTACCAATAGACCCCTGGCTGTCTTCAAGCAGGCACTGGACAAGTACCTAAAGTCGGTACCTGACCAGCCGGGCTGTGGCTCGTAAGTTTGATTGCGTGCAGCCAGCAGTAACAGCCTGGTTGATCAGGCTCTGATCCACCATGAGGCCTGGTCACAGACCGGGCCGCGGGGGCGTTGACCCCCGGAACTCTCTCCAGGTAAACTCCAGGATGCGACCCACACCAGTCGACTAACACTCAAGTACCTATTTACTTCTAGGTAAACAAGCCCTAATGTTTGCACTCAATGTGGGAAATGAATGCGCTACCAACCGAGCTATGGAACACCAGTGCAGAGCACTTCGGGATCGTGGATACCTTGTGGAAAATGTGCTCGTCACTGGTTGTTTCAACCAGACTCGTGGCACAGTATGACTTTGGTTGTACGAACATGAGAGTGAGGAGGACATTAGGCTTCTCAATCCTGGTTGTGTTGTAGCTCCGGAGTAAGAGGAAAGTGGACGTTGTTCTGACAAACATTAATCCATTAGTTCTCACATATGATCAGCTGTACCTCCACCTTTATCTAAATCTTGGGTAGAGGAATCTAATGTTAAGTCGTATGTCACCTTCCTTGTGGCAGAAGCTTGACCAGTGGGAAAAGTGGCACTCTCGGGTGCTATTTATACTGATACCAGGGAGTGCCACTGTTACTGTCACTTGGATGTGCCACTGATAATGCCACTGAGATGATGTGTGCCGTGGCCTGCTGGTTAAAGCTCTTGCTTCACACGGCGAGTGTCCGGGTTCGATTCCCGGCGAGGGTAGAACCATTTGGCGTGTTCACCCATCAGTAAAATGGGTACCTGGGTGTTAGTGGACTGGTGTGGGTCGCATCCTGCGACAAAATTGACCTAATTTTTGGGAAATGCTCAGCATAACAAGCAGCTTTCTATATAGTAGTATGTGATTGATGTCAGCTAGGACTACATACCTCGTACATGTACTTGTAGTCAATATATTATTATAAGTCACATTGTCTTTGTTTATCATTGGTTACTATCACAGTAAATAATCTGAATAACATAGTTTTCCTTTCCTTCTCATTTCTTCTCATTTAATTTTCTTATTCTCATTCTTATTCTTCTTCCTCTTCATATTTTTCTTATTATTATTATTCTTCTTTTTCTTTTTCTTTTCTTCTTTTTCTTCTTTTTATTCTTCCTCCTCCTCTTATTCTCTTCTCCTTTTTAAGTCATTTCGTCTTCACAAACTCAGTAATATATAATAGTATTACAAAAAGTTTCGTGTTCTTTTGATACGAGGAAAATCAGTTTTCTTTGTCTATTCTTAATATAACTAAAGTAATACATCTTACTGTTCTCACGATAATAATAATAATAATAATAATAATAATAATAATAATAATAATAATAATAATATCTTTATTTCTACAAGTACAATGTGTGGAAATTTTTGGATTTTCCTAAATTCAGCATTTGTAAATATGAATAATACAATAATTGTATAATGCAATATGATGCTGATTTGACCCTTTCGAGAAATTTTTTGATCGACACCATGCCTAACCCTTCTAGGGTAGGGTAGGTGCCTGAGCCCGAGCCTTTAGCTCATAAGACTGTCATTCCCATTAGCCCCTTTGGGGCGGGGATGACAGACCAGAGAGGCCTAGCTTGTGGCTAGGCCTGGGGACAGTTGGTCCCAAAGATGAGGAGGTACTTGTGCCTCCTCCCATGGGAGACTTAGGTCTCAGACACTCCCTAAAGAGGGAGCCAAGGCCGGGCCACCACTTGGACAAAGCCCGGGCCGGGAGAATACCGGCTAATCTTTAACTAACTAACTCGAGAAATTTCCAGTGAGGGGGGGGGGTGTAGAACAGCGGCTGAGTGACGCTGGAAAGGAGACACCATTTGTAATTTGTGGGCACAGGTTGTCGGAAAAATTTAGCTAATAAACCCGGCGTCTTTGTGGCCAAATTGGGGTTTTTTGGCCTCATTTTGTAATAGGAACCTGTGTTAGTATCCCCTGCTGACGAACTGGGACAGGAAATTTGCAGGACCTCAAGAATTGCAAGTGGATGATGAGTAATGACACGACTGTGGAAAATTGCATTTACTTGGATATATCATTATATACATAACAGTAAATGAACATAGATAATTATTATTTATCAGTTAGACAAGTAGGAATTTGGGATACCTAGGTCGCAAAAAACGTCCCCCTTCGATACCTGTAACTGTCATATCCACAATTATTATTATTATTAAAGATTAGCCGGTATTCTCCCGGCCCGGGCCTTTTCCAAGTGGTGGCCCGGCCTTGGCTCCCTCTTGAGGGAGTGTCTGAGACCGAAGTCTCCCATGGGAGGAGGGACAAGTACCTCCTCATCTTTGGGACCAACTGTCCCCAGGCCTAGCCACAAGCTAGGCCTCTCTGGTCTGCCATCCCCGCCCCAAGGGGGCAAATGGGAATGACAGTCTTATGAGCTAAAGGCTCGGGCTCAGGCACCTACCCTACCCTAGAAGGGTTAGGCATGGTGTCGATGATATCCACAAGTTGCTCTGGACCTATTAATTACCAATGAAATATACATCACCAGGAATGCTGGTAAATATATAAATTTGTGGACTGTATATTAAAAATAATAAATGATTATATATATGTATATTATATATATATATATATATATATATATATATATATATATATATATTATATATATATATATATATATATATATATTGTGGAAAATTTTCTAGGGGTGATTACATTATATACATACAAGTAATCTCATTGGGAGACAACCATATTGTTTACCGTAGTCACCCTGTGTAGACATGTGAGAAAACTTAACCACCCCTGGTCATGGCAGGTGGTCCCTTCGACCTCACAGTTTTATCCATATCTATCTGAGACCAGTATGGATTGGATAGCACCCACAAGTACGGTGCTACTTGCTTTAGTGATGAATATGGGGAATACATTTTTGCTAATTTTACTGTAAAAAACCTTAAGACACCTATAACAATCGGTGCCATTTACCGGATACCTCACACAAACATCCCAAATTTCAGTGAGAAATTAAAGTCACTAATAACAAACAGACAAATGAATAAGCACCACCTTCTCTTAGCTGGAGACTTCAACATCAACCTTGGCTTACTAGATGATCAGCCTGTAACTGATTTCATCAACAATATGAACAACACACTTCTCATACCAACAATAACTAAACCAACCAGGCTCACTGAGACAAGTGCAACTATAATAGACCACATATGGACCAATATACTAGCCCCCCTTAAATCAGGGATAATCACAGATAGCACTACAGACCACTACCCTACCTTCCTCCTGACAAACATTAATAAACCACCACTTGAATACAACAAAGTCTCATTTAGACTCCATGACGAGGCCTCAATAAGGAAGTTCACAGCTGACCTAGAGATTGTTGACTGGCCTACAGAATTCTCCAAGGCCAATGGTATTGATGACTGGACAGACATTTTCCATTAACAAATTACTTAGACTATACAACAAACATTGTCCTATAAAAACGAAACAGATCACAAACAAACGGCTTGGTTGCCCATGGCTAACCAGCACCATTCTGAAATCCATTGACAAGAAACACCAATATGAAAAGCAATATAGACAAGGCTTAATACACAAGATATTCTTAAACACTATTCATCAGTTCTCACCAAAGTAATAAAAGAAAGCCAAACAACTATACTACTCCAGTAGATTCACAGACACTAGAGGAGATATAAAAAAGACCTGGAAAACACTCTCTCAGATTCTAGGGACCCACAAACTGAAAAAAAACAAGAATATTGTCCTAACTAAACCTAATGAAACACCATTACATCCCACTGACACAGCTAACAAGATAAACGACTTCTTCTCAACCATAGGATCTAATCTCGCCAATAAAATCCCACATACCAATGCCCATGCCGGGGACTACCTAGATGGGAATTTCCCAAATTCCTTCTATCTTGCACCAACTGAGCCCTCGGAAGTCACCGAGATTATAAAGTCACTTAAAAACAACTCAGGGAATCTGTCTAATGTCCCACCATTACTGTACAAGTGAGCGGCCCATTTCCTTTCGCATGCTATTTCATTACTTTTTAACAAGTCACTAGAAAACTAGCACCTTCCCGAAACTACTCAAGATGGCAAGGGTTACACCAATACATAAAGGTGGTGACCCTACAGACTTAAACAACTATAGGCCAATATCAAACTTACCATTGCTATCCAAAATCTTTGAGAAACTCGTGCACAGGAGACTATATTCATTTATAACAGCACAAAACATACTCACCCCTGCCAATTTGGATTTAGGAAAAATAAAAGCACTAATGATGCAATCATAAAAATGCTAGATCTACTTTACACAGCATTGGAAAATAAGGAATATCCACTAGGAATTTTTATTGACCTAAGAAAAGCTTTTGACACAGTAGACCACGACATCCTACTCCACAAACTTGGCCATTACGGTATAAGAGGCCATGCGCTTGCTTATTTCAAATCTTACCTTCTAATAGGTATCAGTATGTTACCATTAAAGACACAGCATCAACAACACAGCCACTTGATACTGGAGTTCCGCAGGGAAGTGTCCTTGGTCCCCTGCTCTTCCTCATATACATCAGTGATCTTCCAGACGTATCCCAACACCTGAAACCCATTCTCTTTGCTGACGACACGACTTATGTCATCTCTCACCCTAATCTTGCCACCCTCAAACCCATTGTTAACGAGGAGCTGATCAAAATATCGACTTGGATGACAGCCAATAAACTTACACTTAACACTGACAAAACCTACTGTATTATGTTTGGTAGCAGAGCAGGAGATGCACAAATTAACATTAAGATCGACAACATTCTAATTACCAGACATAATGAGGGCAAATTCCTAGGCCTATACCTTGACAACAACCTGAATTTCAGCACCCATATCCAACACATAACCAAAAAAGTATCCAAAACAGTTGGGATCCTCTCCAAGATACGATACTACGTGCCGCAAAATGCCCTTCTCACACTATACCACTCACTTATTTATCCATACCTCACCTGTGCTATTTGTGCTTGGGGATCAACTGCAGCAACACACCTAAAGCCAATAATAACCCAACAAAAAGCTGCAGTAAGAATAATCACTAAATCCCATCCCTGGTAACACCCCCCCCTCCCCACTCTTCATAGATCTAAACTTACTCCCTTTTCAGTACATCCACACTTAGTACTGTGCAATCTACATCTACAGGACCTTAAACTCCAATATCAACCTTGACCTAAAACGCTTTCTTGATAGTTGTGACAGAACCCACAGGCATAACACCAGACACAGACATCTCTACGACATTCCCCATGTCCGACTAAACCTTTACTAAAATTCAATGTATGTCAAAGGCCCTAAAATCTGGAACACCCTACCTGAGAACTCTAGAACTGCAGACACATTCATCACCTTCAAAACTACCATTAGAAAACATCTTATCTCCCTGATGCACCCCATCAATAACTACACCGAATACCACCTGGTGGTTCACACTTACACTCACTCACCCATTTGACCATAAACAGAAATATTAATCTCAATCTTAAAATAATGAATCCTATGATACTCCAATACTGAAACTATGTACTGTGCCAAAACAAAAGCATTCACAATTGCTAAACTCACCAAACTAGTATTTAGTCACTTAGCCCATAATACCAACTTAACCTCATTAATTATGGTACATATTTTTAAAATAAAGAATTACAACTCACCTAAGTCTGCCCGAAATGCCTAGCCATGCAAGGCGTTCTAGTGGTACACGTCTTTAATCATTATTTAACTACATGTAAACCACACAACAACCAAATTCTGTAAATTCAACATTGTAATCATTATAGATAATAAACTTCGAATATTGCGAATTGTGGACTGTATAGATTATATTAGTGTTAACTGAATGAAAGGGGGGGGTGGTAGGTCACACATGATTATCCATCAAGGGCAAAACACTGTACATAATCTCTTCACACTTACCCAGATATTCTCTGTGGTCACTTGATGTAGCTTGGATCCACTCATAACCTATCCAATTACAACATACCTAACTCTGGCCAGTATCAGTCTGCTATAACTAGAAGGTTACTTAACTGTGGTGATTGAGTACTCCTATTTCCCTCCTCCATTCACCATCTCATTGTCCGATGTCCTGCACAACCGACAACGGTTCTCATTCCAGCAGGACAGGTGGGTCCATTGGTTTGTCCCGTTTAGATGTCGTGACTCAATGAACTTCATTTCCCTGGTCTCGGAATCAACGTGGTCTAACGTTGTTTCACTTCGGAGCAAAAGGCGACGTATTTCATCTCACGCATCTCATTAAAACTTAGCGTTTAGTTATCATTAATTACATTACAAATTCACAAGACGATTTAATGTCTCATAATTATTATACACAGAGATCACTCCATTAAGATCTGAGACCGATGAGTGATAACATTCCTGTGGCCCCAGCCGCAGTAACAAGCAGCCAACAGTCAGCCTCCTACATCTTGCCGTCCCTGGGCCTATCCAACGTCCATTGATGGCCAGTTGGCAAGTACTGCTGCAACAACATGCAAGGAAATATAGTGACATAAAAACTGACGGTGACGACAACGAAAATGGACTAAATAATGACAAAAGAGGGACCGGCATTCAAGTACCAGACCTGCAGCCAGTCGTGTAACCCAGACATGAGACACCGTTTTCCACTACAATGAAATAACTGCACTCCATATCAACGCACCAGGTGTTTCACGGAAGAGCAACTAGGCAGACAGAAAACCCTGATCAACTAAATCTCCAAGGGAAAAAAAAAATGACAGGTCTGTAGAAATTTTTTCTCATTGCAATCGAGGGCAAGAATTGAGCATTTAAACTGGCTGACCCGGCATCCAAACAGCCGCAACTGCCAGACGTTACAACTAGCGAAGTGAAATTCTCATCTTTAAACTGACGATCATTTCCTGTTGACAGTAGCTATCATATCAGTACCACCAACAATCACCAGTACCAGAGCTAACAAGAGGAAACACCATGAACATCTACAAAACAACAGTACAAAATCTCCAAGGTTATAGTCTGATATCCCTTCCAGCCCAGTGTCCATACCGTGAAAAGAAGTGAATATTAAACAGTCAAGGTTCATGTATAAGAAGCTGACCTATATTCTGCTGACCAGTGTACAGTGAGAGAAATCAAGCAGAAAACGCCAAATATATCTATAACTCAGGGGAAATCAGGTTGTAAGGTTTTTTGGCGTTCTCCCCTCAGAGTGTTTTAAAATGGCTGAGTGCAAGCAGAACAGGTCAGCAGTCCAACACACCACACAACTCCCCGATAACGGAACTGAGGGGATTGGAAGGATAAAACCATGATTAAACCTTTCTCTGATCTATCAGAATGGAAAGGAGTTAGAAG
This sequence comes from Cherax quadricarinatus, assembly GCF_026875155.1. NCBI lineage: Eukaryota > Metazoa > Arthropoda > Malacostraca > Decapoda > Parastacidae > Cherax > Cherax quadricarinatus. The sequence continues at coordinate 32,620,273 of NC_069444.1, forward strand.
TTAATTGGGGAAGAGCCAGAACTGTGAAGTGAGAAGGGAAAGGGGAGTGTGAATAAGGGTGTTAACTGTAAGGGTTTTGTGAAGTTAAGGGAAAAGTAGCAGTGAAGAGGTTTTGAAGAGAAATTTTACTAGAAATTCAGTGGTGATTGCTAAAGCAGATACAAAGTGTACTAGGGACTGGAAAAGAGAAAATAAAATATTATTGTTAGTAATGAGTAAAAGAGCGAAGAGTTGAAAATGGCAGGCATGAGGGGGGTACAGCTGCCATAATTAAATATATATATTTACTTCTTCAATACCATGAAAAAGAAATCAGTCATGGGGGTTGGAAAAGGTGAATGGGAAGTAAACAGCGCCCTTGAACTGTAAAAGCCCACAGTTGCCCATCCTACCAGAAAAAAAGTAAAAAAGAAAAAATGTCACTATCGCCGCAAGGTATGGCAACAACCCGCATACCCCAAACAAAAACAGTGGCACACAGCTCTTATTGTAAGTCGCTCTTAAGTGGTGATATCCAAATTAATGCAGGACCTCAAACTATTGTGCAGAGGCAAAACAGACAGAGTAATTGACGGCGATAAGACGGTCTAGGTAGCTTAGGTAATGATAACCTTAACTCACCATAGTAATGCTTACATAAGGTCAAATGTGAGACAATACAGCCTATTATTATCTCAAACACACTACCAGAACAGGTGCATACACTGTAACTAAAGTACGCATGAAAAACAGAAAGGCACCTTATGTAAAACATGTGTAAGGGGTGGGTGCATGATGGATGTAGGACAAATTATAGCAAAGTTGTGCCAGAATTCATTTTGTGTGTAACAAATGCACTCTGGCACATTACCCTTTAGCAGTGATGAGATTGAATTTACCAGATTTTATTACAAATGACCCATTGCCATATATAGATGATTATGATTTGGTTTTTATGAAAAACAGGCCTTCACTTTATTCATGTCAACGCAAGAATCACTTCTTCCTAAATTTGGCGAGAGATCTAGGATTCTAGCTAACAAATTAGGGCGGCAGTTATAACCATCTCTGAATCTTGTTGGATGCGATACGGTGACTGACGACCGAGGTCAAAATAGAAGGTTACAATATGAAACGCTTGAGATAGGAACAGAAAGGTGATGAGTATGTGCCTACATTAGAAATGACTTACTTACAACCCAAGAACCTGATTTAAATAACAATAAACTAGAGATTCCTATGGTTTGAAGTGCTGCTTCCCAAGACCAAACCCATCTTAGTACGAACTAATTACCGCCCTCCACCCAGGACCATTCTTATAAACATTTTCTTCCAGAGTCTTTCCGGAGTTGAAAACAATTGCGAGACAAAAAAACTGGGTCAACTTCAATATCTGTTTCAGCAGCAAATAAGGGCTATGCAAAAGTATAAGCAAATTCTAGGATTAAATAGTTACAACTCAACTAATTTAATTACTCCCAACCCGGATCACACAGTTCTCAGCCACCCTAATTGACCACATAACTTTGTATACCGCTCTGAGAACATTAGTCAGATCAGGGCGTCATTACCACAGGTCTGTAGTGAATCATTTCATCATTTACTGCACCAGGAAAATAACTAGGGATAGGATATGGGCCCACACAGGACAATAAAAATGAGGTCAACTAGAAACTACAGTAAAGAAACACTGGTAATAGCACACAATTGTGACTGACAGAGATAACAAGTTGCACGGATCGTAAACGATCCTGGGAAAAATTCAAAACAATTGTTCACTACCATCCTTGATAATATTGCAACAGTTAAAAGGGTTAGGATTAAACGAAGAACTGAACCCTGGATGAATACTTGAGATATTAGATAATATGAAATTCAGAAGACCCAGCAGCTAAAAAGAATTTAAAGCAAACAGACAGATAATTGCAGGCACTAATGAATTCCAAAGGGTGATGAACAGAGTACAGAGACTTATAAAAGGAGCCAAAGGCAAAGGCACTACTGCTCAAAATTGAAGAGTATAAGCATAACCCCAGTGAACCTGGCAACAACTAAAACAGTTGTGGGTATAGCCATAAGCCAGTATATATCTAACATAGTACTCACTATCGATAAATGAGTGTATGCCACGAAACATCTAAGGTGGCAAATTGGCATTAATTCATACTACACATCTGTTGCAATCAACACTAGTAAGTAAACTACCCATCTGCATCAAATACCTTTAACACAGACTCTGATAAGTTTCAAAACATACATACCAATAAAGGGGTAACCCCAAAACAGTTGTCAACTAGTAAAGAGTATCTCATGACTTATTATTCAAAAGAACCTAAGCAGTTAAACCCAACTAAGACACAGGCCCTGATAAAACCCAAAACCCGTTAAGTTCCTAAAAGATGTGCTTCTGAACTGTCAATTCCCTATTGCTCACATAATAAATCTATCAATCACCACTAAACCGTACCGGAGGGGTTCAAGGAGGCCAGTTACTCCTATCTTCAAGAAAAAATAGTAGGTCTGATGTTAGCAACTATAGGCCAGTTATATATCAGTATAATATCTAAAATTCTAGTGAGGGCGTGGTATTTCTCAAGTAGTTAAGTACCTTAATGACAACAAACATTCTCCATAGCTATCAATCGGCTTTAGAAGATCCTACTCAACCGCCACCTCCCTTATTAATCGATGGATTTACCTGAAACTGAAATGTCAAAGGGAACCTCATAGGTATGGTAACCTTAGACCTTCAAAAGTCCTTCGATACTGTCCAACCACAATATATTATGTAATAACTTCAAGCTATCGTAATAGTTCTGTAGACTGGATTAAGTCCTACCTTAGCAACGGATACAAATATCTAAATCAAACAAAACAGAAATCAGAACCCCTGCCATACATGTGAGTCCCCAAGGTAAGTACTTCCTTGGGTCCCTTATTATTCTTTATGTTATGTGCAATGCGGATGTGCCATATCAGGTGTCATGTTGCAAACTCCTACTGTAATGCAGAGAGCAGTGGCTCTTTATGTAGGTAAAGACCCACAAGATATTGGCTAATATTTTAACACTGCACTGGAGTCCTGCAAGCATAGGTTAGTAGACAACAAACTATCATTACACCTATGGAAAACTGAAGCCATTCTCTTTTGGCACTAAACATAAACTGAGAAAGGGTAAATTAATTTTAATGTTCAATGTAAGGGGAGCCTCATCCACTATGGTTTCATCAGTAAGAAATATTTGGGAACTCCCTTTGACTCCATGCATGTCGGAGAAATTGATAGGGAACAGTGTAGTAAATGAAAGCGAATGCCAGGAGACTGAAGGTTCCTGTATAGACATAGCACAGTTTCTACCTACTGAGGCTTTCAGCAGGACCCTATTCTTAACCCGTATGAGCAATGCCATAATGGATTACGCATGCTCTTCTTGGTACTGTGCCTTACTGACAAAAAAACTGAAAGATAGACGCGAATCACCCAGAACAAAATCGTAAGATTTCATCTGGGGCTGGGACCAAGAGAACATGTAGTGCAGGGAATTGAAACAGGTGCATTGGATATGCTGACTGATTGGAAGACAGAGTAAAACAACTGAAGCTAAATCATGTATTATAAAATTGCCTCACAAACAAGTCCAGATATCTTGCAGTCATGTTTTTTGTCAAGGTATGGGAACCAAAGCAATCATGTAATAGGGGGAGATAGCAGCAACTTTGTAGTACCCACAGTCAGTGCCAGGGCTTTCAAACACCTTTTAATTGTACAGCAATAAAGGAAAATGGAACAGACTGCCCGCACATGTCAAAGCCAGCATAGCATGAACCAGTTCAAGAAGAGTGACTAAAGGTGTCAGATGAATGTAGCCTACAGAAAGGGAGGGGGGAATGATTTTTCTATTTTTTTTAGCTAACATACGTGTAAAATTTTACGTTATTATTCCTTGTAATACCCCTCGATTGTAGATAGTCCTTAAGACCTTGGTGTAGTAGATAGTCCTTTTTAGTATATAGAATAAAGTTTTAATTCTTCATTGTAGAATAATAAGAAAATATTATAACCTTTATTATATTATAGAGGTAAAAGGACCCCAATGGATATAAGTCACTCTGTCTGACCTTTCTTTCTTTTTTGGTCCCCCCTTGGGTTATCTAGTTCTCTAACACATATGCTGCTATGTATGATAATTCTATGTAACTGTATTTTGTGTATAACTGAATAAACTTACTACAAAACCAAGAGGTAATTTTCTCCCCGGGACACAGTCCAAGGTGACGCGCCAGTCACCCCCGGTCCTACCCTTAATTCACTCATTTTAACCACTCAATTATACCGTGGTCCCCGTAAATCACGTTCCCTCACCGTCTCCACCAGTAAACAGTTACACACTTCCTATTAATGAAATGAGCCTATATTAATGCCTTAGTCCGCCGTGAACGCCAATTTCCTGGTTCCACGCTTTTCCCAGCCTCCCACTACATTCAAAATAACTCCCGCCTCCCCCCATCGCCCCGCTCGACCTCTACCCCCAGCACATCCACGCATGTGAAAAGGGAACTCTTGGATTTCTATCCTATTGTCAAATACATTTTTGACTCATATCGACACATTAAACACCTATTAGGTGCTATAGCTTCAGAAAATCAAAAAAATTTCCATATATTATATAAATTATATATATATATATATAGTATATATATATATATAATATTATATATACATTTTATACAACAGAAGGAAATATCTTAAAAATCACCTCGCGCAAATTAACTGTGAATCAAGGTGTATCATACTCACAGAAAACCTCACTGTCTATACAAGAAAATAAACAACTGGCAATTATAACATAACAGACTTCTCTGAGGTTCCTGAGCTGCCCCTTGTCCAGTCTCCTGATATCTCAGTTATGCAGGACTGCACATCCAACAATTACGCCTCCCTATTTGAGAGGTGTCAGCCCAATTTTAACCTCTAGAGCACGAAAATTCTTCCCCATTACACTAACGTTGTATCCAATTCAAAAATAAAAAATGGCAACTGTCCCTTCTCCTCCAGGCTCATTTCCATTTTCCTATGACATAAATGTTATAAATACAGTATGGCCATCTATTTACTATAACTACTGTATTTCCTGGAAAATATAACAGTTTTTTTTTCCACAACGGACGACCTCACTCACAGGAAGTGCACCATTAGTCCGATCATTAGATCCCTAACTGCCAGTGGGATCTAGTGACAGCAGGTGGTGGTGTGATTCCACCAAATTAAATGGTAAGTGGTAATAAAACGAATTTCCTTTCTAATAACTCATGTAGTTTAATGTCCAATAATTATATTCTGTGTACTCAGCAAGCCTAATCATACAGCCCCACAACAAACTTTTAATTTACAGGGTAGCTGGTTTTAATATTGTTAATAACGAGAAAGGTATACAATTACCGACAAGATTGAAAACTTGAGACACATGTGCAACAATCTGGGTATCTTTAAAGTAGACGTTCGCCACCAGTGCCTTTATCAATACAAATTCTATGACAGAATAATTGAAGACAGTAAACTATATACATAAGATGAGGTAATCAGTCAGCCGCTTGAAGATGGTTGAAGAGCTCCGTAAGTCATGAAGATTTCGAGCTCTTCACACCAATCTCCAAGGCTGAGGACTGTGATTACCTCATATTTATGTATATAGTTCTACTGTCTCAAATTAAAAAGTCCTAGAATATGTTAGATAAAGCCACTGGATGGCGAAACGTCACAATAAAGACACCCAGATGTTAAACATGTATATTGTTATAATATTGTAATAATTTATTATTTAATGGTCAGGTCCAGCTTTTCGAGTGAATGGTGATGAAGTGGGCATCGAGGGAGTGACAGTCCTGTGACTACTGTGATTAACGTCCCACATATATCCCCCCAAATAACTGCACTGTATAATTAAGGTAATACCTTGTAAAACCTCAATGCAAGTAATTTGCTCACATCCTAATTCACAATACAGGTATCAGACCTTAGCTTGACATCAGTGACATACTACAATATAGAAAGCCGCTTAGTTAGTCAGAGCATTTCTGGCACATTAGGTCATTTTTTTGTCCAAGGGAATTGCCCCCACACCCAGTCGTACAAACACCCTGGATGAACATGGAACAACAGGTGTAAGGAAAACAGCTGTCATAATGTTTTCACCCTTGCCGGGAATCGAACCCGGACCCTCCAGCGTGTGAAACGAAAAGTTTTGCCAACCAGGGCCACGACCTGTAAGGGAATAAAAGTGAGTTTTTTATTCAAGTACAGGTAGACATAAATGCAGTTGCATAGATTATCATACATATCAGCATACGTGTAGATTACCAGGATAACCCCAAAAGAGTCAGTGACTTATTATCATAGGGGTCCTATTGATAAAGTATTTAATTACAGTATACTAAAAGTTAAAAACAGTAGTATCTTAACTCTGTGAAAGTAATTATAATGAAAGGAGATTACTAAGAGTACGGTAAAATCAGACACTTACATTGATATTACATACAGTATCAGATCATTTTACAGTATGCTAGGTATACAAGGGAAATCCCTCTCCTCCCTTTCTGTACCTTATGAATAAGGTACATTTTGGCTCTTCTTGAACTGGCTCATGCTATACAGGCCTTGACATGTGCAGATTTAGATTTTGCCACCGAAGTGGCTAGTTTATTGTGCAACCATATCCACCTGTGGACGGTAGCGCAAGAGTATACGGATACACAAAAGGCTTAGGATCTAGGCCCCAAAAGGGTTACAGGTGTACATTTGGATTGAAGGCAGTCTATTCCCTCATTCAGTGCTGTATAGAAAAATGTTTGAAGCCTGGCCACTGACTGTGGCTACTACAAAGTTGTGCTCTCTCCCCCCCTGGTACTATTTATTGCCCGCGGTTCCCAACCTTGACAAAATTGACAGCAAGAATTCTGGACACTGTGAACAATTTTATAAACGTAATTTAGCTTTGATCGTTTGACTCTTCAACATTCATCAAGTCCAGTTTTGTAAGTCATCCTGGCCTCCATGCTGGCTTGGACCCAGGTCCAGGATGAATCTTTCCGTTATGTTCTGGAAGTAAGTCACTCTGTCTGACTTTTTTGGGTTATCTTAGGTTTACACATATTGCTGTCATGTATGATAATCTAAAGTAATTGTGCTTATGTATACCTGAATAAACTTAATATACCTAATCTTTCAGTTTTTTTTTTTTTGTTAAGGCGGAGTAGGTATGATACTTTTTATGAGAGCAAGACAAGGGTCCCCCGGGCCCAG
>NC_069444.1:32628051-32665572 GCF_026875155.1 Cherax quadricarinatus
TAGATTGTTATGCCTACGGTTATAATTTACGTTTTCCATATGGATGGCATAGTGTTACGTTCCGTACGGTTTGCATAGTTTTTTTTTCTTTTTCCAGTAAAAGTTTTGCATAGTTGTTACTTTTCCAGACAGGATTTTGCATTGTTTGTTCTGTTCCAGTACGGGGTGTTGCATAGTTTGGTTACTCTTCATTTCGGGGTTTTGCATACTTTTTTTTTTTTTTATAATTTTTTTGCTAAGTAATTATGCTCTGGTATGAAATATTAAATAATTATTGGCCCGGGTATTAATATTGCATAGAATATTCGCTTTTTGATTGTTTTTTAATGTAAATTAATGTAATTAATATTACTGTCCCCCTACCTCATCTACTAATGATAGTTAACTCCCCCTCTTTAACTGACGGTGTAAGAATTTAATTTTTTCCCAAAAAAACCTTGGAAATTTTACTTGCCTTATTTACAAGCACATTTAAAATTTAGCTAGCCAGCAAAATATTTTATATTTTTTTATAATCATTTAATAATAACCCAAAAAAAAATGAAATTATTTTTCTTGTGGGTTGGAAGATTTTTGCGAAAATTTTTTGCATACACACATTTTTGCTTGCCCTATTCGGCAAAAAAGGATTTGCTATTTAAGCCAATAACGCAAGTCAAGTTTGTACGTATTCGGGCAAGACACAATACAAATACTTTGAATAAATTGCGAACAAGTTATATAGAGGCAAACAACCACAGGGGGAGATGAATGTTAACTCTGCCGTTTTCGTGTTGTAATTCAACAATGAGGAGCTTGCAATGTTTGCAGAAAAGAGGAGGAGATACAAGCAAAGAGGATCACAGGAAGGGCCCTTGCTGGAGTGAGCGCCTCCAGGCATACCAACACCCATAGCCAGTAAGACTGAATATTGTTTCATTAGAACAACAACCAGCCCACAAGCAATGGTACTGTAATAGTAACCTAACGAATGTGACATGGCAGTTACCACAAATTTTGTCAGAATACGATATGATATAAATATGATATAGATATCACTAGAGTTTCTGTTCCTATCTAGAAAAAGAAAATGGGTCCATTTAAAGGGACACACGTAAGGAGACATCTGTAAGTTCTACATAGGAAGACAGCCATAGTTTATCTATCTCACAAGATTCTGAGGCAAACGCTGGCCCTAATTCCTGGGTGTGGAAATACACTTAAGACAATCCAACGCATTCCGTATAGATCCAATTTTTGGCTGTGTTGTACAATTGCTTTCCCAGATATTCCATGCTTGCAAGAAAGCCTCAAGCATAGGAATTTCAGCATTTTTGACTATTTGGTGGCTAGGAATTTGTGGTAGATGCGGTTCCCAATTTGTGCTGTTTCTAGAAGTGACTACTATATACAGTACAACATTGCCGAAATATCACCACCGGCTATTTCTAGTAGACCAACATCGTCCCTCGTAGCAGACTCGTCCTCTACTATATATGTTATGGAGGCTGTGGTTTTCGTGTAATGGTGGCTATTTTTTAGGCTGAAGTGGTGAGTGTGGTAGAGTCCTTAGCCGAGTCTAGATCAGCACTAGGGCTGGAGGCTGAGCTGGCTGATGCTTTAGTTTCATGTACTTTTTTCGGTGGATCTCTATTTCTTTCCGAGTCATCTCTTGTAATATGGGCATTTTGTATGTTATGTTTTGCTGCTTTCTCACATTCAGGACAGTAGGGGTCGCTGCTTGCCCTTCCTCCCATGTTCTATAAATCTTGGGTAGACTATTCCAGAGGGCCTCTTTGTTTTCCCGTTTATCATTTAGCCTTCTTAGTAATTTCCTGAATCCTGTCCGAAGTAATATATCCTTATTGCAGACCCAGAAACACCATGTCATATGAATGTCATTTTTGGAAGTAGTTGTTTAAGTCTTGCACAACGAGACTTGTCGATGTTTTTAAAATATAGGTTGCATGGTCATCATAGATTTTTCCCCTTGGACCTTTACACAGGTCCATCAGGGATTCACTTGATTGCCATCCTTGCCCTATAGTACTTTATTTCGGGTGCCCGAGAATAAATTATTTCCACTTTTGTGACTTTCTGCTGTGCAAGAGAGAGGGAGGTGCAGAGGTGGGTTGTGTGCGAGGGGTACATGGTTATTAATGGCAACTTGAGGTTGTAGCTTATACCTTTGGACTTACTACACCTCAATAACATTTATGATGTTTAACACCGCACACACTTTTCACAATTGGGATACATTTTTCCAATCCTCACACAAAGCACAAGTCCGAGAGTACAGGATTTTCCTTCTAGGCTTAGTTATGTAGCGCGTGTAGTGGATGGTGAGTGGGGGTTTGGATGGTGAGGTGGGGTGTGGATGTGAGTGGGGTGTGGATGAGTGAGTGGGGAGTGGCCGGTGAGTGGGGTGTTGGATGGTGAGTGGGGTAGTGGATGGTGAGTGGGGTGTTGGGATGGTGCTGGGGAAGTGGACAGGTGAGTGGGTTGTGGATGGTGAGTGTATGTGGATGGTGAGTGGCGGGTGTGGATGTGTGAGTGGGGTGTGGATGGTGAGTGGGGTTGTGGATGTGTGAGTGGGGTGTGGATGGTGAGTGGTATGTGGGATGGTGAGTGGGGTGTGGATGGTGAGTGGGGTGGGTGTGGATGGTGAGTGGTATGTGGATGGTGAAGTGGGGGTGTGGATGGTTGTGGTGGGGTCGTGGGACGGTTGAGTGGGTTGTGGATGTTGAGTGCTTGTGGGATGGTGAGTGGGGGTATGTGGGTGGTGAGTGGGGTGTGGATGGTGTGTGGTTATGTTGGATGGTGAGAGGGGTCGTGGATGGTGAGTGGGGTGTGGACGGTGGGGTGGAGAGTGGTTGGTGGGAGTGGGGGTTGTGGATGGTGAGTGGGGTGTGAATGGTGAGTGGGTGATGGATGGTGAGTGGGGATGTGGATGGCTGAGTGGGGTGTGGATGGTGAGTGGGGGATGTGGACGGTGAGTGGGGATGTGGATGGTTGAGTGGTATGTGGATGGTGAGTGGGTGTGGTGGATGGTGAGTGGGGTGTGGATGGTGGATGCGGGTGTGGATGGTGAGTGTGGTGTGGATGGTGAGTGGTATGTGGATGGTGAGTGGGGTGTGGATGGTGAGTGGGGTGTGGGATGGTGAGTGGGGAGTGGACGGTGGTGGTATGTGGATGGTGATGTGGGAGTGTGGATGGTGAGTGGGGTGTGGATGAGTGAGAGTGGGAGTGGACGGTGGTGAGTGGGGTGTGGATGGTGAGTGGTATGTGGAATGGTGAGTGGTATGTGGATGGTGAGTGGGGTGTGGATGTGTGAGAGTGGGGAGTGGATGGTGAGTGGGTGTGGATGGTGAGTGTAGGTGTGGTGATGTTGAAGTGGCGTGTGTGGCTGGTTGAGTGGGGTGTGGATGGTGAGTGGGGAGTGGACCGGTGAGTGGCCGGTGTGGACGGTGGAGTGGTATGTGGATGGTGAGTGGGGTGGGATGTGAGTGGTGTGTGGGATGGTGGTGGGTTGTGGATGTGAGTGGGGTGTGGATGGTGAAGTGGTATGTGGATGGTGAGTGGGGTGTGGATGGTGAGTGGGGTGTGGATGGTGGGTGGGGTGAGGACGGTGAGTGGGATTTGGATGGTGGAGAGGGGTGTGGATGGTGAGTAGGGGGGTTGTGGATGGTGAGTGGGGAGTGGACGGTTGAGTGGGGTTGGATGGTGAGTGGTATGTGGGATGGTGAAGTGGGGAGTGGATGTAGAGTGGGGGTGGATGGTGTGTGGGGTGTGGATTGGTGAGTCGAGGGGGGATGCGGTGAGTGGGGTGTGGATGGTGGTGGGGTGTGGATGGTGAGTGGGGTGTGGATGGTGAGTGTGGGTGGATGGTAAGGAAGGGGGCGGGGAGTGGATGGGTGAGTGGAGTGGGGTGATGGATGGTGAGTGGGGAGTTGACGGTGTGTGGGGGTGTGGTCGGCGATGTGGTGTGTGAATGGTGGAGTTCGGGTGTTGATGGTGAGTGGGGTGTGATGAGTGATTGGGGTGTGGGATGGTGAGTGAGGGGAGATGGTAAGTGGGTGAGTGGATGTGAGGGGTGGTTTGGTGTGGATGGTGAGTGGCGGTGGGATGGTGAGTGGGGAGTGGATGTGTGAGTGGGGATTGGAGGCACGGTGAGTGGGGTAGTGGATGGTGTGTGGGGTGTGGATGGTGAGTGGGGGATGGATGAGTGTGTGGCGGTGTGGAGGAAGGTGAGTGGGGAGTGGACGGTGAGTGGAGTGTGGATGGTGAGTGGTGTGTGGATGGTGAGTGGGGTGGGGATGGTGAGTGGGGTGTGGATGGTGAGTGGGTGTGGATGGTGAGTGGGGTGTAGATGGTGAGTGAGAGTGATCGTGAGCGGGGTGTGGATGGTGAGTGGGGAGTGGATGGTGAGCGGGGTGTGGATGGTGAGTGGTATGTGGATGGTGAGTGGGGTGTGGATGGGGAGTGGATGGTGAGTGGGGTGTGGATGGTGAGTGGGAAGTGGATGGTATTACAACCCAGGAGTCCAAAAGGCCTGTTATCCTGGGCGTAAAGGGAACAAAAAAACACAGCAGAAAACTTTTGACTTACATTATCCTTCAATTTAGAACAGAAGTATGCACACTATATACACTACGTATGACAATAGGTATTAGTGCACTCCACGGTAAGCAAGGCAGAATAGAAGCCACTAGAGAGCAGACCGTGCTTCAACCAGCTCTAGAATGGGAATGACAAGGGCAGGCAGGTGAGTGGTACCCACATCACCTCTGCAATTGCCAAAACCATCTTCTCATTGGCTTGAACCTGGGTTCTGATTGGACGATGGGGCCCCATCGTCTACCCTTAGCCCCTGGTTCGCTGGTTGGGGGAGATAGCCTGTAAATGAGGGTGTGTACATGCGCTGAATAAAGGTTACGTACTCTTTGCATGCCACACCCCCACCCCGAGAAGGCTCAGGATTAGGCTCCCACCTCCCAGTGGTAACCGTGCTGCCATGGCACCAAATAATGGGACGGCCTTTCTCTCAACCATCCAACTCTTAGATAGAGCTCAGCTTTTTTCATGACAAAAAACCAAATCCTAAACTCAGAGCGAAACAGCAGACAGTCGGGCTAACATAGGTCCACGACACGTGCAGACGGTAGCCCACGTCCCCTTACTGGAAAAAAAAAAAACATACCAGGGGATAAAAAAAAGAGCTTGAAAGGGGTTGCCACAGGTAACATAATACATCCTAACCTAATATATAATTATAATAATATAGAGTAACATTGTTAGACTCTAGAATTCTAGATAAAGAGTCTGCCAACATATTTTCTTCGCCGGCAATATGTAATATTCTGAGAGAGTAGGGTTGCAATCATAGACTCCATCTCATGAGCCTCGTATTGTGGTTCTTCATGGCTTGGAGATATACTAGAGGATTGTGATCACTGTAGACAGTGACCACCTGCGAATTCTTGCCCACGTAAACATCGAAGTGCTCCACAGCCAGTACCAGCTCGAGGGCTTCTTTTTCAATGGTAGAGTAAGCCCTTCGATGCGGCTGGAACTTGGCAGAGAAGAAGGCTACAGGCTGCAACTCCTCGTCCCCCTTTTGCAACAGTACTGCCCCAACCCCAGACTCACAAGCATCAACCTGTAATGAGAAAGGTTTGGAGAAGTCTGGAGACAAAAGAATGGGTGCAGTACACAATAATCTTTTTGCTTTGTCAAAAGCACCTTGACACTCTGGGGTCCAATTAAAGGGAACTTTGTGACTGGTAAGAGAGGTAAGAGGGTCTACAATATCTGAGAAATTCTTACAGAATCTTCTGTAAAATCCTATTATGCCTAGAAAACATTGAAGAGATTTCCTGTCATGTGGAACTAGATAATCTTTAATGGCAAAAACTTTAGCAAATATAGGAGCAACTTTACCACTACCTACTTCATGGCCTAGAAAAGTAACAGTGGCCTGGCCAAAGGAAGACTTAGATAAATTAACAGTTAAATGGGAATTCTGAAAGGTCTCAAAGAGAGCCTTAAGTCTAAATAGGTGTTGATCCCAAGTATCAGACACCACAACAACATCATCCAGGTACTCTGCCGTGCCTTCAAGTCCTTTAATAGCCTGATGAATAAGTTTCTGGAATGAAGAGGGGAAGTTTTTCATTCCGAAAAATAACCTCCTGGAATTACGAAGGCAGAGATTTCCTTCGCCTTATCCGTCAAAGGTACCTGATAGTAACCTTTAAGGAGATCTAACTTGGACACAAAAGTAGCCTTACCCACAAAGTCGATTACGTCATCCAGACGAGGAAGAGGGTAAGCATCTGTGATTGTGACCTCGTTCACCTTACAGTAGTCTGTACACATACGAAACCCTCCATCAGCTTTTTTAACAAGGATGCACGGTGAAGCCCATGGACTAGACGACTCCTCCACAAACCCATGCTCTAACAGAAATTCTACCTCCTACTGAAGTAGCTTCTGTTTTTCAGGATTAGCTCTGTAGGGGGAGAGTTTAATAGGTTTAGAGTTTCCCACATCTACGTCATGATAACCTAAAGTACATTTTTTCGGCACATCCGAGAAAATATCAGGGTAAGACTGTAGAAGCGCAGTTAAACTTGTTGCTTGAGTTTCAGACAGCCCCACCATTAAAGGGCTAGGGTCCTTGAGGAGGACAGAGTTTGGAAGTTTGACATTAATTTCAGAAATAGAGTGCAAAGAGTCAGAGTCGTCCTCAGAGGTAGTGGACAGAGTCATTACTATGACTTTACTGGTGTATGAAAAGATTTTAATTGATTAATGTGGTAAGTTTTAGTATTTGAGGTCTTATCAATGGGAGCTACCACATAATTTACATCAGATAATTTACTTACAATTTGCATAGGTCCCGTAAATCTAGCTTTCAAGGTGTGGCCAGGTATAGGTTCCTGCACCAACACCTTGTCTCCTGGATGGAAGGAGCGGAATTTTGCATTTCTGCCATACCTTTGTTTCATCTTATTTTGAGCTGCCTTCAGGTTAGCCTTGGCTAACTGACGTGCCACCTGCAACCTTGAAGAAGGGTTGTAGAGTGTTGAGCTAACATCTTCTCCCATCCATCCTTTTTTGAGCACCCGAAGAGGACCTCGTACATTGTGCCCAAAGATCAGCTCAAACGGACAATACCCGGTAGACTCCTGCACAGTTTCTCTTATTGAAAACAGCAACAAAGGAAGTGATTCATCCCAGTCTGTAGGAAAGTGCATGCAAAAAGTTCTCATCATGGTTTTTAACGTCTGATGGAATCTTTCCAAGGCGCCTTGGTACTGAGGATGATAGGCAGTGGATAAGTTGTGGATTATCCCTAACCTAGTTAATGCTTCCCTGAATGCTTTGGCAGTGAAGTTAGTACCTTGATCACTTTGAATAGATTTAAGAATGCCAAAACAAGAAATAACTCTTGTTAAAGCTTTGAGAATAGCTTTAGTGTTAATACTGCGCATGGGAATTGCTTCAAGGTATCTAGTTACTCTATCCATAATGGTAAATAAATGCTGATTTCCAGACTTTGACCTAGGTAGTGGACCTACACAGTCTATGATTAATTCTGCAAAACGTTCTCCATCAGCAGGTATAGGCTGGAGAGGTGCAGGTTTAATGGAATGTCCAGGTTTCCCTACTTCCTGACATTCTCGGCAACACCGGATATGATTCTTCACATCCTGCTTTAATTTTGGCCAATAAAATTCTTTTGTGATTCTATATGTTTTAGTAATTCCAAAGTGACCTCCTAATGAAGTATTATGAGCTATATTCAATATTTGAGGTCTAAACTTTGTTGGAACCACTACATTATCTGACAGTTGCCGGTCCTCTATCTCCTTACCAGTCTCAGTGCAAATCAAATAGTCGTTTTTAAGTTTATACTTGACCGGATGATCCGAAAAGGATTTACCCATGGCTGCCTGAAAAGCGAAATTCAAAGAAGGGTCCTTTCGTTGTTCCTCCCGGAAGGACAGTCCCTCGGGCATGGAAACAGATATCTGGCAATCCTGCAACCTTGGAATAGGAAGGCTTGATCTGGGTCTGTTCACTTGATCTACGAGGCCCTGGCCAGTTTTCCTCGTAAAAAAAAGTGGCTATTCAGAGATCGGAGTCGTCCAAGGATAGGTCAACATTCTCGCCAGACAACCCTTGGGATGTTGCCCGAGTTATGGCCAACACCGGAGAAGAATTAATCATTATGGGTTCAGGACATACACTAGCAGTAGTAATGTTATTACCCAGTAATAACATGGCATCTTTCATGAGGAATCCCTCGGATACACCCACAGTCCAGTAAGTATCCAGTGTAATATTTGCACTGTACATAAATTCTATGCAAGGGGACAGAATATATAGCTCCTCCAAATGCTTCCAACAAAACAGAGAAATTTAAGGAGGTGTTCTTTGAAAGGGGTAATATTCCCTCTCTTATAAGTGAGCAATGTGCTCCAGTATCTTTAAAGGTTCTGACTTCAGTTGTTTTTGAGTTTTCCTGAAGGGAAATACGACTCTCACAGTAATAAGGGGCCATCCCTTTCTCTACATCTTTCAGGGACATGTTACTAGGGATATTATAGATTTTCCCAATAGGTTGGGGTTTGTGGGGGCAGTTGGGACGGATGTGACCTACTTTGTTACAGAGGAAGCAGACGACAGGCTTGCCCTTTACTCCCTGCTGACATTGCAACTGGTGTCACTCTGGCTGGTGTCTCTCTGGATACTGTTGTCGAGTTACACCATGTTGAGTGGTTTGTCTCTCACCAGGTAGACCATAAGTTGAGAAGCGTGGCTCACCAGGTGACTTAGTTGGCTGACGTAGACGTTCTCCCTCCGGCTGGCACTTCATCCTCCAAGGTTGACGATCTCTGCTCATGCCAGGCTGTTGAAAAGAGAGATGGGACCGCTCGGACATGGAGCGGTTAGTTTCAAAAGTATCAGCCAACCTGGCTGCCTCCAATGCAGTGGTTAAGTCACGATCTTGCAGAAAGACTCTAACCTCTGGTCCCACAGACTCCAGCAGGTTGTCAATCAGAATAAGCTGCACAAGATCATCGAATGTAGCAACACCACTTGCTTTATACCAGCTTTAGTCTGCTGTCGCACAATATCAACCAGGGATTGAGCAAGATGTCGTCTGCCTAACTTGAAGAGTTTCCTATACTTAGCTGGGATACATGTATATGGTCTTAAAACTGTGGTCTTCACCACTTTATGATCGGAAAAATCAGTGTCATTTAACACTGACGTAAATTCCTGTGCCTTACCAAACAATGCTGTGTGAACCAACGACGCCCAATGCTGTTCCGGCCACCTCAAGGCTCAAGCCTGATTTTCGAAAGCTTCGAAATTTTTTTCTGGTTCGGCCTCATTGAAGCAGGGAACAAGCTTTACTGCTTTCTGTAAACTAAGGTAATTTACAAGTTGCGAAAACTGCCTTCTTTCTTTTTCCCTATCAAACTCTTCCTTGGCAAATGCCCTCTGTTCCCTAGTCTGCTCAAGATTGATTTTCCCCAACTCAAGTGCCAACGCCGCTGATTCACCTTGAGACAACCCTGCTGCACTAGACTGACGATTTTGCTCCATTGATGTATCATCTTCCTCCTGCGAGAACATCGGAGTTTTATTCCTGGCTCCCGTAGAGGGAGGAGTCTGATGTGCCATCTCCTCTTTCCGAAGTTTGTCGGTGATCAGTGAACGCAGTTGCGCAGCTGTGAGAGTGCATTCGTAATCAATACCATTGGAACGAGCATTTTGCCAAAATGCTGCAGGGGCAATTTAGGTAATTTAAAAAAGTAATGCCGACATCAGACGCCCCTGACTCGTCTAGGTGGCATACCGCAATGTATAAGTTATTTGCTATCACATACGTTTGCAGAATACCCCCAACGAAACACTTTTTTGCAGAACACGTTTAGCTATGCACAGTACGATTGAGAATACCCCAACGTAACCGTTATTTGCAGAACACTTTTTGCTATGCCAGTACGTTTTGCGAATAAAAGGGGGAACAAAAGGGGGATACATTTTCAAACTGACTGCAAAATCTTCACACAAGAGACCGTAGCGAAGCGAGCACACCGAAAAAAGCTATACGAGCTTTTAAAACTATCATACAATGCAAGGCTGACCATAGAAGGCAATTGACACGCAAAGTTTGTAAAGCGTTTGGAAAAGTAATCAATGCCAGACGCAACTCCCAAAATGTTCCTGCTTCCAGCTCCCCCAGCTCAACCCGTGCTCTAAGTCCAGCTCCAGCTCTGGGAAAGGCACCCATATTACAACCCGGAGCCCAAAAAGGGCCTGTTTTTCTGGGTGTAAAGGGAGCAAAATAAACACAGCAAAAACTTTTGATTTATATTATCCTTAAACCAAAATTTTGAACAGAAGTATGTACACTATAACACTATGTATAACAAAGGTATTAGTGCACTCCACGGAAAGAAAGGGCAGAATAGAAGCCACTAAGAGAGCCCGTCTTAAACCCACTCTAGAAGGGGAATGACAAGGGCAACAGTGAGTGGACCCAATCACCCTGCGATTGAAAAAAACCATTTTCCTTTTGGCTGGAACCGGGTACTTTTGAACGATGGGGCCCCATCGTCACCCCTTAGCCCCTGGTTCGCGGGTTGGGGGAGATAGCCTGAAATAGGGGGTACATGCCCGAAAAAAGGTTACTTACTTTTTGCAGCCAGTGGGATGGGGTGGGGATGGTGGGGGATGGGGTGGGGGGTGTGAATGGTTAGTGGGGTGTGGAGGGAGAGTGGGGTGTGGATGGAGATTGGGGTGGGGGATGGTGCGGGGATTTGGGGTGGGGCTGAGGTGGGGGACCTGGGGGGCGTGCGTGTGTTTAATAGGACAAAGGGAGGCAACGGTTTTTATGATTTTCGTCTTTTGGAGTGTGAGAAAGGGAAAACCAGTCAGCCTGAAGGGGGAAAATAGTGCCTGCACTTGAAGGAGGTGGAGGTATGTTTTTAGTTTTTTTAACTGTATGTAGGTATTGAGATGTGAATATAATGAAGGGTTTTTTTTTCATTTTCGGGGGCATCCCGCATCGGTGGAAACTTTTGATGTTAATAAAAAATTTTGGTTATATTTATTTTACGCAAGAACTACGAAAAACCTGCGTTTCAGTTTCAAAATAACGCTGACACATTCCATCAGAAGGATGACAATATATAAGTTTACACTATTTATGTGCAAATTTGAAATCGCTGGATTCAGAGACCAATTTCTAGAGAATGCCTTGTCTGATAGGCTTCAAACTTCATGTTAAGTGGGTTTTATTAAAAGATTGATTGGCTTTTGAAATTTTTATTTACACTTTTTTAGATAATTGGTTTTCTATTTGATAACTAGAGAATGCCTCTTCTGGTCGGCTTCAAACTCTTAAACGTGGCTGGAGTTGTGGGGAATGAGGCTTCTAGCAGTGAGGTGCAGTCTGTCTCTCGCTGTGAGGAGGCTGTAGGTGGGGAGGTAGCAACGGCTACCAGCAGTGAGGTGCAGCCCAGCACCTGCTACAAGTGGCGAGTGGTAACCAGTAATGGGAGGAGAATCAGAATAAGGAAAGTTAAGAGTGAAGATCTGAGGGTAGGAAATCGCTTCTCTGTTCTTCAGGGTAATGGGACTTCAGTGGGCCCGTGAAGGTAAGGGGACTACTGCCCCGCTAAAAGAGGTAAACGCATTTTTGTTTTGGTGACTCTCGGTAAGATATTGACCCTGCTTTTTGTAATGGAATAAAAAGATGAGAGAAGAGTGTGCTTCCCTGGAGCTGGGGTTGGGGGCAAGTTAACAGGCTGGATAAATCATGTCAGGTAATGGGAACAAGCCCCTTATTTGTCTAGTCTGGGGGAAATGATATTGGGGAAGGGTAGGAGAGAAAGCTGCTAGATAAGTACAGGGCCCGCTATAGATTTCTTAAGTCTAAGGGGGGGGTCCCACATAGAGACTTGCCCAGAAGGGGAGTAGGGAAAAAAGGTTTTTCTAGGGCAATTGATGAAATGCTGCTAGACAGATACTGCAAAGCTTGCAATCCCCTTCAGTACAACGGGAAAAACTTTTATGCAAAAAATATGATGCAAGGGGTGGGGGAAATCCTCGGGGCTGGGGGGGTAGCCTTGCAAACCAATTGAAAGGCCCTTTTTGGGGAAAAGCCCATGAATTTTTAAAATGATAGAAATAGAGGTAGGGGGTGTGTGGGAAACAAGCAGGGTTCAACACTAGGGTTTGGAATCGTAAATGATAAAAAAGGGATTCAGCATGAACTTTTAAAAAAAGACAATAGATCAGGTCAGCAAACAAAGGGGGACAGCAGAGGCCAGCAAGGGACTAGCTCCCTTAAGGTTTACTATACTAATAGCAGGAGTGTAAGAAATAAGATAGATGAGCTAAGATTAATTGCAAGTGCAGGAAACATAGATATTATTGCTATAACAGAGACCTGGCTCAATCTGAAAGATAGAGAGATGCCCTCTGAATGTCACATACAAGACTATAAATTATTCCACACTGACAGGGTCAACAGGAAGGGTGGTGGAGTAGCGATGTATGTCAGAGATAATTTAAATTGTTGTGTTAGACAAGATATAAAAGTAGAAGCGTTAGCCACTGAATCTGTTTGGTTACAGCTTCTCGAGGCCGAGAAAACTAATTTTGGGTGTGATTTACAGGGCCCCAAATCTTGAAAGGGAGTGCAGTAAATTTCTATGGGACGAAATTCGTAAGACATCTACATACGAAAATGTTGTGGTAATGGGAGATTTCAACTATAGACAGATTGACTGGAGCAATTTGACAGGAAATTTAGAGTCAGGTGACCTTCTTGATACGATCCAGGATTGTTTTTTTTTTTAAAACAGTTTGTGACAGAGCCAACTTGAGGAAATAACCTCCTTGACTTGTTCTTGCCAGTAGGGAAACACTAATAATAATCTTGAGGTTAATGATGAGCTTGGGGAAAGTGATCACAAATCACTCAGTTTTAATATATCATGGAATTCCCCTAATAATGGCAATCAAGTCTCCGTCCCTGACTTTCGCTTGGCTGATTTCACAGGACTGAAAAATTACTTAGGTGGGCTGAACTGGAATGACCTGACTAAGGGTCAGGTAGGTGGTGATGGTTGCGATATGATGCTTTCCAGGGCATAGTTCTAGCTGCTCAGTCAAATTATGTTCCAAATAGGGAAATCAGATCAAAACAAAAATGATCCTAAATGGATGAACAATAGATTAAAATATCTGATTGGTCAAAAGGAAGGCATATATAGGCAAATCAAAAGAGCAGAGGGGCAATTAAGAAATCGATATATTCAGTTAAATAGAGAAATAAAAAAGGGAATTAGAAAAGCAAAAATAGATTATGAGGTTAAAGTTGCAAGAGAATCGAAGACTAACCCAAAAGGATTCTTTCAGGTATACAGAAGTAAGATCAGGGACAAGATAGGCCCACTCAAAAGTTCCTCGGGTCAGCTCACTGACAGTGATAAGGAAATGTGTAGAATTTTCAACACATACTTCCTCTCAGTTTTTACACAGGAGGATACCAGCGATATTCCAGTAATGATAAATTATGTAGAACAGGACGATAATAAACTGTGCACGATTAGGGTCACAAGTGACATGGTCCTTAGGCAAATAGATAAATTAAAACCTAACAAATCCCCAGGCCCTGATGAACTGTATGCAAAGGTTCTAAAGGAATGTAAAGAGGAGCTTAGCACACCTTTGGCTAATCTTTTCAACATATCACTACAAACTGGCATGGTGCCAGATAAGTGGAAAATGGCAAATGTGATACCTATTTTCAAAGCAGGTGACAGGTCCTTAGCTTCGAACTGTAGACCAATAAGCCTAACCTCCATAGTGGGAAAATTTATGGAATCACTAATTGCCGAGGCAGTTCGTAGCCACCTTGAAGAGCATAAATTAATCAACGAATCTCAGCATGGTTTTACAAAGGGGCGTTCCTGCCTTACGAATTTATTAACTTTTTTCACTAAGGTATTTGAGGAAGTAGATCATGGTAATGGATATGATATTGTGTATATGGACTTCAGTAAGCCTTTTTCCTGGATAGAGGCATGGTTGACAAATAGGCAGCAGAGAGTTTGCATAAATGGGGAGAAATCAGAGTGGGGAAGCGTCACGAGCGGTGTTCCACAGGGGTCAGTGTTGGGCCCCTGCTGTTCACAATCTACATAAACGACATAGATGAGGGCATAAAGAGCGACATCGGCAAGTTTGCCGATGCCACCAAAATAGGCCGTCGAATTCATTCTGACGAGGACATTCGAGCACTCCAGGAAGATTTGAATAGACTGATGCAGTGATCGGAGAAGTGGCAGATGCAGTTTAATATAGACAAATGCAAAGTTCTAAATGTTGGACAGGACACTAACCATGCCACATATAAACTAAATAATGTAGATCTTAATATTACGGATTGCGAAAAAGATTTAGGAGTTCTGGTTAGCAGTAATCTGAAACCAAGACAACAGTGCATAAGTTTTTCGCAATAAAGCTAATAGAATCCTTGGCTTCATATCAAGAAGCATAAATAATAGGAGTCCTCAGGTTGTTCTTCAACTCTAATATCCTTGGTTAGGCTCATTTAGATTATGCTGCACAGTTTTGGTCACCGTATTACAGAATGGATATAAATTTCTCTGGAAAATGTAAAAAGGAGGATGACAAAGTTGATCCCATGTATGAGAAACCTTCCCTATGAGGATAGACTAAGGCCCTGAATCTGCACTCTCTAGAAAGACGTTGAATTAGGGAGGATAATATTGAGGTGTATAAATGGAAGACGAAAAATAAAGGGATGTAAATAGTGTGCTGAAAATAACTTGCCTAGACGGGACTCGCAGCAATGGTTTTAAGTTGGAAAAATTCAGATTCAGGAAGGATATAGGAAAGAAACTGGTTTGGTAATAGAGTTGTGGATGAGTGGAAAGAAACCCCCAAGTACCGTTTTAGACGCCCAGAACGTTGTGAAAGCTTTAAAAATAGGTTGGATAAATACATGAGTGGATGTGGGTGGTGTGGAGTTGCACTGATAGCTTGTGCTACCAGGTCGGTTGCCGTGTTCCTCCCTTAAGTCAATGTGACCCGACCTACTAGGTGGGTGCTTTTCTTCAGCGGTAGGAGCTGGACCCTCGCATGGGCCAGTAGGCCTCTGCAGTGTTCCGTTCTTATGTCTATGTTCCAATCACCTTCTCTTGATGTAACGGTTCAAGCATCACCTCTCCTGAGTTTAAAGGTTTAGCACCCTCTCCTGATGTAACTGGTTCAAGCATCACCTCTCCTGATGTAACTGGTTCAAGCATCACCTCTCCTGATGTAACTGGTTCAAGCATCACCTCTCCTGATGTAACTGGTTCAAGCATCACCTCTCCTGATGTAACTGGTTCAAGCATCACCTCTCCTGATGTAACTGGTTCAAGCATCACCTCTCCTGATGTAACTGGTTCAAGTATCACCTCTCCTGATGTAACTGGTTCAAGCATCACCTCTCCTGAAGTAAATGGTTCAACCATCACCTCTCCTGATGTAACTGGTTCAACCATCACCTCTCCTGATGTAACTGGTTCAACCATTACCTCCCCTGATGTAACTGGTTCGAGCATCACCTCTCCTGATGTAACTGGTTCAAGCATCACCCCTCCTGATGTAACTGGTTCAACCATCACCTCTCCTGATGTAACTGGTTCAACCATCACCTCTCCTGATGTAACTGGTTCAACCATTATCTCCGTTGATATAACTGGTTCAACCATTACCTCCCCTGATGTAACTGGTTCGAGCATCACCTCCCCTGATGTAACTGGTTCAAGCATCACCTCTCCTGATGTAACTGGTTCAACCATCACCTCCTCTGATGTAACTGGTACAACCATCACCTCCCCTGATATAACTGGTTCAAGCATCACCTCCCCTGATGTAACTGGTTCAACCATCACCTCTCCTGATGTAACTGGTTCAACCATTACCTCCGTTGATATAACTGGTTCAACCATTACCTCCCCTGATGTAACTGGTTCGAGCATCACCTCCCCTGATGTAACTGGTTCAAGCATCACCTCTCCTGATGTAACTGGTTCAACCATCACCTCCTCTGATGTAACTGGTACAACCATCACCTCCCCTGATGTAACTGGTTCAAGCATCACCTCCCCTGATGTAACTGGTTCAAGCATCATCTCCCCTTATGTAACTGGTTCAAGCATCACCTCACCTGATGTAACAGGTTCAAGCCTCACTTCCCCTAATGTAACTGGTTCAAGCCTCACCTATACTGATGTAACTGGTTCAAGCTTCACCTCCCCTGATGTAACTGGTTCAAGCTTCACCTCCCCTGATGTAACTGGTTCAAGCATCACCTCCCCTGATGTAACAGGTTCAAGCCTCACTTCCCCTGATGTAACTGGTTCAAGCCGCATTTATACTGATGTAACTGGTTCAAGATTCACCTCCCCTGATGTAACTGGTTCAAGCATCACCTTCCCTGATGTAACTGGTTCAAGCATCACCTCCCCTGATGTAACTGGTTCAAGCATCACCTCCCCTGATGTAACTGGTTTAAGCATCATCTCTCCTGATGTAACTGGTTCAAGCCTCACCTCTCCTGGTATAATTGGTTCAAGCCTCACCTCTCCTGATACAACTTGTTCAAGCCTCACCCCTCCTGATATAATTGGTTCAAGCCTAACCTCTCCTGATATAATTGGTTCAAGAATCACCTCCCCTGATGTAACTGGTTCAAGCCTCACCTCCCCTGATGTAACTGATTCAAGCCTCACTTCCCATGATGTAACTGGTTTAAGCATCACCTCCCCTGATGTAACTGATTTATGCCTCACCTCCCCTCATGTAACTGATTCAAGCCTCACTTCCCCTGATGTAACTGGTTCAAGCCTCACTTCTCCTGATGTAACTGATTCAAGCCTCACTTCCCCTGATGTAACTGGTTCAAGCCTCACTTCCCCAGATGTAACAGATTCAAGCCTCACTTCCCCTGATGTAAATGATCATATGTGAAGTGATTCAAGATCATATGTGAAGTGATTCAAGATCATATGTGAAGTGATTTAAGTGGTGACGTGTACTTAGCTCTGTGAAGACCTGTTTGTGTGCTCTTGAGTGCTGACCTATACTTAACTCTGTGAAGAAGTGTCTTGTTTGCTCCCGTGGACTGAACCAAGATGCCCTCCATCGAGCAACTTTACCAGCAACTTAAGGAAGAATTGAGGGCAGAGAAGATGGAGATACGGCGATTGACCGAGGAAAACAAGAGGATTCGTAGTAGTCCTCCTGTTTCGAGTCCTCAGGTCAAGAAGGGATCGTGGTCAGTGGCTGGACAGCAGGGGACGAAGAAGTTGACGATCAAGAAGACGAATGGAAAGCCAGAAACGATGAAGAAGAAAGAGACTGCTGTGGAAACTCCCGTGGAAACCTCCAACGCATTCTCGGTGCTACCCGACGAATGTGAGTCTACTACTGGGATCGTCACGACGAACGACAACAAGGAAGGTAAGAATATTGTTGTTGTTGGGGATAGCCAGGTTAGATACATGGATAGGACATTCTGCTTGAAGGACAGGAGTAGGAGACAAAGGGTATGCTTTCCTGGGGCTGGGATGGAGGACATTGTTAGCCGGCTTTGACAACATCATGACGGTAATGGGATCAATCCTATTATTTGCCCAGTGCTGGAGGCAATGATGTAGGCAAGCGTAGAAGTGAGGATTTAGTTAGAAAGTTCAGGACAGCTATAGACATGATTAGGAAGAAGGGAAGGCGCCCTGTTATATGTGGCATTTTGCCAAGAAGAGGTGTTGGTAATGAATGGTTGTCCAGAGCAATTGGTATTAATTGTTGGCTGGATAAACACTGTAAGGATAATGCAGTACCATTCATTGACAACTGGGACAACTTCTATGGCCGAAATGACATGTATGCCAGGGATGGGGTTCACTTATCCAGGGCAGGTGTGGGTTTTTCTTGCTAACTCAGTTGAGGGGGGTTGTTAGGACTTTAAACTAGGATTAGTTAGAGGTATGGGTTTAGAAATGATTAATAATGAGTATGGATATATTGACTTATGCTCTGATATTAAGAATCTTAATAGTAACTGTCATGGAGTAACTCTGGGTAATGATAATTTCAGAAATTGTGTAAAAACAAAGATGAATAGGAAAAATGTGCAGAAGAAAAAACATATGATGGTATTTTATGCTAACAGTCGAAGTGCAAGAAATAAAATTAATGAACTACGTTTGGTAGCATGTGCTGGGAATTTTGATATCATTGCATTAACTGAAACATGGTATGATTTAAAGAGTCGGGATATGACTGCTGAGTGTAATATTCAGGGATTTAAGTTATTCAATGTGGATAGATGTAATGGGAAGGGGGGAGGAGTTGCATTGTATGTTCGAGAAAATATTAATTGTTGCATAAAAACAGGTATAAAAATAGATGGAGCAGTAACAGAGTCTGTTTGGGTAGAGTTCGTGGAGGGTCAAGAAAAACTAATTCTAGGTGTAATATACCGACCTCCAGGCTTGGATCACGATAGAGGGAGACTTCTTTGGGACGAAATTGTTAGGGCTTCTGGACACAGTAACGTAGTCATAGTAGGGGACTTTAACTTTAGCCAAATTGACTGGAATTCTTTGACAGGTAATCTAGAGTCCAGTGACTTCATGGAAACAGTTCAGGACTGTTTTCTGAAACAGAGTGTAACTGAACCTACCAGGGTAATAATTTGCTAGACCTAGTCTTGTCAAATAAGGAAACACTCGTGAATAATCTGGAGATCACTGAAGAGCTTGGCGCAAGTGATCACAAATCCATCACTTTTAGCATTAATTGGGAATGCAAGAATAATGATAATACAGTAAAAATCCCCGATTTTCGTTCTGCCGCATTATAATGGACTTAGGGAACATCTGTCTAATCTTGATTGGGGTTATCTAGCTAATGATTTTATTGACGATAATCATACTTATGAATATGAAGGGATCTGCTTTTATGATTGTTTCTTAATAATTGTACACAGTGCCCAGAGTATATACATTCCCCAGAGAGAAATTAGGTCTAATAATAACGATCCCAAATGGGTTAACAGGAGGCAAAAAGCATCTATTAGGGGAGAAAAGGGAATTTATAGGAGCATCAGAAGAGGAGAGGTTAACCTTACTGACCAATATGTTCAGCTTAAAAGAGAAGTAAAAAAGGCGATTAGAAAGGCTAAACGTGACTATGAAATTAGAGTCGCTAATGAATCAAAGACTAATCCAAAGGGGTTCTTTCAAGTGTATAGGACGAAGGTGAAGGAAAAAGTAGGACCTCTGAAATCTGGGAATGGACAGCTGACGGATAATGAACTGGAAATGTGTTCCTTATTTAATGACTATTTTTGTCAGTTTTTACACAGGAAGATGTAAATGAGATTCCAGTAATTAACAATTATTTAGTTCCTGATGAATTTAAGTTAACTAATATTACTGTCACGAGGGACATGGTTATTAAACAGATAGACAAACTGAAACAAAATAAGTCCCCGGGACCCGATGAGTTGTTTTCAAAGGGTACTTAAGGAATGCAAGATGGAGCTTAGTCAGCCATTAACGAGTGTATTCAATGCGCCCATCCTTACCAGTGTTGTGCCAGAGATGTGGAAGATGGCTAATGTGGTTCCTATATTCAAATCAGGGGATAAGTCCACTCCTTCAAATTACCGTCCAATAAGCCTGACATCTATAGTGGGCAAGTTATTAGAATCAATTATAGCTGACATTATCAGAAGTCACCTTGAAGAGCATGACTTGATAAATGAATCTCAGCATGGATTCACGAGAGGTCGTTCCTGCCTGACAAACTTACTGACGTTCTTCAATAGAACATTTGAGGCAGTTGACAGTGATAAGGAATATGATATTGTTTATTTGGATTTTAGTAAAGCCTTCGACAGAGTACCTCACAAGAGACTCTTAAGAAAAGTGGCAGCTCATGGTATAGGAGGTAAAGTTCTAGCATGGATTGAGGCATGGCTTACCAATAGAAAGCAGAGAGTTACCATTAATGGAGTGAAATCTGAATGGGGATTAGTCACTAGTGGCGTTCCACAAGGATCAGTTTTTTAGGCCCTCTCTTGTTCATAATTTACATTAATGACCTTGATGAAGGGATTACTAGTGACATGAGTAAGTTTGTGATGATACAAAGATAGGCCGTATAATTCACTCTGAGGAGGATATCAATGAACTCCAGGACGATTTGAACAAATTAATGTCTTGGTCTGAGAAATGGCAGATGAAGTTTAATGTGGATAAGTGTAGGGTACTTGCCCTTGGTAATGAAAATAACCCTCGAAGCTATAATCTAGGTGAAGTAGAGCTTGGTCATACAGAATGTGAAAAAGACTTGGGAGTCATGGTAAGCAGAAATCTAAAGCCAAGACAGCAGTGCCTCAGTGTGCGCAACAAGGCCAACAGATTACTTGGATTTATCTCAAGAAGTATAAGTAACAGAAGTCCAAAAGTTATTTTACAGCTCTATACATCACTAGTGAGGCCTCATTTAGATTATGCTGCTCAGTTTTGGTCCCCTTACTACAGGATGGACATAGACTCATTAGAGAACATACAGAGAAGAATGACTAAAATGATTTACTGTGTAAGGAACCTCCCGTATGAAGATAGACTTAAAGCCTTAAATCTCCACTCTCTGGAGAGGCGTAGAATGAGGGGAGATATCATTGAAGTGTATAAGTGGATGACGGGCATAAACAAGGGAGACATTAATAAAGTACTGAGGGTGTCGAACCAGGTAAGAACCAGGAATAATGGATTTAAGTTGGATAAATTTAGAATTAGAAAAGACATAGGTAAGTACTGGTTTTCTAACAGAGTTGTAGATGCGTGGAACAGTCTTCCCAGTGGGGTGATAGAGGTTAGGACCTTGGAAGAGACTGGACAAATATATGAGTGGGAGGGGCTGGGTTTGATTGGTGTCAAGGGGTACGGGAGTTATTTCTTGAGTAGCTTTAGGTAGATGTCGTTTTGATAAGGACCTGCCTCGTATGGGCCAGTAGGCCTTCTGCAGTGTTCCTACATTCTTATGTTCTTATGTTCTTATTATAGCCTCACTTCCCATGATGTAACTGGTTCAAGCCTCACTTCCCCTGATGTAACTGGTTGAAGCCTCACTTCCCCTGATGTAACTGGTTCAAGCCTCACTTCTCCTGATGTAACTGGTTCAAGCATCACTTCCCCTGATGTAACTGGTTCAAGCATCACTTCCCCTGATGCAACTGATTCAAGCCTCACTTCCCCTGATGTAACTGGTTCAAGCCTCACTTCCCCTGATGTAACTGATTCAAGCCTCACTTCCCCTGATGTATCTGATTCAAGCATCACTTCCCCTTATGTAACTGGTTCAAGCCTCACTTCCCCTGATGTAACTGATTCAAGCCTCACTTCCCCTGATGTAACAGATTCAAGCCTCACTTCCCCTGATGTAACTGATTCAAGCCTCACTTCCCCTGATGTAACAGATTCAAGCCTCACTTCCCCTGATGTAAATGATTATAGCCTCACTTCCCCTGATGTAACAGATTCAACCCTCACTTCCCCTGATGTAACTGGTTCAAGCATCACTTCCCTTCATGTAACTGACTCAAGCCTCACTTCCCCTGATGTAACTGGTTCAACCCTCACTTCCCCTGATGTAACTGGTTCAAGTCTCGCTTCCCCTGATGTAACTAGTTCAAGCCTCACTTCCCCTGATGTAACTGGTTCAAGTTTCACTTCCCCTGATGTAACTGGTTCAAGTCTCGCTTTCCCTGATGTAACTAGTTCAAGCCTCACTTCCCCTGATGTAACTGATTCAAGTCTCACTTCCCCTGATGTAACTGGTTCAAGTCTCGCTTTCCCTGATGTAACTATTCAAGCCTCACTCCCCATGTAACTGATTCAAGTCTCACTTCCCCTGATGTAACTGGTTCAAGTCTTACTTCCCCTGATGTAACTGGGTCAAGCCTCACTTCCCCTGATGTAACTGGTTCAAGTCTCACTGCCCATGATGTAACTGGTTCAAGTCTCACTTCCCCTGATGTTACTGGGTCAAGCCTCACTTCCCCTGAAGTAACTGGTTCAAGCCTCACTTCCCCTGATGTAACTGGTTCAAGCCTCACTTCCCCTGATGTAACTGGTTCAAGCCTCACTTCCCCTGATGTAACTGATTCAAGCCTCACTTCCCCTGATTTATCTGATTCAAGCCTCACTTCCCCTGATGTAACTGGTTCAAGCCTCACTTCCCCTGAGGTAACTGGTTCAAGCCTCACTTCCCCTGATGTAACTGGTTCAAGTCTCACTTCCCCTGATGTAACTGATTCAAGCCTCACTTCCCCTGATTTATCTGATTCAAGCCTCACTTCCCCTGATGTAACTGGTTCAAGCCTCACTTCCCCTGATGTAACTGGTTCAAGCCTCACTTCCCCTGATGTAACTGGTTCAAGCCTCACTTCCCCTGATGTAACTGGTTCAAGCCTCACTTCCCCTTGATGTAACTGGTTCAAGCCTCGCTTCCCCTGATGTAACTGGTTCAAGCCTCACTTCCCCATGATGTAACTGGTTCAAGCATCACCTCTCCTGATGTAACTGGTTCAAGCATCACTTCCCCTAATGTAACTGGTTCAAGCCTCACTTCCCCTTATGTAACTGGTTCAAGCCTCACTTCCCCTTATGTAACTGGTTCAAGCATCACTTCCCTATGATGTAACTGGTTCAAGCATCACCTCTCCTGATGTAACCGGTTCAACCATCACCTCTCCTGATGTAATTGGTTCAACCATCACCTCCCCTGATGTAACTGGTTCAAGCATCACCTCCCCTGATGTAATTGGTTCAACCATCACCTCTCCTGATGTAACTGGTTCAACCATCACCTCTCCTGATGTAACTGGTTCAAGCATCACCTCTCCTGATGTAACCGGTTCAACCATCACCTCTCCTGATGTAATTGGTTCAACCATCACCTCCCCTGATGTAACTGGTTCAAGCCTCACTTCCCCTGATGTAACTGGTTCAAGCCTCACTTCCCCTTATGTAACTGGTTCAAGCCTCACTTCCCCTTATGTAACTGGTTCAAGCCTCAATTCCCCATGATGTAACTGGTTCAAGCATCACCTCTCCTGATGTAACTGGTTCAACCATCACTTCCCCTAATGTAACTGGTTCAAGCCTCACTTCCCCTTATGTAACTGGTTCAAGCCTCACTTCCCCTTATGTAACTGGTTCAAGCATCACTTCCCCATGATGTAACTGGTTCAAGCATCACCTCTCCTGATGTAACCGGTTCAACCATCACCTCTCCTGATGTAATTGGTTCAACCATCACCTCCCCTGATGTAACTGGTTCAAGCATCACCTCCCCTGATGTAATTGGTTCAACCATCACCTCTCCTGATGTAACTGGTTTCAACCATCCCCCTCTCCTGATGTAACTGGTTCAAGCATCACCTCTTTCCCGATGTAACCGGTTTAACCATCACCTCTCCTGATGTAATTGGTTCAACCATCACCTCCCCTGATGTAACTGGTTCAAGCATCACCTCTCTTGATGTAATTGGTTCAACCATCACCTCCCCTGATGTAACTGGTTCAAGCCTCACTTCCCCTGATGTAACTGGTTCAAGCCTCACTTCCCTGATTTGAACTGGTTCAAAAACCTCACTTCCCCTGATGTAATTTGTTCAGCCTTTCCCCTTCCCCTGATGTAATTGATTCAAGCCTCACTTTCCCCTGATGGGAACTGGGTTCAAGCCCCACTTTCCTCTAATGTAACTGGTTCAAGCATCACTTCCCCTGATGTAACTGGTTCAAGCCTCACTTCCCCTGATGTAACTGGTTCAAGCCTCACTTCCCCTGATGTAATTTGTTCAAGCCTCACTTTCCCTGATGTAACTGGTTCAAGCCTCACTTCCCCTGATGTTACTGGTTCAAGCATCACCTCTCCTGATGTAACTGGTTCAAGCATCACTTCACTTGATGTAAGTGGTTCAAGCATCACTTCCCCTGATGCATCTGGTTCAAGCCTCACTTCCCCTGATGTAACTGATTCAAGCTTCTCTTCCCCTGATGTAATTTGTTCAAGCCTCACTTTCCCTGATGTAACTGGTTCAAGCCTCACTTCCCCTGATGTAATTTGTTCAAGCCTCACTTCCCCTGATGTAACTGGTTCAAGCCTCACTTCCCCTGATGTAACTGGTTCAAGCCTCATTTCCCCTGATGTAACTGGTTCAAGCCTCACTTCCCCTGATGTAACTGGTTCAAGCATCACTTCCCCTGATGTAACTGGTTCAAGCATCACTTCCCCTGATGTAACTGGTTCAAGCATCACTTCCCCTGATGTAACTGGTTTAAAGGGAATCACTTCCCCTGATGTAACTGTTTCAAGCATCACTTCCCCTGATGTAACTGGTTCAAGCATCACTTCCCCTGATGTAAGTGGTTCAAGCATCACTTCCCCTGATGTAAGTGGTTCAAGCATCAATTCCTCTGATGTAACTGGTTTTAAGCATCACTTCCCCTGATGTAACTGGTTCAAGCATCACTTCCCCTGATGTAAGTGGTTCAAGCATCACTTCCCCTGATGTAACTGGTTCAAGCATCACTTCCCCTGATGTAACTGGTTCAAGCATCACTTCCCCTGATGTAAGTGGTTCAAGCATCACTTCCCCTGAGTAACTGGTTCAAGCATCACTTCCCCTGATGTAACTGGTTCAAGCATCACTTCCCCTGATGTAACTGGTTCAAGCATCACTTCCCCTGATGTAACTGGTTCAAGCATCACTTCCCCTGATGTAACTGGTTCAAGCATCACTTCCCCTGATGTAACTGGTTCAAGCATCACTTCCCCTGATGTAACTGGTTCAAGCATCACTTCCCCTGATGTAACTGTTATCTCCAAAATATAAAAACTAATCCAACACTAGCTACGTTCTTTACTTAATTGAATAAAATCTACTCACTATTAGAGCAAAGTTTGGATTGATTTTGGCGTGCTGGTCACAATTCCGGCCTGCTGGTCACAGTTTGGGCTTGCTGGTCACAATTTTGGCCTACTGGCCACAATTTGTTCTTGGAAAACTTGAAATATTGCTTTTCCTGCTAAAAAATTATGATACTCGCATCTGAGGTGATAATCTAACAGCCTCAATATTAATATGCTTGCGTATTTTAAGACAGTACTTATTTTGAGGTAATCAGAGAATGATTCGTTAGTCTACTTACGAAGTAGATGCTTGATAGTGGAACCTTTGAAGTAGATTTAGGCAGTGTTTCTCCTCATTTATTTTTAAATAAGAAGTCAGGATGTTATTTCTTTTATGATGTCTAGTGAGATCCTTTAATGATTCCCTTGTGATCTTCGCTGCCAATATTTAGTTGCGTTACAAACTTATACCAGATGTACTGAGGTAGAGGGGGCTGGGGTTATGCAATACCAGGTGTACTGAGATAGAGGGGGCTAGGGTTATGCAATACCAGGTGTACTGAGATAGAGGGGCTGGGGTTATGCAATACCAGGTGTACTGAGGTAGAGGGGGCTGGGGTTATGCAATACCAGGTGTACTGAGATAGAGGGGGCTGGGGTTATGCAATACCAGGTGTACTGAGATAGAGGGGGCTGGGGTTATGCAATACCAGGTGTACTGAGGTAGAGGGGGCTGGGGTTATGCAATACCAGGTGCACTGAGGTAGAAGGGGCTGGGGTTATGCAATACCAGGGTACTGAGATAGAGGGGGCTGGGGGTTATGCAATACCAGGTGTACTGAGATAGAGGGGCTGGGGATATGCATACCAGATGCATTGAGATAGAGGGGGCTGGGGTTATGCAATACCAGGTGTACTGAGATAGATGGCGCTGGGGTTATGCAATACCAGGTGTACTGAGATAGAGGGGGCTGGGGTTATGCAATACCAGGTGTACTGAGATAGAGGGGGCTGGGGTTATGCAATACCAGGTGTACTGAGGTAGAGGGGGCTGGGGTATGCAATACCAGGTGCACTGAGATAGAGGGGGCTGGGGTTATGCAATACCAGGTGTACTGAGGTAGAGGGGCTGGGGTATGCAATAACCTACTTGCACTGAGATAGAGGGGGCTGGGGTTATGCAATACCAGGTGTACTGAGGTAGAAGGGGCTGGGGTTATGCAATACCATGTGTACTGAGGTAGAAGGGGCTGGGGTTATGCAATACCAGGTGCACTGAGGTAGAATGGTCTGGGGTTATTCAATACCAGGTGCACTGAGGTAGAAGGGGCTGGGGTTATGCAATACCAGGTGCACTGAAGTAGAAGGGGCTGGGGTATGCACTACCAGGTGTACTGAGGTAGAGGGGGCTGGGGTATGCAAACCGAGGTATACTGAGTGGAAGGGCTGGGTATGCACACCAGGTGTACTGAGGTAGAGGGGGCTGGGGTTATGCAATTCCAAGTGTACTGAGGTGGAAGGGGCTGTGGTATGCAATACCAGGTGTACTGAGGTGGAAGGGGCTGGGGTTATGCAATACAGGTGTACTGAGGTAGAGGGGCTGGGTATGCAGTACCATGTGTACTGAGGTAGAGGGGGCTGGGGTATGCAATATCAGGTGTACTGAGGTAGAGGGAGTTGGGGTATGCAATACCAGGTGTACTGAGGTAGAGGTGGCTGGGGTTATGCAATACCAGGTGTACTGAGGTAGAGGGGGTTGGGGTATGCAGTACCAGGTGTACTAAGGTAGAGGGGGATGTGGTTATGCAGTACCGGGTGTACTGAGGTAGAAAGCGCTGGGGAATGCAATACCAGGTGTACTGAGGTAAAGTAAGCTGGGGTATGCAATACCACGTGTGCTTAGGTAATGGGCGAGGGGAGAGGGGGCTGGGGTATGCAATACCAGGTGTACTGAGGTAGAGGGGGCTGGTGTATGCAATACCAGGTGCACTGAGGGAGAAGGGGCTGGGGGTATGCAATAGCAGGTGTACTGAGGTAGAGGGGGCTGGGGTATGCAATACCAGGTGTACTGATTTATAGGGGGCTTGGGTTATGCAAGAGCAGGTGTACTAAGATAGAGGGGGCTGGGGGCTATACAATTCCAGGTGTAGTGAGGTAAAGCAGGCTGGGGGTATGCAATACCAAGTATACTGAGGTAGAGGGGGCTGGGGTTATGCCGCACCGGGTGTACTGACATAGAGGGGGCTGGGGTTATGCAATACCAGGTGTACTGAGGCAGAGGGGGGTGGGGTTATGCAATACCAGGTTTACTGAGGTAGAGTGGGCTAGGGTATGCAATAGCAGGTGTACTGAGGTAAAGGGGGCTCGGATTATGCTATACCAGGTGTACTGAGGTAGAGGGGGCTGGGTATGCAATACCAGGTGTACTGAGGTAAAGGGGCTGGGGTAGGCAATACCAAGTGTACTGAGGTAGAGGGGGCTGAGGTATGCAATACCAAGTGTACTGAGGTAGAGGGGGCTGTGGTATGCAGTACCAAGTGTACTGAGGTTGAGGGGCTGGTGTCATGCAGTACCGGTGTACTGTGGTAGAGATGGCTGGGGTGTGCAAAACCAGGTGTTCTGGGGTAGAGGGGACTGGGGTCATATAGCACTGGGTGTACTGAGGTAAAGGGGGCTGGGGTGTGCAGTACTAGGTGTTCTGAGGTAGAGGGGGCTGGGGTCATGCAATTCCAGATGTACTGAGGTAGACGGATCTGGGGTCATGCAATACCAGGTGTACTAAGGTAGAGGGGGCTGGGGTCATGCAATACCGGGTGTATTGAGGTAGTGGTGGCTGGGGTCCTGCAGTACCAGGTGTACTGAGGTAGAGGGGGCTGGGGTATGCAATACCAGGTGTACTGAGGTAGAGGGGGCTGGGGTCATGCAATACTAGGTGCCTAGTGTATTCTCTATGGACTGGATTACGATGCCCTCCATTGAGCAACTTTACCAGCAGCTTAAGGATGAACTAAGGTGGCTAAGTTCGAGATACAGTGATTGACTGAGGGAAACAAGAGGATTCATAGTAATTCTGTTGTGAGTCCTCAGGCCAAGAAAGGAACCTGGGCAGTGGCCAGACAGCATGGAGCGAAGTTGAATATCAAAAGGACGAATGGAGAGGCAGAAACGATGAAAAAGCAAGAGACTTCGAGCCCTTTCTCTGTGCTACCAGATGTATGTGAGTCCACGACTGGGAATATCACAATGAAGAACAATAATGATGGTAAGTATATTGTGCTTGTTGGGGACAGTCAGATTAGGTACATGATATGGCCTTCTGATTGAAGGATAGAAGTAGGAGACAAATTGTGTGCTTTCCTGGGGCTAGGATGAAGGATACTGTTAACCAGCTTGACAACATCATGTATGTTAATGGGATCAATCCTATTATCTGCCTCAGTTAGAAGTGAGGCTTTAGTTAGAAGGTATAGGACAGCAATAGACATTATTAGGAAGAAGGGAGGGAGCCCTGTTACATGTGGCATTTTGCAAAGAAGGGATGTTGGAAATGAATGGTTGTCCAGAGCGACTGGTATAAATTGCTGGCCAGACAAACACTGCAAGGATAATGCAGTACCATTCATTGGCAACTGGTACCACTTTTATGGCAGAAATGACATGTATACCAGGGATGGGGTTCGCTTATCTAGGGCAGGTGTGGGTTTTCTCGCTAGCTCAGTTGAGGATGCTGTTAGGGTTTTAAACTAGGATTAGTTAGAGGTATGGGTTTAGGAATGGAAAATAATGAGTGTTCAAATATTGATTTAGGCTTTGATATCAAAAATCTTAACAATAACAGTCATCTAGTAACACAGGGCAATGATAGTAACAGAAATTGTGTAAAAGAAAAGCTGAACAGGACAAAGGTTCGCAAGAAAAAACATTTTAATGTATTTTATGCTAACTGTCAAAGTGCCAGAAACAAAATTAATGAATTACGTATGGTAGCATGTGCTGGGAACTTCAATGTCATTGCAATAACTGAAACATGATATATTATAAAATTATAAAGAGTCGAGATGTGATTGCTGAGTGTCATATTCAAGGGTTTAAGTTGTTCCATGTGGATAAATATAACGGGAAAGGGGGTAGAGTTGCATTATATGTACGAGAAAATATGAATTGTTGCTTAAAAAATATATTTTAATAGAAGGATTAGTAACAGAATCTGGGTAGAATTTCTAGAAATTCAAGAAAAACTAATACTAAGTGTAACATACCGTCCTCCTGACTTAGAAAACGATAGACGGAGGCTTCTTTGGGATGAAATCGTTAGGGCTTCTAGACACGATAATGTAGTAACATTGAGGGATTTTAGCTTTAGTCAAATTGGCTGGACTTCTTTGACTGGTAATCTGGAGTCCAGTGACTTTATGGAAGTAGTTCAGGACTGCTTTCTGATTCAGCAAATTATTACCAGAGGTAATAAATTGCTTGACATAGTCTTGTCAAATAAAGAAACCCTCGCTAAAAATTTGGAGATCACTGAAGAGCTTGACGCAAATGATCACAAATCTGTTACCTTTAATATTACCTGGGTGTGCGAGAAGAAGGATAATACGGTAAAAGTCTCCGATTTTCGTTGTACAGATTATAATGACAAAAAAGGCACAATACCGTGACTGAAACAATACACAAATAACCCGCACATAGAAGAGAGAAGCTTACGACGACGTTTCGGTCCGACTTAGACCATTTACAAAGTCACACTGAGTGTGACTTTGTAAACGGTCCAAGTCGGACAGAAACGTTGTCGTAAGCTCCTTTCTTCTATGTGCGGGTTACTTGTGTATAGATTATAATGGGCTTTGGGAACACCTGTCTAATCTCGATTGGGGTTATCTGGCTAATGATTTTATTGACGATGATCATACTAACGGTAACGAAGAGATCTGCATTTCTGATTTTTTCTTAGTAATGTACAACGTGCTCAGAGCATATATATTCTCCAGAGAGAAATTAGGTCAAATGGGAATGATCCCAAATGGATTAATAACAGGCTAAAGCATATATTAGGAGAGAAAAAAGGAATTTATAGGCGCATCGAAAGAGGAGAAGTTAATCTTATTGACCAATATGTTTAGTTTAAAAGTAAAAAGGGGGATTAGAAAGGCTAAACGAAATTAAAGTTACTACGTCCCATCTCGTCCAGACAAGGACCCAATACTGAATATGGTTTTTGTCCTAGATTTGGCACATGAAAATTAATATTTTGGATTTCTTACAATTTCCTTTATTGCTTTAAGGGCTTTCTGTCTCTCCTATATCCTGTAAATTTAATTTAGCTTAAATCCGATACTTTCTATTTCTCTAGCCAGTGCCTCTTTCTGCATTCCAGATAGACTGGTCCCTTTGAGAAGCTCTGTGATTCTTCGTCTTTGTCTGTAAAAGGAACGTCTCTTTTCTGGTTTACATCTTTTTTTTCTTTGGGAAATGTGCCATGAGCATACCTAAGGTGCCACAGAGTTGATCCTTTCTAGGCGCTGGTTCGGATGAACATTTTTAAAGATATCCTCCCAGCATATTTCGTTAAGGACATGGTTAGTTTGATCCAATTGGATGTTCTTGTTGTTAAAATTGAATTTGGTGAAGACTCCCTTAAAAGTGATCTCATTTTGCTGATCACAACCCCTGTGCAAACAAATCTGAGCTTCGGTTAAGTTGTGCTCTGAATTGTCTTGGATATTGTTATGCTTACTACCAGGTCGTCATTGTTAGTGAAAATTAGGTCAAATGTATTTTCCAGTCTTGTTGGCTTCACTATTTGTTGGTTTAACAGGCTTATGTTACACTCAGAGGGGAGGCGGGTAGTACCTCCCTGGACGGCTGCTCTCTTCAAAGCACGAGGTAACCTGGGGTGTCTGGCGAGATCTGTTTACCTAGTGTACTGTGTTTCCCCTGCTTATCTGATGTTTGCTTCCTTCTCTCTCTCTCTCTCTCTCTCTCTCTCTCTCTCTCTCTCTCTCTCTCTCTTCCTTGGTCACCCAGGAAACTGAAAAACACCTCTATTTTTTATTTCTTCAGCGATGGGTAGAGAATGTGACATGTAAGCTAAACCAGGGAAGAAAAAAGAGAACAGAGAACTGAAAAGGGAGAAGTTGATGAAGAGGAGAGTGAGGGAGTGAGATACTGTCTGCATTTGTCTTTATTATGTACTGAGTTAGAATGTAATTTATTAAGAGTATTTACCTTAGAGAGAGAGAGTTTTTCTAGCCATGATGGTAGGGACTCAGCTTGTGGGTTATCTGTCATGTCTGCCCTGGTGTCTAGTATAGTGTCAGTCCACTATATTGCTTCTCTGGATCCTTCCATTTTTGTGCAACACTTGTACTGTAACCATACATTTAAAGTCAATCACACAAGATCCTTGTCTACCTTGAGTATCTCCTATGTCATAATCATATCTCCTCTTGTTATACGCACTTCAATAATCGATAGATCTTACCTCCGTCAAGCCTTTGACCTTTCCGAAGCATCTTTGCTCCTGGCTTGATGAGGATTTCATGTTACTGATACATATTCAAGGACTCGTCTTGCGTATTGTGCTTTCATTGATTAATTAAATTCATGAATTCAGGTGGTATGTTTGCTATCATTCCATGCTCTGCTGACGCTATTGTATTTTGACATGTACACTTCGTGACACGTCTCTGGTGGGATGTTTACTCTCTGGTCCTGGTTTCTGACTCCTTGAGTTGCTGTCAGGGCAAGCCATGCGTTGTCTCCGATCTCTCTGTTTTCTCTCTCTCTTCATCCACTTCAAGTATTTTGTTATGGTTGACGGTTGTCTCTCACTAGCCACCTGATTCACCTGACGTCCGTGCAGTCTCTCAGACACTGCAACTCCTGCTTCACCTAACACCCGTGCAGTCTCTGAGAGACACTGCAGCACACTCTAGCTGTCATCTCTTCATATACTTGATCTTCCAAGAACATTGATAAATGGGAATCAATCTTCTTTAAGTTATTTATCATATATGTGTAGCAGTATGGGTTCTACGAAGGATAAATGAGGGATTTTATGTGTAACACACAATGACTGACGATGATAATACATAGGCCGGGAAGGAAGTCCTGACACGGGTCTTTTCCAGATGGTGACCCGTCACTGGCTCCCCAAGGAGTGTCGGAGTTTGTACAAGTGATATACCGTTTACAACCTTACGGAGGGGCAGCCCTATTCCAAGGGCACGGTGCATCTTCTTTGGTTCAGGGGAATAACGCTTGCAGCTGTCTAGCGGGAATAGCTCTCAAGACTCGTCTGTCATCTTCACCACTCACATACAGCTCGTAGGGAGTGGCAGAGGTGCTGGTGCAGCAGGAGTCAGTGTTGCATCTTTGGTGTCTATGATTAGGTTTTCTCGCTGGTGTGAGGCTCTCGCCTATCAAAGGACCTGCTGCACTGTAACCACTCTTGGCGCTCGTGTAGCAGCCAGAGCGCCTGGGTGACATGGGAGGCTGTCTGGAGGTCTGATGCTCCGTGTGCATGAGGCACTTCCTAATTATCTTAGTGACGCTTCGCTCCTTATCATCGTTTCGTATTCCAGACTTCAGTTAGCCTAGAACTACATCACCAGTTTATGAAAGACTCCTGTGGGTTACCTCGTCAAAGGCTTTCTTGCAGTCAAGAAAAAAAGCAGTCTGCCCAACCTTCTCTTACAAAGTGAGATATTAACTTTCTCAACCACTACTGGTGTTATGTGATGAGTTCCATTCTCTCCAGGTGGTGAGTGTGCACGTTCATTAAGTTGAACTGCCTCACATCTTAACTGCTAACGACCAGATTGGGATTCTTGGCCCCCAGAGCCTTGTCATATCTACACTTGAAACTATGTATGATGTTTGCATGTACCAAGAAAGTGTTTTGGGTCTTCTAGACAGAAGATAGAGACAGCATATTATATACAGAGGAAAAAACAGACACATTTACATATATCCATTTTATGAGAAATTAACAGTTTTATGTTAATGTTAAGAAATAGAAGAATTAAGAGAGATCCTAGAAAGAGCACCATGGTATAACAACACACCAGGTATAACAACACACCAGGTATAACAACACACCAGGTATAACAACACACCAGGTATAACAACACACCAGGTATAACAACACACCAGGTATAACAACACACCAGGTATAACAACACACCAGGTATAACAACACACCAGGTATAACAACACAAACATTCTCACATAACATAAGTAGAAAAGAAACACATATGAGGCATAATGAGGATGTGCAGGAAAACAGTTGTTCAGTAACATAAAAGGAAGTGAAATATTACTACAGATCACCGCCAGCAGGACAAACTCAGCCATGCAACATAGTGTTTCAGGTGGTGCTGTCGGCCCTGGTACTGTCGGCCCAGGTGATGTCGGCCCTGGTGCTGTCGTCCCTGGTGCTGTCGGCCCTGGTGCTGTCGTCCCTGGTGCTGTCGTCCCTGGTGCTGTCGGCCCTGGTGCTGTCGTCCCTGGTGCTGTCGGCCCTGGTGCTGTTGTCCCTGGTGCTGTCGGTCCTGGTGCTGCCTTCGAAGACAGTACCTGTAAAGATCTAGAAGTACGAGACAATGGAGATATTAGTCCTGGTATTTCTGAAAAAAATGGGCACAGATCTAGAAAAACAAAATAACTCTTCAGCTGGCGGTGTGATGATGCTTCAAGGGATGGTGTTGATACATTACTGGAAACAGCTGGTGGTGGTACAGCTGGTGGTACATAGTGTGGGATCAGATCCACAAACTGCACCGGTAAGGAACCCATCCACCATAAATCCTAGCAAACTGAAAACAAATTTGTGGAGATTCTATGCCTGGGGTGTCTGTAATTGTGGAATATCTGAAGAATCAAATGGGAAGTGCAACTTTGACTACCAAAAAAAAAAAATGGTGTGACCTCATGAACAGAGGAAAGTGTCCTTCTTTTTGTAAACTTTTTCATCCTGAAATGTGTTATTCATCAGTTCCTGAAAGTCATGAACTGCCAGGCGCACCATTAGAAAGGAACCGGAAGACACAGGTCCCATGAAGATTGAGAAACAAACTCTGGTAGTTCCAACCAATCAATAGAAAGAGATTTTTTAGTGTCAAGAAGAAGAGAAAATGGAAGGAAATGAGAAAAGTACTCCACCACCTCGTAGCTTCTGTCTTGGAGTGGAGACACAGTCAGTGGTCCTCCACTCAAGAACAACTAATATTAGTCCCAACAAATAAAACCCTCTAACAAACAAGCAATACCGTAACATTTGTATTCGCAAATATACTGGGCATAAAGTCATCGACCAATAAGAAAAACATGTCATTCATTAGTGGGCTCCTCGGAGAGTCAACTGCAGT
This sequence comes from Cherax quadricarinatus, assembly GCF_026875155.1. Classification (NCBI taxonomy): domain Eukaryota; kingdom Metazoa; phylum Arthropoda; class Malacostraca; order Decapoda; family Parastacidae; genus Cherax; species Cherax quadricarinatus. The sequence goes on from NC_069444.1 coordinate 32,662,440, forward strand.
GTTCCTGGCTTCCACAGACACCTACACTTAAGATCATTTGACAACCAAATATGGAGCCCAGAGTAAAACTTATTCAGATGCGACAGAAAGTACAGACAATAAAGGAAGGTTGGCCTGTGTCTCAGAGAGTCGTTAATTTGCTCAGAATTACTAAACACCATAAATGATGTAGTTGAAGTTTTGGTAGTAAAGAGTGAGAACTAAAACCTCGTCATTGTGGATGTATATAAGCCGAGATAAACAACTTACCAACACTTCATGGAACAGCTTTTCAAAATTGACTATTGTTAAGAAAATGTTCCAACCCGAGCCTCAAATATCTTGTTGCTTGGTGATGGCAGTTTGAGACATTTAAAATGGAAGAATGTGGAAATAATGTTATATCAGAGATAACTCCAGGAGGTTCAGATATAAATTCTCACACACATGAGCTATTGAACCTCTGCAACAAATTCAACTTAAACGTTTTGCAGTCAAGCATGATTGCTGAGTTTTTTCTGACGTATGAGCACGCAAAACGACAGTTTATTCTTACAAGCTTAATAATAATAATTCATGTTAAGCGCTTAACCGATGTAGGGTCAATTAGCGGATGACGTGGAGGCTTGATCCTCCGTCTGCTTGGCTTATAGGCATATTGGCATATAGGTGAGTACAAATATGATGCTCGTCTGATTCACGCTAAGCAGACGGAGGATCAAGCCCCACCACGTCTTGTGTTGAATGACCCCACATGAGTTTAACGCTTAACACGATTTATTATTAATAATCTTGTAAGATTAACATTTTGCGTGCTTATGTGTCAGAAAAAACTCAGTTTCCCGTATGATAAGTTTCTTATATTTTGACGCTACAGAAGAGAGTTATCTTTCCTCTGTGTCTCTGAATATATTTTTTTATTGCTGTAATATTTCCATTCCACGTTTACTGAGGCCTGGTGTTAGACCGGCTGGTTAGAGCGATGTTGTTGGCAACCGTAACGTATAAGGGACAACCTTGCTGTAAGCTACTGTCACCTGTGGTGTTTACCATAGTGGTAGCGACAACACTCGCACACCCGTGACTCTACATTACTGCTACGACCCAGTGTTATGTAGCATGGTCAGATAGGCTTACATGATACCATGCATTAAACTGCCCTCACCCATGGTCTCTCCCATCAATGATATCTCCCACCTATGCTCACTCCCACCCATGCTATCTCCCACTCATGCTCCCCAAAACTCACCCGTGCTCTCTTAATTAAACCTAGCCATACTCTCTCCCACCCATGCTCTCTTAAACCCAGTCATGCTCTCTCCCACCCCCATGTGATCTTAAATCCAACCATGCTCCCTACCACCCATGCTCCCTTAAACCTAGCTATGCTTTCTCCCAACCATGCTCCCTTAAACCCACCTATGCTCCCTCCCACCCATGCTCCCTTAAACCCAGACATGTTCCCTCCCATCCATGCTTCCTCCTACCCATGCTCCCTTAAATCCAGCCGTGCTATCTCCCATCCATGCTCCCTTGAACCCAGCCATGTTCCCTCCCACTCGTTCTTCCTAAAATTAAGATATGCTTCGTCCCACCCATGTTTATTTAAACTCAGACATATTCCCTTCCACATATTCCCTTCACAGTTGCTTTTTGCTGATGACACCGTGCTTTTGGTAGATTCGGAAGAAATGTTGCTAATGTTGGTGGACGAATTTGGGAGAATATGTAAAAAAAGAAAATTAAAAATTAACATAAGCAGGAACAAGGTGATGGGAGTACAAAAATAATGGAAAACAGATTGGAGGGACGGAGTATGGAGGAAGTGAATGTGTTCAAATATTTTGGAGTGGACTTGTCAGCAGATGGTTATACGAAAGATGAGGTAAACCATAGAACTGATGAAGGGGGAGAAGGTGAGTGTTGCACTGAAGAGTCTGTGGAGAGAGAACGATATCCATTGAAGCAAAAGGGGAATGTATGAGAGTATTGTGGTATCAACACTCTTTACAGAGAAGTCGTAGTTGGGAATTAAGAGGTGCGGGGTTAGGAAAGGTATTATACTGAGAACTGACAAGAGATTATTGAGGTGGTTTGGACATTTAGACAAGCTGGAACAAAATAGAATGACTTGGAGGGAAGAGGAGGTTGAGGTCGGCCTAGCAAAGGTTTGAGGGAGAAGGTAAAGGAGGTTTTAGTATGCGCTCGGTCTGGGCATCCAACAAACGTGTGTGAGCGCCTTAGGAGTGGAGACAAGTAATTTCAGTGATTTGACGTGTTGTTGGAGTGCGAGAAATGTAACTTTTATGAAAAGATTCAGAGAAACTGTTTAGCTGAACTTGAGTCGTGGAGGTGGGAAGTACAGTGCCTGCACTCTGAAGGTGGAGTGGAGGTGGGAAGTACAGTGCCTGCACTCTGAAGGTGGAGTGGAGGTGGGAAGTACAGTGCCTGCACTCTGAAGGTGGAGTGGAGGTGGGAAGTACAGTGCCTGCACTCTGAAGGTGGAGTGGAGGTGGGAAGTACAGTGCCTGCACTCTGAAGGTGGAGTGGAGGTGGGAAGTACAGTGCCTGCACTCTGAAGGTGGAGTGGAGGTGGGAAGTACAGTGCCTGCACTCTGAAGGTGTAGTGGAGGTGGGAAGTACAGTGCCTGCACTCTGAAGGTGGAGTGGAGGTGGGAAGTACAGTGCTTGCACTCTGAAGGTGTAGTGGAGGTGGGAAGTACAGTGCCTGCACTCTGAAGGTGGAGTGGAGGTGGGAAGTACAGTGCCTGCACTCTGAAGGTGGAGTGGAGGAGGGAAGTACAGTGCCTGCACTCTGAAGGTGGAGTGGAGGTGGGAAGTACAGTGCCTGCACTCTGAAGGTGTAGTGGAGGTGGGAAGTACAGTGCCTGCACTCTGAAGGTGTAGTGGAGGTGGGAAGTACAGTGCCTGCACTCTGAAGGTGGAGTGGAGGTGGGAAGTACAGTGCCTGCACTCTGAAGGTGGAGTGGAGGTGGGAAGTACAGTGCCTGCACTCTGAAGGTGGAGTGGAGGTGGGAAAGTACAGTGCCTGCACTCTGAAGGTGGAGTGGAGGTGGGAAGTACAGTGCCTGCACCGAAGGTGGAGTGGGGTGGGGAAATACAGTGCCTGCACTTGAAGGTGGAGTGGGGGGGT
>NC_069444.1:32666072-32695023 GCF_026875155.1 Cherax quadricarinatus
AAACTTTTTATGGTTCCTGCCCCCAACTACATCACTTTCTAGGCTATTCCATGGCCTGACTACTCTATACTGAAGAAATACTTTCCTAACATCCCTTTGATTCATCTGAGTCTTCAACTTCCAATTGTGACCTCTTGTGTCTGTGTCCCATCTCTGGAACATCCCGTCTTTGTCCACCTCGTCTATTCCACGCAGTATTTTATATGTCGTTATCATGTCTCCCCTGACCCTCCTGTCCTCCAGTGTCGTCAGGCCGATTTCCCTCAACCTTTCTTCATGGGACAATCCCCGTAGCTCTGGGACTAGTCTTGTTGCAAACCTTTGCACTTTCTCTAATTTCTTGACGTGCTTGACTAGGTGTGGATTCCAAACTGGTGCTGCATACTGTGTGACTGTGTGTGTGTGTGTGTGTGTGTGTGTGTGTGTGTGTGTGTGTGTGTGTGTGTGTGTGTGTGTGTGTGCGTGTGTGTGTGTGTATGTGTGTGACTGTGTGTGTTTTGGTGTGTGTGTGTGTGTGTGTGTTGTGTGTGTGTGGTGTGTGGTGTGTGTGTGTATTTGTGTGTGTTTGTGTGTGTGTGTCCAGGTGGTGTGGGACTATACATGTGCATCCACTTTGGCTGATACCTATCTCCAATACACCAGGGAGGAAGGAGGGGCAGCTGCCAGCTTCAGGGAGTCCCAAAAGACTAGAAAATATGGAGAACTTGCCCATTATTATATGTTTGTTCCCATAAGCTCAGAGACACTTGGCTCATGGGGAAAGAATGCAAGATCGCAAGTTCTGACTGGTCGGCACAGAAAACAAGGCAATTTCATGTGTTCTACGGGTTCAGGTTGGTACCGCAACAGATCGGAGGACAGAGTGTGTGTTGTGTTTTGCTTGGGAATATACATCTGTGTTAGTTTACGCACAGATTGGCGTCGTTTCTCGTGAGGGTGGCTACAGGCTCCGACTGGGGCACTGAGCCTCACAGCTCTGCACCCAATGTGGGCAGCTGTGAGGTCACGGGCAGCAGCTCCGCTGCTGGCTCTGTCTCCACACCTATAGTTACCATGACAGACCCAGGAGAGCGGCCTAACGTTCTTGGGAATGCGGGGACGAGTCGGAGGACGACGAGAAGCAGGTGGAAGCCCCCACCAATAAGGCCAAGGATGCAGTGGAGACTACTGTATCTGCCGATCTTCAACTAGATCCCTCGGCAGCTTCTACTCAAGGAGTCTTGCACCCATAGATGGCCATAGGGGTCGTGGAAGGAAACCAGGAGGCTGTAGCCCCTCAACTGGCAAGGATGAAGCCATACCAGGTCCCTACCCCAGTGGCATCGGCCTCCACAGCGGATGAGGACTGGCTGACTCCACGTGGAAGAAGGAATTCCCACTCATCTCGGGCATAAGCAACCAGGGCCTTCAACAAATTCAAGGTTCCCCTGCGAGTTCACTCTCAGGAACGAGGTTCTGGTCATTCCTCGAGACGAAGATTCTTACGAGGGCTTGAAGGGCCTTGTTGTGGCACATCCCAGCATGGTGGAACTGGTTGCCTAGGAGGTGTACAAGGGGGTGCTCTTACATGTCCCTGTGCCCCTCCCAATGAACCCCATTTTGGAAGTGCCCAATATTGTCAAGGTGGATCGACTCACTGCCACAGTAAACAAAGCGCCCACACGCCAGGTTCTGATCCACCATAAAGATCCACTTCTCATGCACCTGGACCTTGGGGTCTGGGGAAGATTCAAGACCCGACCATACCTGTTGGGCCAACTGCAATGCTTTAACTGTCAGGGGTTCAATCATATTGCAGCCATCTGCCAGCAAGAGAAGTGTGGTGTGTGCAGCAAGGCACACGACTCGATGGACTGCATTGCAATCCTCAAACAGCCGACCGGCGAAGCCTTTCGGCCGGAGCCCAAGTGTGTCTACTGCTCAAACAGGCACCATGCCTGAAACCGGACCTGTCCTGTGATGGTGCAGCACTGGCAGCAGGTTCGTCATCAGAACGGCCTGGCAGCCCCGACACCACCCAGCCTTGGAACCACACAGCAACAGTCAGTATGGGCTCCAACCACAGGAGGGCAATACCAGCGAGTTCCCGGCACTGGGCTCCCAGCAGTGGCATCAGGGCACAGGCACTGGCTTGCAGCAGCGCGGTCAATTGTGGGGTCAGACGGCTCAGTGGCCAGGAAGACAGAATCAATGGGAAAAACAGCCACAGGCCAGGAACACTGCCCAGCAGGTCCCAGCTGGACACCATTATTCCTTGCCATCCCACCAGCAAGCCTCTTCCCAAAGGCAAGCCCCGACTGTAAGAGACCAGAGTCAGACAGAGGTTCACCGACAGGGGACCCGGAAGCCCATGGCCACTGAGGCCGGAACCAGAGTGCACCCGGCTTATGTTGCTGCAGTGTCAACAGCCACCCAGACATACCCAGTGACTCAGCCCCGACTCGATGTGTCGTCCAGCTCAATATCTGCCGACGTAATGGTAGACTCATTTCCCGCTCGACTGAAGAAAACCATCGGGGTCATCTCAGCGCTCCTCTGTCGCCTGCTGCCGTCGGCAGAGGACAGGGGCGCCTGCAGACAGCTCCTGTCGTGGATGCTGGGCATGGTCCTACAGGACAGGAAGGACTCAAGGGAAAACTTCAAGCCATCATCCAGGAGTCCTTCCAGTCCATGATGGAAGAGGCCCTAGAGTCACCAACAACGGACGACTAGTACCCAGGCAGAGATGGAATCACACGGCCACCTCCGCGGCCCTTGAAGATCCTCCAGTGGAACATTTGCGGGCTGCAGCGCAAAATATCCCCTAGTGATGAAGCTGCAGCTCAGGATGAAGTTGATGTCTTCCTGTTCCAGGAGACACTTACCAATTTGTCATATCAAACGCAGCCACATATCCCGGGATTCTCGGCTTACCTTCAGCACCTGGAAGGGACTGGCAGGGGCACGGCGATCTACGTCAGGACCACTATCCCTCATTCAATCTTCAATGAACCTCTTCAACTGCAGAGGGGGCGTGGAGGTTCAGGCTGTCACCCTATTTCTGCTGATGGACCTCTCATGTTTTACAACATTTACAGAAGCTCTCGGTACACCCTTGACATTTCAGAGGTGGCAGCACTCGCTCCCTTAGACGGTGTTGTTGTGGCTGGGGATGTCAATGCCCACCACCCATACTTTCTTCTGTCTCTCCTACCAAGCAGCTGGGAGGCACCTTGCGGCTGTGCTGGAGGAGGTCCTTGAGACCGCCCTCCGCAACAATGGTGAGCCAACCCATCACTACGGTGGCCGCCTGGACGTCACACTCATTTTTAGGCAGTTGCTCTCAAGTGCATGATGGGAGGTCTACTCCCATCTCCCCCAGTGATCACTTTGCAGTGGTCCCACGCTGATGGTCCAGTGGTGCTCGCCCCCCACACCTACCCCAGATGGAATCTCAAAAGGCCGACTGGCAGTGCTTTCAGGAGGTCATCGAGCCATGGTGGGCAGAGTCTTCTCTTCCAGAAGACCCGGATGAGGGGGTGCAAGGCTTGCAGGCGGCCTTCACAATGTGTAGCTGAGCAGCCATACCTAAGATTACAAGCAGAGGGTCCTACAAACGTGACTGATGGTTTTATAGTGAGGACATCAGGGAGCAGAACCACCGGATCAACGTCGTACGCAAGATGCACAGGCATAATCCCACGGCTGAGTCAATGAGTCTAGCTCAGTGAAGTGGTGCAGCATGCGTGCCATGTCTCACACAGAGTCCAGCAGGCTAAATGGTTCTAGTGGTGTACCTCCCTCAGCAACTCCTCCACCTTATCTGAGATTTGGACCAAGTTAAGATTGGCCTCATGGGCAGTGTCGCAGTGTGGCTCGAATGCACCCAGACCCACAAAGGAGGGAGAACGTCTGGTGGACCTTTTCACCTCCACAGCGGCCATGGCTCAACTGCCTCAGGATCTCTGGGACTTCCAAGCCACCTTCTTCATGGAAGGATGATGGGGATCCAAGCGTTATGCCAGGCTAAGGACGTCACGGATGAAGACTTCAGCGACCAGGGGCTCCAGGCAGCCTTCACATCTCATCAGGACACTGCACCAGGACATAATGGTATCACCTATGGCATGATCACTTGGTCTGGCCATTCTGGACATTCAGCAGTCCCTGGGGTCGTCAACTAGTTTTGGCGAGCTGGCAAACTCCCTGCCCACACGGAAGGACGCTGACATCATACCGATTCCTAAGCCTGGGGATCCTGGCAGTGTGAAACCCATCTCCCTCACCAGTTGCATCTCGAAGGTGTCTGGAAGGATGGTGTTGGAGTGGGCCCGAGGTGGAAGCTTTACCACCCTACTGGCCGGCATTGGGTCGGACGCCCAAGCCCACATTGTTGTCTTCCTAGACCACGAGAAAGCTTTTGAACTAGCCAGTGCACCTGTCATCCTCTCACTCTTTGCCCACAGGGGGGTTAAAGGTAGGCTGCTTGCATGGCTTCGTTCCTATCTCCAGAACAGGCGGGCCGGGTATGCTTCCAGGGGCAGCCTCTTCTCTCAAGACACTGGACAAACGGCACTCCACAGGGCGGGGTGCTTAGTTCCACCCTGATCAATGTACTGATGTACCAGCTGGTGTGCCTGTCTTTCTCTACAGGCACCTTCCTAGTCAGCTATGCTGATGACCTGGCACTTGTCATACTAGGAAGCGCCGGCTTTTGCAGCGTGCCCAGGAGGACCTCGATCTGCTGGCTTCCACTTGCAGTCACTTAGGGGCTCAAAATATCTGCGGCGAAATCCAAAGCCATGATCCTTCGCACCAGGGAACCCAGTCAGAGGCTGTGGGTCCTGGGCATCGACCTGGACTGGGCTCACAGTTATAGGTACCTTGGCATCTACATTGACAGGCGCCTCACCTTCCAGAAACATGTGCACTACATCAAAGAGAGGGCTCTGCAGAGGGTCAGGACATTGAGTGCCATGGCTAACCCTAAGGATGGGGCAAGCCTCGAGGTCATGAGGTTGTTCTACATCCAGGCAGTATGCTCGCTCGTTGACTATGGAGCGCTTGCTCTGGTTCATGCCAGACCCACGCACATCAAATCCCTCCGTGTGATCCAGAACACAGCTGTACGGGCCATGCTGGGGGCTTCTAAGTGGGCCAATGCAGTGGCTCTGAACTTTTAGGTTGGAACTACACGGTGTCGCCTCCTTAGACACCAAAGCTGTTGGTGGTGCGCTGGACAACCCTACCAGACCACAAGAGGCATTGCCCCTAGCATATTTTACAACGACTTGCCTCAGCTAGCATTGTGAGTGCAGAAGGCCCAGGGTGTGTGCCATATTACACCGATAGCTCCAGAGACCCAGTGGCAGGTCACACAGTGCTGGGATATTCAACAGCAATCTGACAGCAGGTTGATGCCTCCCAGACCATTGCTCCATCCTCCAGGCTGAACTCTTTGCCATCCAACAAGCTCTGCAGCATGCTCTTGCAGACCATTAGTATTCCCCCGTCATCCATGTTGATTCCAAGGCAGCGATCCACGCAATTATGCACAAAGAGCCAAGGGACAACATACACTTAATCACATCCATCCGGGGTGACCTGCAGATGCTCAAGGCCCTGGGTTGCAGGGCCACCATCAACTGAATCCCGAGCCATGTGGGTATCCCTGGCAATGATGCCGCAGATGAGGCTGAGAGGACTGCAACCCTCGAGGCAGAGCCACGTCCTTTAATTTCCATCAGCCTCAGCCAGATTGCACTGTGGGCTGAGGTTGCGGCCAGACGCCCACTCCCTGACCCTGGGGATTCACAGAGCCTCCGCTGGTATGTCAGGGCGACCCACTGGGCGCCCCCTTCAAGTATTCGGACGCAATCCAGAGAACTCAGGGTGCATATCCACCGCCTAGGCTTAGGGTATCCCACCACTGCGTGGACTGTTGAACGGGCACGAGAAGAGCTCTGTGCCCATTGTGACCGAATGGTTCCGAAACCCTTGGTGCACTACCTGTTAGACTCCCCGGCTACGATGCCCCCTCGCCGTAGACACTTCCCAGTGACCCCAGTGGGGCAAGCCCGGGAGGATGAGGCAGCACATCTTGTGTACTTAGCTGTCAGGGACTTGGAAACCTTACTGCCAGTCATTGCACGTCAAACTCCCCCCCCCCCCCGCTTAAGTCGCTGAGTGGGCCTGCTTTGGGCCTCCATTGCACCGCACACCAGCAGCCGTTAGTGCACACTAACTTTTGGTGCGTCACTTAGCCATTGAGCCAGAGAGGCACGCCCCATTACCGCTGAAGAACTACCACGCATGTACAAGAAAACTAAACGGCACTTTCTGTTGTATTTTTGTGAATGTTTGGCCACTGTATTTTGTCTTTAAATAAAACATTCTTGAAATATAGGGGTGGTAGGAGAAAATTCTCAAACAGTTTCAGGGAGAACCTTGAGTTTTTCCTGAAGCAGGTTTATTCTTTTCTCTGAGGATGAAGGTCCCCAGGACAGTTCTAGAGGTGGTACCTCCCTATAATTATATATATATATATATATATATAATATATATAATATATATATATATATTTATATATAATGTCGTGCCGAAAATGTAAAACTGGTCAATTAGCAAGAACTCATTTAAAATTAAGTCCTTTCTGAAATTTTCTTTTATACATTTAAAGATATATTTTTCATTAATGTTAATGTAAAAATTTATAATTTTGCACCAAAAGAATCTTAGAAGACTTACCTAACCTTTTTATAACAAGAGCAATATATTTTAGCCTAATGCAACTAAATATATTTTAGATTTGTTTACAATAATTTAATACTAAACAAACACAATGAAATATATTTTTTTTCGTTAGGTTCAGAATGATTTTGGAGAAATTATTGCATACACAAATTTTCTCTTGTCCTATATGGCAAGATGAGCGTTGCTATTTAAGCGATGCTCGCAAGTTCTGACTGGCACCCACATCGACAATGAAGGATTGGAGAACAGAGAGTGTGTTGTGTTGGCTTGGGAATTTACATCTGTGTTAGTTTACGCAGAGATTGGCGTCGTTTCTAGTGATCCTTGGACTGTGTTCAGAGCTGTGAGCCATGTGAGGGTGGCTAAGGGCTCCTACAGGGGCACTGAGCCTCACAGCTCTGCACCCAGTGTGGGCAGCTGTGGGGTCATGGGCAGCAGCTCCGCTGCTGGTTCTGTTCTGTCCCAATACTTACAGTCACCATGTCTGACCCAGGAGAGCGGCCGAAACATTCCTTGGAATGCAGGGACGAGTCAGAGGACGACGTGGGGCAGGTGGGATCCCCCATCAAGAAGGCCAAGGATGCAGTGGAGACTACTGAATCTGCCGATCTGCCACTAGCTCCGACGGCAGCTGCTATCCAAGGAAACTTGCAACCCCCAGCTGGCAATAGGGGTCATGGAAGGAAACCAAGAGGCTGTAGCTCCTCCACTGGCAAGGATGGAGCCGTCAAAGGTCCCCACCCCAGTTGCATCGGCCTCCACAGAGGAGGGGGAATGCCTGACTTCATGTGGAAGAAGGAATTCCCGCTCTGCTCGAGCACAAGCAACCAGGGCCTTCAACAAATTCAAGGTTCCCAATTACGGGTTTATGAGGTATCTGGAAGGTCTAACCCACCTCAAGTTCCGCTGCGAGTTCACTCTCAGGAATGAGGTTCTGGTCATTTCTCGGGACGAAGGTTCTTACGAGGGGTTGAAGGGGCTGGTTGTGATGCATCCCAGCATGATGGAACTGGTTGCTTGGGAGAAGGTGTACAAGGGGGTGCTCTTACACGTCCCTGTTACCCTACCACTGGACCCCATTTTGGAAGTGCCCAATATTGCCAAGGCAGAGCGACTCACTGCCATGGTAAACAAGGTGCCCACCCGCCAGGTGCTGATCCACCACAAAGGTCCACTTCCCACGCACCTGGACCTTGGGGCCTGGGGAAGATTCAAGACCTGACCATACCTGTTGGGCCAACTGCAATGCTTCAACTGTCAGGGGTTCAATCATATTGCAGCCACCTGCCAGCAAGAGAAGAAGTGTGGTGTGTGCAGCAAGGCACACGACTCAAAGGACTGCATTGCAGTCTTCAAGCAGCCAACCGGCGAGGCTCTTTGGCCAGAGCCCAAGTGCGCCAACTGCTCAAAGAGGCACCATGCCTGGAACAGAAGCTGTCCTGTGATGGTACAGCACAGCAGGTTTGTCATCGGAACGACCCGGCAACCCCGACACCACCCAGCCTTGGAACCACCCAGCAAAAGTCAGTATGGGCTCCAACCGCAGTACCCCAGATACCGCATGAGGGCAATACCAGCGAGTTCCTGGTACTGGACTCCCAGCAGTGGCATCAGGGGGCAGGCACTGGCTTGCAGCAATGCAGTCAAGTGCGGGGTCAGATGGAACGGTGGCCAGGAAGACAGCATCACTGGGAAAAGCAGTCACAGGGCAGGAACACTGCCCTGCAGGTCCCAGCTGGGCACCATCATTACTTGCCATCCTGCCAGCAGACCTCTTCCCAAAGGGCAGGCCCCGCCTGCGAGCAGCCAGAATCAGGCAGAGGTTCCCTGCCAGGAGACCCAGAAGCCCGTAGCCACTCAGGCCCAACCCAGGGTGCACCTGGCTTATGCAGCTGCAGTGTCGACAGCCACCCTGGCAAACCCAGAGATTCAGCCCCAACTCGACGTGTCGTCTGGCTCAACGCCTACAGAGGTATTGGTGGACTCATTTCCCACTCGACTGAAGAAAACCATCGGGGTCATCTCGGCGTTCCTCTGTCGCCTGCTGCCGTCGGCAGAGGACAGGGATGCCTGCAGACAGCTCCTGTCGTGGATGCTGGGCATGGTCCTACTGGACAGGAAGGACTTAATGGAACTTCAAGATATCATCCAGGAGTCCTTCCAGTCCATGATGGAAGAGGCCCGGGAGTCACCAACAACGGACGACGAGTCCCAGGCAGAGATGGAATCACAGGGCCACCTCTGCGGCCCTTGAATATCCTCCAGTGGAACATTTGCAGGCTGCAGCAAAAATTTTACTTAGTGATTGAAGCTGCAGTTCAGGATGAGGTTGATGTTCCTGCTTCAGGAGATGCTTACCAATTCGTCACATCAAACGCAGCCACGTATCCCGGGATTCTCGGCTTACCTTCAGCACCTCGAAGGGACTGGCAGAGGCACAGCAGTCTACACCGGGACCACTATCCCTCATTCATTCTCCACTGACCCCATCAATTGCAGAGAGGGCATGGAGGTTAAGGCTGTCACCCTACACCTGCTGGATGGCCCTGTTGTGGTTTACAACATATACAGAAGTTTTCGGTACACCCTTGACATTTCAGAGGAGGCAGCACTCGCCCCTTTGGAGGGTCTTGTGGCTGGGGATGTCAATGCCCACCACCCAATACTTTCTTCTGTCTCTCCTACCAATGCAGCTGGGAGGCACCTTGCGGCTGTGCTGGAGGAGGTCCCTGAGATCGCCCTCCTCAGCATGGTGAGCCAACCCATCACTACGGTGGCCTCCTGGACGTCACACTCATCTCTAGGCTGTTGCTCTCGAGTGCGAGATGGGAGGCCCACCCCCGTCTCACCATTGATCACTTTGCAGTGGTCACCACATTGATGATCCAGTGGTGCCCGCCCCCACACCTATCCCCAGATGGAATCTCAAGAAGGCCGCCTGGCAGTGCTTCCAGGAGGTCATCGAGCACTGGTGGGCAGTCTCCTCTTCCAGAAGATCCAGATGAGGCAGCTCAGAGCTTGCAGGCAGTCTTCACATGTGCAGCTGAGGCAGCCATACCTAAGATTGCAGGCAGAGCATCATACAAGCGTGACTGGTGGTTTTACAATGAGGACATCGGGGAGGAGAACCACAGGATCAACGTCGTACGCAAGTTGCTCAGGTGTAATCACACGGCTGAGTTCAAGCGTCTGCTCAGGGAAGTGGTGCGGCATGCTCACCATGTCTCACACAGGGTCCGGCAAGCTAAATGGTTTGAGTGGTGTTCCTCCCTCAGCTACTCTTCCACCTTATCTGAGATTTGCACCAAGTTACAACTGGCCACTTGGCAGTGTCGCAGTGTGGCTCGGTTGCACCCAGACCCGGCAACGGAGGCAGAACGTCTGGTGGACCTTTTCACCTCCAGAGCGGCCATGACTCAACTGCCTCAGGATCTCCGGGACCTCCAACCCACCCTCCTTCCTAGGAGGATGATGGTGATCCAGGCGGCACACCAGGCTCAGGATGTCACAGATGAAGACTTCACTGACCAGGAGCTCCAGGCAGCCTTCACATCTCATCGGGACACTGCACCTGGGCATGATGGTATCACCTATGGCATGATCACTCGGTCTGGCCATTCTGGTCATGCAGCTTTCCTGGGGGTGGTCAACCGGACATGGCAAGCTGGCAAACTCCCTGCCGTATGGAAGGAGGCTGACATTATACCGATTCCTAAGCCTGGGGATCCTGGCAGTGTGAGACCCATCTCCCTCACCAGTTGCATCTCGAAGGTGTCTGGAAGGATGGCGTTGGAATGCCTGAGGTGGAAGCTTGGCCCTCCTCATAAACACCTCTATGGCTTCACCAGAGGAGTGGGCACTTTCGAAAGCCTTACCACCCTACTGGCCGGCATTGGGTCAGACGCCCAAGCCCACATTGTTGTCTTCCTAGACCTCGAGGAAGCTTTTAATCTGGCCATTGCACCTGCCATCCTCTCACTCTTAGCCTGCAGGGGGGTTAAGGGCAGGCTGCTTGCATGGCTTTGTTATTATCTCCATGACAGGCGGGCCCAGGTACGCTTCCAGGGGCATGCCTCTTCTCTCAAATCCCTGGACAATGGCACTTCACAGGGCAGGGTGCTTAGTCCCACCCTGTTCAATGTACTGATGCACCAGCTGGTGTGCCTGTCTTTCTCTACAGGCACCTTCCTAGTCAGCTATGCTGATGACCTGGCACTTGTCATACCTAGGAAGCGCCGGCTTTTGCAGCATGCCCAGGAGGGCCTCGACCTGCTGGCTTCCACTTGCAGTCACTTAGGGCTCAAGATATCTGCAGCAAAATCCAAAGCCATGACCCTTCGCACCAGGGAACCCAGTCAGAGGCTGCGGGTCCTGGGCATCGACGTGGACTGGGTTCACAGTTATGGGTACCTTGGCATCTACATTGACAGGCGCCTCACCTTCCAGAAACATGTGCACCACATCAAAGAGAGGGCCCGGCAGAGAGTCAGGGCATTGAGTGCCATGGCCAACCCTAGGGTTTTGGCCAGCCTCGAGGTCATGAGGTTGTTCTACATCCAGGCAATACGCTCGCTCGTTAACTATGGAGCGCTTGTTCTGGTTTGCATCAAGTCTCTCTGTGTGATCCAGAACACAGCTGTACAGGCCATGCTGGGGGCTCCTAGGTGGGCCAATGCAGTGGCTCTGAACTTTGAGGTGCAGTTGCAGCTCCTTGAAGACAGGATCCAACTTGTAGCTGCCAAGAGGATCGCAAAGTATCTCCGACTCCCAGGGGCTGACAAACTGATGAGCGATTTATGGGTCCTCCAGGGACAGGTAATTCCAATGCACCCAGCCGCCGATGCATATGGTCGATTGCAGATACCACACGGAAGCTTCTGCCCATGACATTGCTCCAGGCAGGAGGCTGCGACAGATTGACAGCAAACTACATGGTGCTGCCCCCTTGTGCACCAGAGTTTTTGGCGGTGCAATGGACAACCCTATCAGGCAGCAAGAGGCATTGCCCCCAGCACATTCTGCAACAACTTGCCTCGGCTAGCATTGTGGGTGCAGAAGGCCCAGGGTGTGTGCCATATTACATCTACGGTTCCAGAGGCCCAGTGGCAGGCCGCACAACTACTGGGATATTCCAAATCTTACAGCAGGTTGGCACCTCCCAGACCATTGCACCATCCTCCAGGCTGAACTCTTTGCCATCCAACAAGCTCTGCAGCATGCTTTTGCAGACCATCAGCATCCCCCCGTCATCCAAGTTGATTCCAAGGCAGCGATCAAAGCACTTATGCACAGAGAGCCAAGGGACAACATACACTTAATCACATTCTTCTGGGGTGACCTGCAAATGCTCATGGCCCAGGGTCACAGGGCCACCATCAACTGGATCCCGAGCCATGTGGGTATCCCCGTCTATGATGCCGCAGATGAGGCTGCAAGGACCGCAGCCCTTGAGGCTTGCCCCAGTGGGGCAAGCCCGGGAGGATGAGGCAGCACATCTTGTGTACTTAGCTGTCAGAGACTTGGACACCTTACTCCCAGTCATTGCACGTCATCCACCCTCCCGTTGCTGTTAGGGCCTGGTTTGGGTCTCCATTGCACCACTCACCAGCCGCTGTTAATGCACACATGCTTTTGGTATGTCATTTGGGCATAGAGCCAAAGAGGTACCCCCCCCCTTCCTGCCGAAGAACTGCCACGCATGTACAAGGAAAGATAAACGACACTTCCACTTCCTTACCAGGGAGCCAAATGCGGGTCACCAAATTGGAAGAAACCAGGGCCGGGATCCACACCGGCAAACCAAATAGAATAGAGTAGAATAGTTCTGCCTATTCGGCACGACATATATATATATATATATATATATATATATATATATATATATATATATATATAATATATATATATATATATATATAATATATATATACATATATATATATATATATATATATATATATATATATATATATATATTATATATATATATATATATATATATATATATATAATATATATATATATGTCGTGCCGAATATGTAAAACTGGTCAATTAGCAAGAACTCACTTAAAATTAATTCCTTTCTGAAATTTTCTCTTATACATTTAAAGATATATTTTTTTCATTAATGTTAATGTTAAAATTTATAATTTTGCACCAAAAGAATCTTAGAAAACTTACCTAACCTTATTATAACAAGAGCAATTTATTTTAACCTAACCCAACTAAATATATTTTAGATTTGTTTACAATAATTTAATATTATACAAACAGAGTGAAATATATTTTTTTCGTTAGGTTCATAATGATTTTGGTGAAATTATTGCATACACAAATTTTCGCTTGCCTTATATGGCAAGATGAGCGTTGCTTTTTAAGCCAAGATCACAAGTTCTGCCTATTCGGCACGACATATATATATATATGTCGTGCCGAATATGTAAAACTGGTCAATTAGCAATAACTCATTTAAAATTAAGTCCTTTCTAAAATTTTCTCTTATACGTTTAAAGATATATTTTTTTCATTAATGTTGATGCAAAAATTTATAATTTTGCACCAAAAGGAACTTAGAGAACTTACCTAACCTTATTATAACAAGCTCAATTTATTTTAGCCTAACCCAACTAAATATATGTTAGATTTGTTTACAATAATTTAATATTAAACAAACACAGTGAAATATATTTTTTTCGTTAGGTTCAGAATGATTTTGGGCGAAATTATTGCATACACAAATTTTCACTTGTCCTATATGGCAAGATGAGCGTTGCTATTTAAGCCAAGATGGTAAGTTCTGCCTATTCGCACGACATATATATATATATATATATAATATATATATATATATATATATATATATATATATATATAATATATATTTTTTTATATAAATATAATATAATATATATAAAGTAAACGAAAAAAGTAAACGATGGTTCCACTATCTTAAATGCTCCACCAACCATCAAGGCATGGCACAACTTGCTACTTTTTGGCAATGTCTGCTTAGCTGTGCCGGAAAGAAGGGGAAAGAGGCTAGCCTCAATGATAATTAAATCCTTAAGAGATTTCCTAGAGTTGATAACCATCATTCACCTTCCCCGTCAACACAAAAAAGGGAGAGGCAGAACCCCCACTCACTCTACTGACAGTGAAAAAGTCAGAGTCCAGGTGAGCAAGAAAATTGAAGAGGGCAACACAGTGGGGGCAATAAGAATTATTACCATGAAGATACAGTTTGCTCCCAGGGATGCTGACACGGCTGAAGCACTTAGAGGAAGCACCCTGCCAGGGAAACCAGTGGCACCAACACCTCTGTCTTCACTATGGAACCATTGATAGTGGAAGACTCAGACATTTACAAAGCAATAATGTCGTTTCCCATCTGGCTCTGCTGGGGTTACACTGGAATAAGGCCACAGCATTTAAAGGAAATGGTTAATCCAGTTATTGGGGAAATTGCAGAGACACTGCTTTCAGAGATCACAAGGTTCGTCAACAATTCCTTGCTGGTCTGATTCCTGATGAAATTAGACCTTTCTTTTTTGGTGCAACACTTTGTGCACTTAAAAAGAAGGATGGAGGATTCGGCCAATTGCAGTAGGCAACACGTTACGCCGCCTCGTATCCAAGCTGCTGTCCGAAGTATTCGTGCACAGGCAGCCATGATGCTTCAAACCAAACCAGCTTGGCTTTGGGGTCTCTCAAGGAAGTGAAGCAGCGGTTCATGCAACAAGGGCGTATATCAACAACCTGCCTGAGGACAATGCAGTGGTAAAATTAGATTTCAAGAATGCGTTCAATCTCCTGAAAAGAGACGTGGTATTAGCAGCAGTACAAGAACATTTCCCTGGTCTCTTCCCTTTTGTTTCAGCTGGGTATAGCAAGGAATCAATGCTTCCTTTGGAGAACATGAAAATCACATCATCGGAGGGTGTCCAACAAGAAGAGCCTCTGCACCATTATCTTCTGTATAGCAGTTAGGGAAATCACAGTCAGACTGACCAGCCAGCTAAACACTGGTTCCTAGATGATGGCACACTAGCAGTACAAAGGAGTCCCTCCTACATGACCTTACACAGGTAATGACACGGGGACAGGAAATGGGTCTCATCCTGAATCCATCCAATGTGAAATCATCTCAATGTGAAATCATCTCAGTCAGTCAACAAGTGATAAATGCAGTGAGATCAAAACTACCAGGAGCAGCAGTCATTGCCCCCACAAATATGTCTTGCTAGGAGCACCTCTGGGAAGCAATGCCATTGACACAATTCTCAGGAAGAAATTGGAAGAGTTTAAGGAGAATGGAACAACGAATAGCAATCTGGACACCCACGATGCCTTGTACCTTCTCACAAAGTGCTTGAGTCTGCCCAGGTTGACAATTTCCTAAGATGTGCACGTTCATATGATAACCCTATACTGCACGAATATGACAGTATTCTGAGGCAGATTTTTACGAAAGTACTTAACCTTACCTAGAAGACGGGCAGTGGAACCAAGCTACACTTCCAGTCAGACTAGGAGGCATTGGTGTCCCGCAAGTCATCACAGATTGCGTTACCTGCTTTTCTGTCCTCGTGTAATTGCATCCAGAGAGCTTGTAGCAGCGATTCTCCCTGAACATCTTAGGGACAAGATTGCAGTCCAGGACCAAAAATATCATTGACGGAGCAATGATCTGGGATAATGTAACGGGCTCTGAAACCAGACCTGCCCCCCCAACAACTACAAACAATCGCACTGGGATGGTCCAATAGTGGAAAATATAGCCTCAACAATGCTTCAGAGTGTGTCAGGGAAGGAATAGAGCCCGCCTCCTGGCAGTGAGAGCCCCTCATGCTGGGGACTTTCTGTTGATTGTTCCAACTCCAGCCTTGGCACACGTCTCGACCCACAGACCATCCGCATCGGTGTTGCCCTTCGACTTGCCGCCCCTATTCTCGTCGAACACAGGTGTATTTGTGGCAGTGAAGCAGCAACCGATTCGGGTACCATGGTCTTGTGTGCCGTAAATCCGAGGGAAAGATTGCAAGACATGAGGAGGTTAATAACATTATCAAGAAGAGCCTCACAACAGCTGGATGCCCACAGTAAGGGAGCCACCCCAACTATGCAGATCTGATGGCAGCCAGAAGCGTCCAGATGGTATCACCCTTCAAGCCTGACAGATGGGAAGCAGGTGGTGTGAGACTATACGTGTGCATCTACCTTGGCTGATACCTATCTCCAATACACCAGGGAAGAAGAGGGCAGCTGCCAGCTTCAGGAGTCCCAAAAGTCTAGAAAATATGGAGAACTTGCCCATCATTATATGTTTGTTCCCATAGGCTCAGAGACCCTTGGCTCATGGGAAAGAGTGCATCTAAATTCCTTAAGGAGCTGGGAAAAACTCATCAGGGTAACTAGGGATCCCAGGCAGCTAGTTTTCTGTTCCAGCGGCTCAGTGCGGCTGTTCAAAGGGGTAATGCCTGCTGTATTTTGGGCACACGCCCCAGCTCTGAGGAGCTGGATGAGATTTTCGCCTTATAATAGGTGATACACACGTAAACAACATGAACCTTATATGCCACCTTTATATCAACAATGTATTTCTTAAATCTTATATACATATATAATATATATAATATATATATATAATATATATATATATAATATATATATATATATATATATATATATAAATATATATATAAATATATATATATGTCGTGCCGAATAGGCAGAGTTTGCGATCTGGCTTAAATAGCAACGCTCATCTTGCCATATAGGACAAGTGAAAATTTGATGTATGCAATAATTTCGCCAAAATCATTCTGAACCTAACGAAAAAAATATATTTCACTGTGTTTGTTTAGTATTAAATTACTGTAAACAAATCTAAAATATATTTAGTTGGGTTAGGCTAAAATAAATTGTTTTTGTTATTATAAGGTTAGGTAAGTTTTCTAAGATTATTTTGGAGCAAAATTAAAAATTTTTACATTAACATAATTGAAAAAAATATAATCTTTAAACGTATAAGAGAAAATTTTAGGAAGGACTAATTTTAAATGAGTTCTTGCTAATTGACCAGTTTTACATATTCGGCACGACATATAATATAATATATATATATATAATATATATAATATATATATATATATATATATATATATATATAATAGATTATATATATATAGTCGTACCAAATAGGCAGAACTTGCGATCTTGGCTTAAATAGCAACGCTCATCTTGCCATATAGGACAAGCGAAAATTTGTGTATGGATGTGTACTGGATATTGAAAAATAGTTTAAAGGGGAAAAACCCAATTAAAAAACCTTTCTTTGGGTTGAAAACTGGCCCAAAAGACCCCCTCGAAACCCAAGACTTTTTTGGTAAAGAGAAAGTCCAAAGGGAGAGGAGAGGGGGTAAAATTATACCCAATACACCACGCAGAAACAAGGGGTTATATACATTAAAAGATCGCATTCAGCAGGACTTGTACTGCAAAAAAAGGAGAGGGAAAAAAAATTTCTTGTCCCCTCCCCCCACAAATGCCACATAGATTGGGCGGGGCCGGCTCACAACCCCATGTTTTTTTCCCCATCCCGGGCACGCCCACCTCAAGCATGGATTAAAAGCTAAAATCAATCTCCTTCTTTTAATGTTCTGACCTCCCCAAGATAATAAATATAAAATATAAAATATATATATAAAAATATATAATATTTTATATATATATATATTATATATATAAATATATATATATATAAATATATATATATATTTTTCGTGCCGAATGGGGCAGAACTTCCCATCTTGGTTTTAAAAACCCAACGCTCATCTTGCCATAAAAGATAATTGAAAATTTGTGAAATGCAAAAATTTTTCCCCAAAAATCATTCTAAAACCTAACAAAAAAAATTTATATTTAAACTGTTTTTGTTTGGGTTTTAAAATTTGTAAACTTATCTAAAATATATTTAGTTATTTTGGCTAAAAAAAAAACACTTGTTATAATAAGATTAGGTAATTTTTCCTAAGATTCTTTTGGCCCAAAAATTTAAAAATTTTTTTTACAAAACTTTAAGGGAAAAAAATTACTTTAAACGTATAAAAATTTTTTTGGGAAAGGATTTAAATTTTTAAAAATGAGTTCTTAAAAAATTGACCAGTTTTCCCAATATTCGGCACGATATAAATAAAATAAATAAAAAAATATATATAAAAATATATATAAATATATTTTATATAAATATATATTATAAATTAATATCGTGCCGAATAGGTAAAATTTTCAAATTTGGGCTTTGGACTAAAAATACACCAAATGCAGAGTTCAAGAAGAAAAATTTAGGGAAAAATTTTTAAGAAATACCCCAATGTTCTAAAAATCCCCCAAAAAACGTAATTGATAAATCTTTTAAAAATTCTAAAATATTTTTTTCCCAGCCCAAAAAAGGGAAAAACCCAAAACCTTTAAATTTAAACAAAAAAATATGGGGGTTTCCCCCCTTTCCCGGGAAAACTTGAAAAGCCCTTAAAAACCCTTTGTGTCTCCACTTCCTCTCCCTCCAACCTTTTCCCCCTCTTTAAGGGGGGTCTTTTTGGCGTGGTGAAGAGGCTCTTGGCCCGGGAAAAAATTTTAAGACCTTTTTGCCCTTTTTCCCACAGACCGAACCTAATTACCCCCCAAACTATTATCCCCTTTCCCCCAACCTCCCATCCCCACCCTTTCCCTTTTTCCCCTTTTTTCCCCCTTTCATTCTCCCCGTCCCTCCCCTTTTTCCCCTTTCCCTTCCCGACTTTTGGGGTTTTTCTTCCCACGGGAAATCTAACCCCTAGATTGGGCCCGGAAGGGTCCCGGGGCCCGATTCCTTTCCCGGGTTGAGGTCTTGGGGGTTTAGTGAAGTTTTGTCGGGAAAACTGGATCCCCGGGGGATTTTCCCAATCCATCTCCGGTCCCCCTGGGGGGGCTTTGGGGGGGTTTTTTTGGGGCGACAGTGAATCCCCCTGGGGGCTGCTTGTGGGATTTCAAGGAGGGGGTAGCCAAAGGGGTATACCTTGTGGAGGGTGTCCGGCCACCTTTTTTTTTGTCCCTAATGGCTCGGTAATGGGGGTTGCAATCCTAAAATTTTGGGTTTACTGGCATGAGGGGTAGGGTAGGGAAAGGGTTTTCCATGCCACATCTGCACTACTTGCGGGGCTGAGTCCTTTGGGCACAGAAGGGAATTTGGGGTAGGGGAACCCTTTTCCTCCACCCCCCCAAACTTTTTCTTTTTTTCATAAAAAAAAACAAAAAAATTTTGATCTAACCAGGAGCCCCAAAAACCAAAAAAAACCTTTTTCCCCCCCCGGGGCCCCCCTTTCTTGTACCTCACCCCTTTGCCCCTACTTGGGTTGTTTGCCCCCCCTTTTTTACACTTCTAATCCCCCCTGAATCTTTTCCGGGGTTTCCTTTTTTCCTTTAAAACCCACTTCGATACTGGGGTTTTGACTGACCCCTTTTGTTTACGTCTGACCGCTCTTAAATTACTATTTTTAATGGCCTTTTCCCTCAAATGGGAAAGAAATTTTTCAATCACCAGGCCCTCCCCTGTGGGCCCAAATTCCGGTCTCACTCCAAAATCCCAAACGACATTCCCTGATGATTTTTCTTTGCTTCCTTCCCCCCGTTCACGGGAAAAATACAGACACGCCCCTTTGCACTCCCCTTTCCGGGGCCCAGTTCCCGGGAAAATGCACAATGGAAAAAAATTCTTTACTACTGATTTCCCCTCAAAGGTTTAAAATTTTTCCCAACCAAGTATTGGCGGGGCAATCCTACACCATTTTGGTAGAGAAAAGTCTTTTCTTTGCTCCAAAAAGTTTGACATGCATCTTTACTGTCCAGAATGCTAACCAAGCTCATGCCCCTTTCCCTTTTTTTCAAAATCGATACTATTCCGTCACTATCGAAAAACATACCCCCCAAATTTCCCTTGAAAGGGGCACTTTCATTCTGCCCCATTCCTTTGCCAACAGAATTTCCAGACATGGGTGATGACTTTCTAAACGGGGCTGGAACCCCCAAAGACCTCCCAATCCCAAAGTAAATATTTATTCCTCCCCGCCCACGGGCAAGACTACCCTTGAAATGGCCAATTAATTTTCCGACTCTGTGATCCCCATCCTCGGGTTTATATAGTGCCACAACGTTTACAATTTCGAAAGGTGATCCCTATGCGGAAACCAGTGTAAAAAGCTGGCTTTTTGGTCATCCAGCAAATTTGCAGAAAAAGGGCCGAATGCCGGGTCTGGGGTCTAAAGGGCCCTTTCCCAAAAAACGCCCTTTTTAGCCCATTTCCTTTTTGCTTTAATTGTCATGGGGGCCCCACCCATCTTACCTTGCCGTTCCCAAAGGTTTATTTAAAATGATTGAAAAAAACCGCCCCCTCAAAGAGGCAAAAGGGTTTTTCCCCCAACTAGGGAAAGTTTCTCATTTGCACCCCCAAAGGGGAGCCCTTTTCCCCAATTTTTCTTATTCCCCGTGTTTCAAAAAACGTCCCCCCAACCTCTGGGGTCCCCATCTTCGGGGGTTTAAACCCCTTCCATAGCCACTCCTGTCTCTAATTCTTTTGCTGTCCGGAAATTTCAGAAGTCCCTACCTCAACACCCAGTCTGTTCTCACTTCTTCATGTTCCCCCCTCAAAAAGGTTTCAGTATCGACAAGACCTCGTACAACACCTCCCCCTAATTGCCCCTCTACTTCTCAAAGTCCCCAAAAAAAACCCCCTGCCCCCAAATCTCCTTTTTAAACCCCCCCTTCCCTTCTAAACCCCCCACAAATTTTTTCCCTTTTTAGTCTCTGTACCTTTTCTTTTACCTCTCACTGGCCCCTGTTACATGGGGTGGGAGGTTCACCCTCCTCGTATGTACCCTTTCCCCCCCTTTCCCCCCCCCAAATTTTTTTTCCCTTCTGCCTCCCCCCATTTTTTTCCTCTTTCTGTCTCTTTCCCCCACTTCTTTCCTTTCCCGTTCCCCTACCCTTTTTCGTCCCCCCGCCACTTTTGGGCCCAAACCAAAGCTGCCCCAATCTATAAATCACCCCTCCTCCTTGCATCTCCCCAAAAATTTTTTCCCATTCAAAGTCTTTTTCTTCCAAAAAAACTTGAAGCTAACTAGAATAATTGAAGAGACTAAACCACAATGGAAAACTGACCACTTTTCCCGTTTCCCCCCTTTTCCCTTTTCCCCCCCCCTGGCAAAATCCTAACTTTGCAATGTCCAATTTCCCTTCCCTGCTTTACGTTTTTCCCCCCCGCCCCCCACATGTGGACTTTTTTAACCCCCCCTAGTTCCCCTAAATTTCCCCCTTTTCCTGTAATTTCTTGTATCTTTCTCGTTACCAAAACAGGGTTATTTAAAAAGTGGAATATCCCTTTTGGCCCTCAGGGGGCCCTTGGGTGACTTTAGATGTTGCTCCCCAGTTTTAAAAATAAATAAATTTTGTTTTGGGTTTTTAACCCAGGAGGGTTAGCCCCCCAGGGTAACCCAAGGAAAACCTTGCGTCAAACGAGGACGCTAACTTTTTTTCCCTTGGGGGCCTCAAACTTGTCCCCCAGGGTGCGAAACCCCCACCATCGAATAAAAACCCAGGGACCTAATTTGCGCTAGGGAACAAAAACAATGGTAAGAAAAAGGTCGAAAATTTTTCCCCCCCCCCGGGGAAAAAAACCCGGGGCCCCCCGTGTGTGAAGCGGGACTTTAGCCACCACCACTGGGGGGCCCCAACAGGGTTTTGCTTCCCAAAAACCAAAATTTTTACTTCCGCTTTTTTGTCCAACCCAAAAACAGGCTATGATTTTTTCCCGATGGAAAACCCTTTTAAAGAAAAAGGGCCCCTTCCCTTTACCACTGAAATTTTTGTACTTGGGCCCTCCAAATTTTTTTTATACCCTTTTCTGCTTTAAAAAAACTGCCGGGCCCCAAACCACTTGAAAAAATTTTTAAAACAAACTGTTCTTTTGTTACCCCCCCCTCTCCCTTTTTCCCGGGGATTAACTATCCCGGAGTTGGCCCTTTCCCTTTTTTTGTTTCCTTTCTGACCCAATTTTTGTTTCTTGGCGATAAAAACCCACCATTTTTCCCTGGGGGGAGGGTCCACTGGACTCCCGTTTTGGGTTTCCCGGTTTGGGGCTTTTTCTTGGGTTTCCCAACCCCCTCCATGTTTAAAATACAGGGTTTCCCCCCCTCCCACCCATTTTTTTATCCTCCCTTTTCCCCCATACTTTCTTTTGCATCCAACTCTCGGGTTTTCTCTTTCCTTTCCCCCGCACTAAACTTTTACCTCTCTTCCCCCCCCAGATTTAAAATGACAGTGAAACATTTTTCCAAACATTTTTACTTCTTCAAAATTCCCCCACCTCTACATACCCACGCTGGCAATTTAACCAAACAAAATTGGGACCCTTTAACCCCCCCGACTAAAATGCTTTTTTGTGAGGGTTTTTTTCTTCCCACCCCCAGTTTAAAAAATGCAACTTCCATTTTATACCCTAGACCTTGGGCCCGGACTTTGAGAAGGTGTGCCTTAGTGGTCTCCTGCTTGAGCTCTGGGAGTAAAGTTTGAAATGTGCTGTTGGGGGAGGTACCGGGACAATAAACCACAAGAGGGCTTCTTTTATTTTTAAGGCAGAAGCAAGCGGGCACTCGCCATGTCCTTTCCCTGACGCTGAAAAGAACTTGGGTGGTTTAGAAATGTTTTTCCCCCACCAACCCCCTTTGCTTCCACTATGAAATGCCGTCCCGGAAAAAAAAGTACAGAAACTGGAGGGTTAAAATACTTTCCCAACCCCGCTCCGTTCTATGGGGTTTCCGGGTGTTTAATTTGCAAAAACCCCCTTGACATTTCCATTGAAATTGGGGAATCACCTTTGGGCCGTATTTCTCAAACTCCATCAAAGCCCCCGTTTCTTTCCTCAAAGTCCCGCCAAGAGTTTTTTGCACCCTTTAAAATTTTCTTCTTTTAAAAAAAGTATCTTTATACCTTTTTTTTATTTATTAAATCACGGGGGCCCATTCCCACCAAGGGAGGGGGGACCCCCAAAAAAAAAGGAAAAAAAAAACCCATCATTCACTCCATCAACCCGTCTTTTTCCAGAAAGGGGGGCTTTAAAGCTACAGTTTTTAAAACTGCAGCATTAAAAAAACCCCCCTTTCCGAGGCAGGCACTTCCTTTTCCCCTTTTCCGGACTCAAGTCCGGCCTTCCGGTTTCCCTGAAAAAACCTTTAAAAATTTTTATTTTGGGTAACACTTCTCCAACAGCACTTCAAGTAATTTAAAAAAAAATTTGTCTCCTTCACTCCTATCAAATAAAGCCCCACTCATGCTTGCTCGAAAATCCAAGCTTCTTGCACACAAAACCCCTTTACCCCCTCCCCCAACCTTCCCTACAACCCCCAAACCCCCCCCCTTTCCCCCTACTACAGATTGTTACAAAATCTTGAAATCATTCTGTTTTCGCTCCATTCCTCTACAAGTCCCCAACCACCCCAACCCAAACCCTTTCCCCAGGGCCCCCTGGGCAACATTTTGGCACTTTGCGCACCTCAACCCCAAAATACGAAACTCTGCATTTATTCACACCACAAATTGCCCCCAGACATGACATCTCCACTTAAATTTTCACAAAAGTTTCAAAATGTAAAAAACTTTGGGCTTTAAAAACCCCCTACCTTCCCCAAAGGGCCCTTTGGGTTTTTCTGCTATCCTACTATCCATCTAACCCCTTTTTAATTCCCTTTTTAATAATAACCCCTAAAACCCTACAATTAAATCAACAGGGTTCCCAAACTCCCTCAACAAATTTAAAAAAATTCCCAAAATATTTTCCCCCCATCTTCCCAAAACCTCTAATTCCCCCATTTAAAAACCTCCCTCTCCATTTTAACTGACAAATCCTTTTCTCTCCCAAGCTTCCTTTAAATTGTTAATTTTCTCCCAAAAATTTTTACTTATTTTTAAAAAAAAATTTGTTTTATAACGTCCAAACCCCCTCCTTTTTGCCCTTTTTACATTGCCACCACTTTTTTAACCCCCCTTCTTTTTTTTCCCCTTTCTCTTGCCTCCTTGCATCACTTCTACTTTGTAAAAACTTTTTCATATGCTGACTTTTTTTTCCCTTAAATACCTCTTTTCATCATTATTTTCCCCCAATCGCTTTTTTTCCCTCCCGCACCCCCCTTTTCCTGTAACCCCAAACTCTGCCCGAAACACCTAACCCCTAAAAATTTTTAAACCTAAACCCCTACCTCTTCGACCCCCCCTTTTCCTATGCTCTCACTAGCCCATCTATCCCTAATAATTTTTTATTCTTTTCCTAACTTTCCTCCTCTTTCTTTTTAAAAACCCTTTACCTCTCTCTTTCCCCAAGCTTCTATTCTCCATGTACCCCCTACCTTTTCCTCCCTTTTGCTACAACTAAAAATTTGATCTGATATACTGTGGGCCCTCTATAAACATGTACATCCAAAATCAAATCAACACTTTTTATCCCACCAAACATAATCCAACAAACTAATGTCCCTTTCGCCCTAAACATTTCTTGAAAACTTTTTTAACCTCTTTTTCTTAAAAAATTTAAAATTTTCCTATAACTTTAAAACCCCCTTTCCCAAACAAAGTTTTAATCAAAAAGGGGTCCCCCTTATCATTTTCAAAAAAAGGGACCCCCCCCCCAAACCCTTTCCAAACCCCACCCCTCTAAATGTTTTTTCCTACTTTAGCCTTTAGGGCCCCTACCACAATTACCCTCCCCTTTGGGTTTAAATGTTTCCCATACAAACACTTAAAAATTTTCCCCCAAAAACCTCCCTCCCTTTTCTTCCCCTTCCTCTCTTTTTTCCAGGTGAATACAAACCCGAAATTTTAAAAACCACTTTTTGGCATCCAACCTTTTTAAATTTAAAACCACATAAAACCTTGAATTTTTTTCACATTCCCTATTTTTCCCCTTCTTCTTTCCATAACTGGGTCCTTTCAAATTCGGAAAATGGGGGCAAAAACTCCCCGCTTGCCCATCATCCCGGGAGCTGGGCCTGAAGGCATTTAAATTCGGATTTTTCAACATTTTCATCAAACAGCCCTTTCCCCTACAACTCTTTAATCCCTTTTTTTGGTTTACAATGACTCTTCCCCATTTTTGGAAATCTGCAATTGTTCCTCCCCATTCTGCAAAAACCCGGGTACAAAGGACATGATGTTCTTCCCCCCTTCGTTCCCCTTTCTCTTACCAGTGCCGTTTTCAAAAGGGAATGGAACGTCCCCCGGGGGCGAAATTTTTAAAGGGTATTTAAAGGCACACAAAAAGCCTCTCCACTATTTAAAAATTTTTTTTTCGTAAGGGGCGTTCCCACCATTGAGTCCCCTTCCCATCTTGGAAACGTAAAGTTCGTAAAAGCCTTTCCAAAAAAAACCACTCAGTTATTTTCCATATTTTTTTTACCTTGAGAAGGAAATGACACAACTTGGGGGTATAATAATTTTTTGGGCCCAAACCCCCCCCTTAAAGGCCCCCCAGGCAATCTTAAACCCTCCTTCCCTTGTTTAAAAAAACTTCTTTTCTGATAACCATTTTTTTTTCCTTGCTATAAAACGATTTTTGGGCCCTTTTCTTTCCCTCCAAAATTTAGGGCTCACTTTAAGTTGAAAGACTTTTGCTATTTTCCGTTTCAGGCACCCGACGTCCCCCTCATTGCCGGTTTTTTCTCCAGTATCAGTCAACCATGTTTCCCCGCTGGGGCCCCCACGCAAAGGGTTTAAATTTTTCCAGTACAAAACTCACCAAAATTTCTTTTAAGAAGCTCTGTCATCCCGATCATCCTTGTACCTCAAGGGCTCACTTTTCCCAGAAAATGATACAATCAGGTTTCTAGGACTTCTATAGACCAAGGTTATTTTGGAAACCTCACTTACCTCTCTGAAGGCAACTTGTCACAGCCGCTGAGCATTCTTAAAACCCTCGCTCATCTTTCTTGAGGAGTTGATCATAGAACTCTCCTTCTCCTACATTTAGCCCTAATTTATCGAAACTCGATTATGGTGACCAGATCTATTCGGCGTCCTCTCCTGCTACTCTCTCTAGCCTTAACCCCATCCATCACCAGGGATTACGTTTATGCCTTGGGCTTTTCGCTCTTCACCTACTGAGAGTCTCTATGCAGATGCGAATATTTCATTCTTGTCTGATCGCCTTGATGCCTATTGCATTCACTATTATGTTTTACTCTCATGATCTCCGCAATACTTCCATATATAGAATAGTCACTGATGTTAGTAAACATTCTTTAGTTATTCGTCGCCCCTGTTTACTCCGTCCCTTTGCTCTTCTCCTACATTTGTTCTTGTCTTCCCTTCAGTTACCACCTTTCTATGTTCGTGTAGCATCTCACTTTTCCGTACCCCATTGGGAAGTTCCAGCTGTTCGTATCTGCCATGCACGAATGCCCAACTGCCTACGGTAGCTTCCCGCTCTCTTTTTCTTGACCACTTCTGCTCTCATTCTCATGCCATTGCAGTGTACATAGATGGTTCTAAGTCTTCTGATGGCGTTGGAATCGCAGCAGTGTTTCTGGACAGTGTCGTGCGGGGGCATTTACTATCCTCGGCTAGCATTTTTTCCTGCTGAATTGAATGCTATTATTGCAGCACTTATCCGTATTGCATCTATGCTTGTGTCACCATCTGTGGTTGCTTCAGACTCCTTTAGTGCTTCACAGGCTATACGAAAATTTGATACACCTCACCCCCTAGCTCTCACTATCAACTTTGGTCACGCCGTATTTCTACCAAGCACAAAGATATTGTTTTTTGTTGGGTCCCTGGTCCATGTTGACATATAGGGCAATGAACAGGCAACACTGGAGCGCGGTCAGCAGTACATGACCTTCCAGTTTCTTATAGAAGTGTTCCATTCATTGAATATTTTGTCTGTAATTGCTACCCACCTTCACACCCATTGGCAACAACGTTGGTCGATCCACTCTATAACAAACTTCATTCTATTAAAACGAGTATAGGTTACGGGCCGTCTTCTGTCATCAATGTCGAGGATGGGAGACTACTCTCTCCCGTCTTCGCATCAGCCACACTCGTCTCACTCACAGGTATCTCATGGCGAGGAAACCCTGTTCCTCTCTGTGAGAATTGTCAGGTTCCAGTATCTGTTAGCTACATTCTGTTAGACTGCCCACTCTATCAGTGAGCACACAGAATTTACCTCCAACGTCGTCTCCACTCTGCTGCTCTTTCTTTACCTTCCATCTTGCTGATAACCCTCCTTTAATCCGGACTCTCTCATTGACTTTTGACAACAACTGATTTACTCAACAAACTCTGATGATGATAACTTTAGCACTCCCCTCAGCCCTTTCTACCTCAATCTCTTGCTACCCTCTACCCCTGCACTATTCACTGCCCCGCTGTACTCCATAACCTGCTAATCATCCCTCTCTCTCTTGCTACCCGATACCCTCATATCCTTCCCTGCCTTGCAGCGCTGTGGTTTAGAGAGCTTCTTTTGTTTATAATAATAATCCAACCATTCTTAACTTGACTCACGAAATCGTAATGACATGATTGCAAACAAACCATACCACGGGCGGGATTGAACCCGCTGTCAGAGAGTCTCAAAACTCCAGACCGTCGCGTTAGCCACAGTGGTGACTATGCTAATCTTCCTATGGTGTAGAAATATACCTAGTTGAACGAATCTTATTGTGGCTAGCTGTTCAGTGGCTAACGCGACGGTCTGGAGTTTTTAGACTCTCTGACCGCAGGTTCAATCCCGCCCGCGGTATGGAACCATTCTTAAGCCGACCCCTACCCTGCTTTCCTTCAACTACAGATTAATATGCTCTTCAAGTCATTCTATTTCGTTTCATTCTCTTTGAATATCCAAACCACATTAATAACCCCTCCTCAGCCCTCTAGATAATACGTTTAGTAACCCCGCACCTCCTTCTTATTTTAAAACTATAGATTCTCTTCATTATATTCACTCCACACATTGCTCTTGGACATGACACCTTCTCCTTGTTGCAATATTCACCACCATGTTTCACATCCATATATGAGTGTTGGTATGACTATGCTCTCATGTATTCCCCTCTTTGCTTCCATGGATACTGTTTTTTGTCTCCATAAACTCCTAAGTAAACCACTCACCTTTTTCCTCTCATCAATTCTGTGATTCATAAACTCATCTGCTGACAGGTCTACTCCCAAATATCTGAAAACATTCACCTCCTCCATACTCTCTCCCTCCAATCTGATATCCAATCTTTCGTTACCTAATTTTACTATTATCATCACCTTACTATTTCCAATATCACTTTTAATTTCCTTTTACATACACTACAAAGCTCATCCACCAACCACTGCAACTTCTCTTCAGAATCTTCCAAGAGCACAGTGTCATAAGCAAAGAGCAACTGTGACAACTTACACTTTGTATTAGCTTCTTTATCTTTTAACTCCACACCTCTTGCCAACACCCGAGCATTCACTTCTCTTACAACCCATCTATAAATGTATTGAACAACCATTGTGACATCACACATCCCTGTCTAAGGCCTACTTGGAAATAATCTCCCTCTCACATACTCTAACCTGAGGCTAACTATCCTCGTTCAAACTCTTCACTGTTTTCGGTAGCCTACCTCCTATTCCACAGATTCATAACATTTACCACATTTTCATCCTGAGTTTTTCCAAATCCGTATATTTATATTTACACTTAAAATGAGGAGAGTGACTAATGCTGCATTTCGCTGTATTAACCACTTCTCAATCATTCGCTGCCTGACCACGGTAGAATGCGGTTGTGTTCTGCACCCCTCTGCTGTTTGTAGGCGAGCTCCCTTTTCAGTTACCTGGCTGCAGTGGTGTGAAGTGGTGCTGTCGCGCCTCCGCTGGCAATATAGGTGCACTGCGATTGTCAAGATGGAGGTTAGTCTGAGACGCCGGATAAATACTGTAGGCATTGAGCTACTTAGAGGAACGATAACGCCTAGTTCTGCGCAAGTCTTATTGCCAAAGATCATCCGGAGACGTATGGCATACAAGATGGTGACATGTATGGAGTAGCATTAAATGGAGGCCAAAGAATTTCGTCAAACTGCTATCGGCAACGGTTTAAGAATCGTTGGTCACCCGGTTTCAGGACTAAGCTTAACGTCACACCAGTCT
>NC_069444.1:32695523-32698023 GCF_026875155.1 Cherax quadricarinatus
CATTTTACCTGTTCCCCAAAGTCCCGGAGGTGTTCACCAGTGTTCAAGGCACGGAGGTGTTCACCGATGTTCACCAGTGTCCACCAAGGCACGGAGGTGTTCACCAATGTTCATAAAGGCACGGATGTGTTCACCAGTGTTCACCAAGGCACGGATGTGTTCACCAGTGTTCACAAGGCACGGATGTGTTCACCAGTGTTCACCAAGGCACGGATGTGTTCACCAGTGTTCACCAACGCACGGATGTGTTCACCAGTGTTCACCAAGGCACGGAGGTGTTCACCAGTATTCACCAAGGCACGGATGTGTTCACCAGTGTTCACCAAGGCACGGATGTGTTCACCAGTGTTCACCAAGGCACGGATGTGTTCAGTGTTCACCAAGGCACGGATGTGTTCACCAGTGTTCACCAAGGCACGGATGTGTTCACCAGTGTTCACCAAGGCACGGATGTGTTCACCAGTGTTCACCAAGGCACGGATGTGTTCACCAGTGTTCACCAAGGCACGGAGGTGTTCACCAGTGTTCACCAAGGCACGGATGTGTTCACCAGTGTTCACCAAGGCACGGATGTGTTCAGGGTTCACCAAGGCACGGATGTGTTCACCAGTGTTCACCAAGGCACGGAGGTGTTCACCAGTGTTCACTGCTGGAAGCACTTGTTTATGAACCAGAAAATTGCTGCTTACAATTCCCTTTGAATATTTCTGCAATAATTACACAGCAAACATTCCAGACTTGAAAAAATCTTATAAATAATTTCTCTCAAAAAAAATGTTGAGAGGAAAAACTAAAATTTCCGTTATAACTACATATAATTTCTAACTATAATTGATGAGTAATAACTGAAAAAATTTAACTAGTAAATCTAATTGATAAATATATATATTTTTTAAATTGTTCAATAAGATTGGTAAATTTAATTGGTAATTATAACTTCATAAAACGTATATCAAGTCTAATTAGATTATATACTGTGTATAATATACATTGTATATACAGAGTATATGCAGTGCATATATTCTGAGGTGTTATGTAAGAATTGCAAATGCGGCATGCAAAGAGTACGTTATATTTATTCGGCGTATGTACACACTCTCGTATAGGCTACCTCACATCCAGTGAACCAGGTGCTAAGGGTTTAACGATTCAGGGGGCCCCATCGTTAAATCAGTACTTTCGTTCAGCCAGTCATATTGCGGTCTGACAATTGCGAAGGTGATGTGGTAGCCAGATTCATCTAGTTGCTGGTTGAAAGCAGCGGTCTGTCTCTGGCTGTTGTCCTTGTCTCTTGATCACCGTGATACTATTATTTTCCAAATTTGTCCATAGTGTACATAGTTGTAAATACCTCTAATCATACTTGAAGAAAAATATAATTTAAAGACTAATTGCTCTGTTTATTTTCGCTCCATGCTCCCATTACGGCCAGGTTAACAGGCCTTGATTACCTGAAACCGTAACAGCGAGCAAGCGACACAGAATGCGAAACAACCACAGGAGGAGTTGAATAACAGCTCTAGGTCTTTCATGCTGCAATCATCACATCAAGAGCTTACAGTCCCTCAGTCTTAGCAGTGAGTCCCTCGGAACGAATCTGCTGAGATTTTCTTACTCATTTCTGCAACTTTGCAAGCTCCTGATGGGGTTGATTGCAACATAAAAGGCTTAGAGCTATTATTCAACTCCCCTTGCGGTTACTTTGCATACACTGAGGTACGTCTGAGTGTATATACACTGGGGTATGTCTCAGTGTATATACGTCTCTGTATAGGAGTGATGAAGCCACTGTGTGGCGAAACGTCTTCTCAATAAAGATGCCTTTATGTTGCATAACTCTTTCTCATTCCTCAACATAACTTGGTGTTCAGCATACATGGTTTCACACAGCACGGAAATGCCAGAAAAGGGGTCAGAAAAGGATCAGAACTGACCCTTTCAGTCCACAGTTGTGATGATGGTCTGGAACAAGGAGGCCTGTTGGTAATGTTGGTAATGTGTTGGAAGCAAGAAACTTTCCGGTTAATCATGGACTGAATCCAAATCACTGTAGGATTCTTACGTTTTACAGGTGTCAAGAATCCAGACTGAGGGCACCCCCAACATTGCTGGTACCCCAACATTGTTGGTGCCCCAACATTGTTGGTGCCCCAACATTGCTGGTGCCCCAACATTGTTGGTGCCCCAACATTGCTGGTACCCAAACATTGTTGGTGCCCCAACATTGTTGGTGCCCCAACATTGCTGGTACCCCAATATTGTTGGTGTCCCAACATTGTCTGTGCCCCAACATTGCTGGTGCCCCAACATTGTTGGGGTACCAACTGTTCATAATTCGATTACATATCTCCATAACGGTCTTCCTTTATCAGAAAAAAGTTGAAATTACTTACGTCACATCCTTTTGTTGACGTATGCAAAGGACCACAAAAAGGGAAGTTATTGATGTTTCGAACAACAACATACCAGGCAAAAACGTCAAGCTGAGTGTGGCATGCTA
>NC_069444.1:32703023-32768023 GCF_026875155.1 Cherax quadricarinatus
TGTAAATGAGGGTGTGTACATGCGCCGAATAAAGGTTACGTACTCTTTGCATGCCACACCCCCACCCCGAGAAGGCTCAGGATTAGGCTGCCACCTCCCAGTGGTAACCGTGCCGCCATGGCACAAAATAATGGGACCGCCTTTCCTCTCCACCATCCAACTCTTAGATAGAGCTCAGCTTTTCTCGTGACAAAAAGCCAAACCCTAAACTCAGAGTGAGACAGCAGTCAGTCAGGCTAGCATAGGTCCAAGATACAGGCGGACGGTATCCCGCATCCCCTAACTAAAAAAAATCCCACACCAGGGGATAAAAAAAAAGAGCGTGAAAAGGGGTTACCACAAATAATATAACATCCTAACCTAAATAAATAAAAATATTAGACTCTAGATAAAGAGTCTGCCAACACATTTTCTTTGCCGGCAATATATTTAATTCTGAGTGAGTATGGTTGCAGTCTTAGCGTCCAGCGCATGAGCCTTGTGTTGTGGTTCTTCATGGCTTGGAGATATACTAGAGGATTGTGATCACTGTAGACTGTGACCACCTGCGATGTCTGGCCCACATAAACATCGAAATGCTCCAAAGCCAGTACCAGCACGAGGGCTTCTTTTTCAATGGTAGAGTAAGCCCTCTGATGTGGCTGGAACTTGGCTGAAAAGTATGCTACAGGCTGCAACTCCTCTTTCTCGTTTTGTAACAGTACTGCCCCAACCCCAGACTCACAAGCATCAACCTGTAATGAAAAAGGTTTGCAGTACACAATATTCTTTTTGCTTTGTCAAAAGCATTTTGACAATCTGGGGTCCAATTAAATGGAACTTTGTGACTGGACAGATAGACAAAGCCAGAGACAGACACAGATAGACAGAGACAGATAGACAGACAGAGATAGACAGAGACAGAGACAGACACAGATAGACAGAGACAGACAGAGATAGACAAAGATAGAAAGAGATCGACAGAGAGGTAAGAGGGGCTACAATATCTGAGAAATTCTTACAGAATCTTCTGTAAAATCCTATCATGCCTAGGAAACATTGAAGAGATTTCCTATCATGAGGAACTGGATAATCTTTAATAGCAAGAACTTTAGCAAGTTTAGGAGCAACTTTACCACTACCTACTTCATGGCCTAGAAAAGTGACAGTGGCCTGGCCAAAGGAAGATTTAGATAAATTAACTGTTAAATGGGAACTCTGAAAGGTCTCAAAAAGAGCCTTAAGTCTAAGTAGGTGTTGATCCCAAGTATCAGACACCACAACAATATCATCTAGGTACGCTGCCGTGCCTTCAAGTCCTTTAATAGCCTGATGGATAAGTTTCTGGAATGAAGAGGGTGATTTTTTCATTCCGAAGGGGGTAACTGTGTATTGATAATGACCTGGAATTATGAAGGCAGAGATTTCCTTCGCCTTATTCGTCAAAGGTACCTGATAGTAACCTTTTAGGAGATCTAACTTGGACACAAAAGTAGCCTTACCCACAAAGTCAATTACGTCATCCAGACGAGGAAGAGGGTAAGCATCTGTAATTGTGACCTCGTTCACCTTACGGTAGTCTGTACACATACGAAACCCTCAATCAGCCTTCTGCACAAGGATGCACGGTGAAGCCAATGGACTAAATGACTCCTCCACTGAACCATGCTTTAACAGAAATTCTACTTCCTGCTGAAGTAACCTCTGCTTTTCAGGATTAGCTCTGTAGGGGGAGAGTTTAATAGGGTTAGAGTTTCCCACATCTACATCATGGTAACCTAACGTACATTTTTTCGGCACATCCGAAAAAATATTAGGATATGACTGTAGAAGCTCCGTTAAATTTGTTGCTTGCGTTTCAGATAATCCCTCCATTAAAGGGCTAGGATCCTTGAGGAGGACAGAATTTGAAAGTTTAATATTAATTTCAGAGATAGAGTGCAAAGAGTCAGAGTCGTCCTCAGAGGTAGAGGACAGAGTCATTACTGGGACTTTATCTGGTGTATGAAAAGATTTCAATTGATTGATGTGGTAAATTTTAGTTTTTGAGGTCTTATCAATGGGAGCTACCACATAATTTACATCAGATAATCTACTTACAATCTTCATAGGTCCCGTAAATCTAGCTTTCAAGGTGTGGTCAGGTATAGGTTCCTGCACCAACACCTTGTCTCCTGGATGGAAGGAGCGGAATTTTGCACTTCTGTCATACCTCTGTTTCATCTTACTTTGAGCTGTCTTTTGGTTAGCCTTGGCTAACTGACGTGCCACCTGCAACCTTGAAGACGGGTTGTAGAGTGTTGAGCTAACGTCTTCTCCCATCCATCCTTCTTTGAGCACCCGAAGAGGACCTCGTACATTGTGCCAAAAGATCAGCTCAAACGGACTATACCCTGTAGACTCTTGCACCGTCTCTCGTACTGAGAACAGCAACAAAGGAAGTGATTCATCCCAGTCTGTAGGAAAGTGCATGCAAAAAGTTCTCATCATAGTTTTTAACGTCTGATGGAATCTTTCCAAGGCGCCTCGGGACTGAGGATGATAGGCAGTGGATAAGTTGTGGATTATCCCTAACCTAGTTAATACTTCCCTAAATGCTTTGGCAGTAAAGTTAGTACCTTGATCACTCTGAATAGTTTTAGGAATGCCAAAACAAGAAATGAATTTGGTTCAAGCTTTGAGAATAGCTTTAGTATTAATACTGCGCATGGGAATTGCTTCAGGATATCTGGTTACTTTATCCATAATCGTAAATAAGTATTGATTTCCAGACTTTGACCTAGGTAGTGGACCTACACAATCTATAATTAAATCTGCAAAAGGTTCTCCATCAGCAGGTATAGGT
The DNA here is from genome assembly GCF_026875155.1 of Cherax quadricarinatus. NCBI lineage: Eukaryota > Metazoa > Arthropoda > Malacostraca > Decapoda > Parastacidae > Cherax > Cherax quadricarinatus. Next base: position 32,705,848 of record NC_069444.1, read on the forward strand.
TGGAGAGGTGCAGGTTTAATGGAATGTCCAGGTTTCCCTACTTGCTGACATTCTCGGCAACACCTAATATGATTCTTCACATCTTTCTTTAATTTTGGCCAATAAAATTCTTTTGTGATTCTATACAAGGTTTTAGTAATTCCTAAGTGACCTCCTAATGAAGTATTATGAGCTATATTTAATATTTGAGGTCTAAACTTGGTTGGAACCACTAACCTGTCATACAATTGCCGGCCCTCTATCTCCTTACCAGTCTCAGTGCAGATCAAATTATCGTTTTTAACTTCATACTTGACCGGATGACCCAAAGAGGATTTACCCATGGCTGCCTGAAAAGCGAATTTTAAAGAAGGATCCTTTCGTTGTTCCTCCCGGAAGGACAGTCCCTCGGGCATGGAAACAGACACATCTGGCAATCCTGCAACCTGAAAATAGGAAGGCTTGATCGGGGTCGGTTCACTTGATTTACGAGGCTCCGGCCGGTGTGCCTCATAAAACAACGTGGCTATTCCGAGACCGGAGTCATCCAAGGATAGGTCAACATTCTCTCCAGACAACCCTTGGGATGTTGCCCGAGTTATGGCCAACACCGGAGAAGAATTAATCATTATAGGTTCAGGACACGCACTAACAGTAGTAATATCATTACCCAGTAATAACATGGCATCTTTCATGGGGAATCCTTTTGAGACACCCAAAGTCAAGTACCCAGTGTAATATTTGCACTGTACATAAATTTCATGCAAAGGGACAGAATATATAACTCCTCCAAATGCTTTTTTTTTATTATCACACTGGCCGATTCCCACCAAGGCAGGGTGGCCCGAAAAAGAAAAACTTTCACCATCATTCACTCCATCACTGTCTTGCCAGAAGGGTGCTTTACACTACAGTTTTTAAACTGCAACATTAACACCCCTCCAAATGCTTCCAATAAAACAGAGGAATTCAAGGAAGTGTTCTCTGAAAGGGGTAATATTCCTTCTCTTATAAGTGAGCAATATGCTCCAGTATCTCTAAAGGTCTTTACTTCAGTTGTTTCTGAGTTTTCCTGAAGGGAAATAAGACTCTTGCAATAATAAGGGGCCATACCCTTTTCTACTTCTCTAGGGGACATGTTACTAGAGATATTAGAGATTTTCCCAATGGGTTGGGGTTTGTGCGGGCAGTTGGGACGGATATGACATACTTTGTTACAAAGGAAGCAGACGACAGGCTTGCCCTTTACTCCCTGCGGACTTTGCAACTGGTGTCGCTCTGGCTGGTGTCTCTCTGGATACTGTTGTCGAGATGCACTATGTTGAGTAGTTTGTCTCTCAGCAGGTAGACCATAAGTTGAGAAGCGTGGCTCACCAGGTGACTTAGTTGGCTGACGTAGACGTTCTCCCTCCGGCTGGCACTTCATTCTCCAAGGTTGACGATCTCTGCTCATGCCAGGCTGTTGAAAAGAGAGACGGGACCGCTCGGACAAGGAGCGGTTAGTTTCGAAGGTGTCAGCCAACCTGGCTGCCTCCCAATACAGTGGTTAAGTCACGATCCTGCAGAAAGACTCGAACCTCTGGTCCCACAGACTCCAGCAGGTTATCAATCAGGATAAGCTGTACCAGCTCCTCAAAGGTAGAGACACCACTTGCTTTATACCAGCTGGTAAAAGCTTTGGTTTGCTGTCTCACAAAGTCCACTAGGGATTGACCAAGCTGTCGTCTGTCCAGCTTAAATTTTTTTTTATATTTGGCTGGGATACATGTATATGCTCCCAACACTGTGGTCTTCACTACTTGATAATCAGAAAATTCAGCGTCATTTAATACTGACGTAAATTCCTGTGCCTTACCCAATAATGCTGTATGAACCAACGAGGCCCAATGCTGTTCCGGCCACCTCAAGGCTCGAGCCTGATTTTCGAAGCTTTCGAAAAATTGTTCTGGTTCGGCCTCATTGAAGCGGGGAACAAACTGTACTGCTTTTTGTAAACTAAAATCATTTACAGAATGCCAAAACTGCCTCCTTTCTCTTTCCCTATCAAATTCTTCCCTTGCGAATGCTCTCTGTTCCCTAGTTTGCTCAAGATTGATTTTTGCCAGCTCAAGTGCCAACGACGCTGATTCACCTTGAGACAACCCTGCTGCACTATACTGACCATTTTGCTCCGTAGGTGTATCATCTTCCTCTTGCGAGAACATAGTAGTTTTTGCCCTAGCTCCCGTAGAGGGAGGAGTCTGATGTGCCATCTCTTCTGTAAGTTTGTCAGCAATCAGTGAAAGCAGTTGCGCAGCTGTGAGAGTGCGTTTGTATTTAATGCCAATGGAACGAGCAATTTGCCAGCAACGCTGTAGGGACAATTTAGGTAGGCTATGCAAAGTATATGCCGACACCAGACGTCTGACTCGTCTAGGTGGCATAAGTTATTCGCTATGCACAGTACGATTGCAGAATACCCCAACGTAACACGTTAATTTGCAGAACACGCTTAGCTATGCACAGAACGATTGCAGAATACGCATACAAGCAAAGCCGACTGCAAAATTCTCCACACCGAACAGGCTAGTAACAACTGACACGCAAAATTTGTAAAGCAATGCCAGACAGCTACACTGTTCTAGAAGATTGACCGTAGCGAAGCGAGCACACCGAACAAGCTAGTAGCGAGCTGTTGAACGATCACACAATAGCAAGGCTGATCATAACAAAGCAACTGACACGCAAAATTTGTAAAGCGTAGGCAAACCTAATGCAATGCCAGACAGCAAGCTGCACAATGTTCCTGCTACGAGCTTCACCCTAAGCTCAACCGTTTGTCTAAGTCCAGCTCCAGCTCTCGGACCGCCTACCCATATTACAACCCAAGAATCCAAATGGCCTGTTATCCCGGGTGTAATGGGAGCAAAATAAACACAGCAGAAAAAGTTTAGACTTATATTATCCTTCACCAATTTAGAACAGCAATATGTACACTATGTACAGTGATAAGTATAGTGCACTCCACGGTAAGCAAGGCAGAAATAGAAGCCACAAGATAGCAGATCGTGCTTCAACCAGCTCTAGAATGGGAATGACAAGGGCAGACAGGAGAGTGGTACCCACATAACCTCTGCGATTGCCAAAACCATCTTCTTATTAGCTAGAACCTGGTTACTAATTGAACGACGGGGCCCCATCATCAACTCTTAGCAACCTGGTTCGCTGGTTGGGGGAGATAGCCTGTAAATGAGGGTGTGTACATGCGCCGAATAAAGGTTACGTACTCTTTGCATGCCATACTCCCTCAGATGAGAGCCATACTGTAGAAGAACTGGTATTAGCGAAGTATGGGAAGCTTGCTGGAAGGTTGGTTATGCCACACTGAAGACCAACACGCTGGAAGGTTGGTTATGCCACACTGAAGACCAACACCCTGGAAGGTTGGTTATGACACACTGAAGACCAACACGCTGGAAGGTTGGTTATGACACACTGAAGACCAACACGCTGGAAGGTTGGTTATGGCACACTGAAGACCAACACGCTGGAAGGTTGGTTATGACACACTGAAGACCAACACGCTGGAAGGTTGGTTATGACACACTGAAGACCAACACGCTGGAAAGTTGGTTATGACACGCTGAAGAAAAACACGCTGGAAGGTTGGTTAGGGCACACTGAAGCCCAAACCCCCCGGGAAGGTTGGTTATGCCAAAAGAAGACCAACAGCTGGAAAGGGTTGTTTGCCCACTGAAGCCAACAGCGGGGAAGGGTTTGGTTTACCCCTGAAGCCAACACGCTGGGGGTTGGTTATGACACGAAGACCAACCCTGGAAGGTTGTTATGCCAAAATGAAGACCACACGCGGAAGGTTAGTTAGCCACACTGAAGACCAACAGCGGGAAAGGTTGGTTTCCCACACTAAAGACCAACAGCTGGAAGGTTGGTTATACACATGAAGAAAAACACCTGGAAGGTTGTTATGCCCATGAAGACCAACACGCGGAAGGTTTTTATGACACTGAAGACCAACACTGGAAGGTTGGTTTTACAACTGAAGACCAACACGGAAGGTTGGTTATACCCATGAAGACAAACACCGGGAAAGGGTTTTGGTTTTGACACATAAAAGCCCAACCGCTGGAAGGTTGTTTGCACCTGAAGCCCAACACGCTGGAAGGTTTTAGGGCCATGAAGACCAACCGCTGGAAGGTTTGGTTTTGGGCACACTGAAGACCAACACGGGGGAAGGTTGTTAGGGCACCTAAAGACCAACACGGGAAGGTTGGTTATGGCCCCCAAAGGCCAACACGCGGGAAAGGTTGGTTAGGGCACACAAAAGACCAACAGCGGGGAAGGTTGGTTATGGCACTAAAACCCAACACGCGGGAAGGTTGGTTATGAACACTGAAGACCAACACGCTGGAAGGTTGTTAGGGCAAATGAAGCCCAACCGGGGAAAGGTTGGTTATGGCCACTAAAGACCAACCCGGGGAAGGTTGGTTAGGGCCAGAAACCAAACACGCTGGAAGGTTGGTTTGAACATAAAGACCAACCCGGGAAAGGTTGGTTTGAACACTGAAGCCCAAACACGGGAGGTTTAGTTTTTTGGACATGAAGCCCAACACGCTGGGGGTTTGGTTAGACACACAAAGCCCAAACCGCGGGAAAGGTTGTTATGGCACACTAAAGCCCAAACACGCGGGAAAAGGTTTGGTTAGGCACATGAAGCCAACCGCTGGAAGGTTGGTTTGACACTGAAGACCAACACCCTGGAGGTTGGTTATGCCACACTAAGCCAAACAGCTGGAAGGTTGTTTGCCACCCGAAGACCAACAGCTGGAGGTTGGGTTAACACATGAAGACCAAAGCGGGAAGGTTGGTTATCCCCACACTGAAGACCAACACGCTGGAAGGTTGTTATGACACTGAAAGACAACAGTGGAAGGTTGTTAGCCACACTGAAGCCAAACGCTGGAAGGGTTTGGGTTATACCACACTGAAGCCCAAAGTGGAAAGGGTTTGGGTTTTTCCCACATGAAGACCAACCGCTGGAAGGTTGTTATGCCACATGAAGCCCAAACGCGGGAAAGGTTTTTTGCCACACTGAAGACCAACAGTGGAAGGTTTGGTTATCCCCACATGGAAAAAACAGCTGGAAGGTTGGTTATCCCAACTGAAGACCAACACGCTGGAAGGTTGGTTTTGCACACTGAAGCCCAAAAACACGCTAAAAAAGTTGTTATGGCACATGAAGACCAACAGGGGAGGTTGTTAGGGGCACACTGAAGACAAACGCTGGAGGTTGTTATGGCACACTGAAGGACCAACACGTGGAAGGTTTGGGTTTTGGGCCCCTAAAACCCAAACACGCGGGAAGGTTAGTTAGGGCACATAAAGCCCAAACACCGGGAAGGTTGGTTATGACACCGAAACCAACACGCTGGAAGGTTGGTTTATGGAAAATAAAGACCAACACCGGGAAAGGGTTTGGTTAGGGCACTGAAGCCAACACGTGGAAGGTTGGGGGGTTTTGGGCAACTAAAAGCCCAACCCCTGAAGGTTGGTTATGACACACTGAAACCAACACGCTGGAAGGTTGGTTATGACACACTGAAGCCAACACGTGGAAGGTTGGTTATGCACATGAAGACCAACCGCGGGAAAGGTTATTTTTGCCACTGAAGCCCAACACGCTGGAAGGTTGGTTAGGCCACGAAGACAAACAGCTGAAGGTTGGTTTGCACACAAAGACCAACACGCGGGAAAGGTTGGTTATGCACACTGAAGCCCAACAGCTGGAAGGGTTTGGTTATGAAAAACCTGAAGAAAAACACGCTGGAAGGTTGTTATGCACATGAAGACCAACACGCTGGAAGGTTGGTTTTGGGCACACTGAAGGGCCCAACACGCTGGAAGGTTGTTTGCAAATGAAGACAACCGCTGGAAGGTTTGTTGGGGCACACTGAAGCCCAAAAACCTGGAAGGTTGGTTATGAACATGAAGACCAAAGCGGGAAAGGTTAGTTATGCACACTGAGGCCAACAGCGGGAAAGGGTTGTTTTACACACTGAAGACCAACACGGGGAGGTTTGGTTATGCACACTGAAAAAACAACCGCTAAAAGGTTTAGTTATGAAACACTGAAGCCAACAGGGGAAAGGTTAGTTAGCCACATGAGACCAAAGGGGAAAGGTTTGTTATAACACGAAGACAAACAGCTGGAAGGTTTGGGGTTATCACACTGAAGCCCAAACGTGGGGGGTTGGTTATGCCCACTGAAGACCAAACGCGGGAAAAGGTGTTTGAACACTAAAGGCCAAACGCGGGAAAGGTTGGGTTATGCCACGAAGCCCAAAACCGCTGGAAGGTTGGTTTGCACACGAAGACCAAACGCTGGAAGGTTAGTTATGCACATGAAGCCCAACACGCTGGAAGGTTGGTTATGAACACTGAAGCCCAACCGCTGAAGGTTTTTTGGGACACTGAAAACCAACACCTGGAAGGTTTGGTTTTAGCACACTGAAGCCCAACCCGGGAAAAGTTGGTTATGACACTGAAGCCCAAAACACCGGGAAGGTTTTTTTAGGCACATGAGACCAAACCCCCTGGAAGGTTGGTTATGACCACACTGAAGACCAACACCCGGGAAAGGGTTTTGTTTGCAACTGAAGACCAACAGTGGAAGGTTGTTATCCCACAATGAAGACCAAAACCGGGAAAGGTTGGTTTGCCACAGAAGAAACAGCTGGAGGTTGTTTATGCCACTCCCCTGGGGGGGGAAACCAAAACCAACAGCGGAAGGTTGGTTATCACATAAGCCCAACAGCGGGGGAAGGTTTGGTTTTACACATAAAGGGCCCAAACAGCTGGAAGGTTTGGGTATCACACTGAAAGACCAAACACGCGGGAAGGTTGGTTAGCACACTGAGACCAACACGCTGGAAGGTTTTTATGCACACTGAAGCCCAACAGCTGGAAGGTTGGTTATACACACTGAAGACCAACCCCTGGAAGTTGGGTTTACACACTGAAGACAACCGCTGGAAGGTTTGGTTAGCACATGAAGCCAAAACCCTGGAAGGTTGGTTAGCAATGAAACCAACACGCTGGAAGGTTAGTTATGCACACTGAAGCCCCAACACGGGGAAAGGTTTGGTTAGGCCACTGAAGACCAACAGCGGGAAGGTTGGTTATGCCACTGAAGAAAAAACCGTGGAAGGTTTTTTATGGCCACTGAAGACCAACACGCTGGAGGTTGGTTATCCACGAGACCAACAGCGGGAAAGGTTGGTTTGGCACACTAAAAGACCAACACGTGGAAGGTTGGTTATGACACCTAAAGACCAACACGCGGGAAAGGTTGTTATGCACCTAAAGACCAAACCCGCTGGAGGTTGGTTTGGGGCCACTAAAGACCAACACGTGGAAGGTTGGTTATGAAAAACCTGAAGCCCAACCGCTGGAAGGTTGGTTTGGCAACTGAAGACCAAACGCTGGAAGGTTGGTTATGACCCCTAAAGGGACCAACCGCTGGAAGGTTGGTTATGCCCGGAAAAAAAACACGCTGGGGGTTTGGTTATGGCACATTAAGACCAACACGCGGAAAGGTTGGTTATGAACACTAAAGACCAAACGGGAAGGTTATTTATGAACCTGAAGCCAAACCCCGGGGAAGGTTGGTTATGACACACTGAAGCCCAAAACACCTGGAAGGTTTGGTTTGCACATAAAGACAACACCTGGAAGGGTTGGTTATACACACTGTGACCAACACGCGGGGAAGGTTGGTTTGACCACTGAGACCAACAGCTGGAAGGTTGGTAGGGCCCTGAAGACCAACACGTGGAAGGTTGGTTTTCACTGAAGACCAAAACGGGAAGGTTGGTTATGACCACTGAAGCCAAACCCCGCTGGAAGGTTTTTTTTATGACAACTAAGACCAAACGCGGAGGTTTGGTTTTAGGGCAACTGAAGACCAAACCCCCCTGGAAGGTTGGTTATGCACACTGAAGCCAAACCAGCTGGAAGGTTGGAATGACACCTGAAGACCAACCCCCGGGAAAGGGTTGGTTATGAACACTGAAGACCAACCGCTGGAAGGTTTTTATGCCCTGAAGCCAACACGCGGAAAGGGTTGGGTTAGGCACATGAAGACCAACACGCTGGAAGGTTAGTTATGGCAACTAAAGACCAACACGTGGAGGTTTGGGTTTACCCCGAAGACCAACACGCTGGAAGGTTGGTTATGCACCCCAAAAACCAACACCTGGAAGGTTGTTAGGGCACACTGAAGACCAAACGCGGGAAGGTTGGTTATGAACACTGAAGCCAACCCCCTGGAAGGTTGTTGGGGGCACACTGAAGAAAAACACGCTGGAAGGTTGGTTATGGCACACTGAAGCCAACACGCTGGAAGGTTGGGTTATGGCACACTAAAGCCAAACGTGGAAGGTTGGTTAGGGCACACAAAAGACCAACACCGGGAAAGGGTTTTGGTTATGCACATGAAGAAAAACAGCTGGAAGGTTTTTTGCCACACTGAAGACCAAAGCTGGGGGGTTTGGGGGTTTTTAACCTGAAGCCAAAACACGCTGGAAGGTTTGGTTATGCCACAGAAGACCAACACGCGGGAAAGGTTAGTTATGCCCCCATGAAGCCCAAACGCGGAAAGGTTAGTTATGCCACACGGGAAGCCCAACAGCGGGAAGGGGGGTTTTAAATGGAAAAAACCGGAAGGGGGAACCCCAAAAAAGCGGGGAAGGTTAGTTATGCCACACTGAAGCCCAAACACGCTGGAAGGTTTGTATGCCACACGAAGACCAACAGCTGGAAGGGTTGGTTATGGACAACCAAAAGCCCAACAGCGGGAAAGGGTTTGGGTTAGGGCCCCACACCGAAGACCAACACGGGGAAAGGTTAGTTAGGCACACTGAAGCCCAACACGCGGGAAGGTTGGTTATAAAACCATGAAGACCAACACGCTGGGGTTGTTATGGCACACTGAAGACCAACACGCGGGAAGGGTTTGGGTTATGGCACTGAAGCCAAACGCGGGAAGGGTTTTGTTATGGACACGAAGCCAAACCGCTGGAAGGTTGGTTTGGGCCCACATAAAGACAAACCCGGGGGTTGGGTTTGCCCATGAAGACCAACATGCGGGAAAGGTTGTTTGGCCACACTGAAGACCAACATGTGGAAAGGTTGGTTATCCCAACTGAAGCCAACACGTGGAAGGTTGGTTATGCCACATGAAGGGGCCCAAACCGCTGGAAGGTTAGTTATCCCACACTAAAAGACCAACACGCTGGAAGGTTGTTATGCCACATGAGACCAACATGCTGGAAGGTTGGTTATACCACCTAAAGCCCAACATGTGGAAGGTTGGTTTTTACCACAGAAGACCAACAGCGGGAAAGGGTTTAGTTATCCCCAAATAAAAGCCCAAAACACGCGGGAAAGGTTAGTTAGGCCACACTAAAGCCCAACATGCTGGGGGTTGGTTATCCACATGACCCCCAACATGCGGGAAAGGGTTTGGTTTAAAACCCCCACTAAAGCCCAACACGGGAGGTTGGTTATGACAATGAAGCCAACACGCTGGAAAGTTAGTTTGGCACACTGAAGCCAACACGCGGGAAGGTTAGTTATGGACATGAAGCCCAAACAGGGGGAAGGTTAGTTATGGCACACGAAGCCCAACCGCGGGAAAGGGTTTGGTTAACATGAAGACCAACAGCGGGAAAGGTTAGTTATGGCACCGAGCCCAAACCGCTGGAAGGGTTGGGTTATGGCACCCCGAAGACCAAACGGGGAAAGGTTGTTATGGCACACTGAAGACCAACACGCGGGGAAGGTTGGTTAGGGGACCGTGAAGACAACACGCTGGAAGGTTAGTTATGGCACATGAAGACCAACACGCTGGAAGGGTTGGTTATGGACATAAAGCCCAACACGCGGAAAAGGTTGGTTAGGCACACTAAAGCCAAACAGCGGGAAAGGTTGGTTATGACACATGAAGACCAACACGCGGGGAAGGGTTTGGTTATGACACACTAAGCCCAACACGCTGGAAGGTTGGTTATGACCAGGGAAGCCAACACGCTGGAAGGTTGGTTATGGCACATGAAGCCAACACGCGGGGAAGGTTGGTTATGGCACACTGAAGCCAACACGTGGAAGGTTGTTATGCCCAACTGAGACAACACCGGGAAAAGGTTTGGTTAGGGACCTGAAGCCAAACACGCGGGAAAGGTTGGTTTTAAAAATGGCCAACCCCCGGGGAAAAAAAAAACCAAAACTGGAAGGTTGTTTGCACACTGAAGCCAACACCGGGAAAGGTTGGTTATGCACATGAAGCCCAACAGCTGGAGGTTGGTTTTTGGCCCTGAAGCCCAACACGCGGGAAAGGTTTGGTTATGACACATGAAGACCAACACGGGAATTTTTGCAACTGAAAAACAGTGAAGGTTGGTTATGACACACTGAAGACCAACCGCTGGAAGGTTGGTTTGCACACTGAAGACCAAACACGCGGAAGGTTGGTTATGCAACTGAGACCACCGCGGGAAAGGGTTTGGGTTATGACACACTGAAGACCAACCGCTGAAGGTTGGTTTGCACACTAAAGGGAACAACACCTGGAAGGTTGGTTATGCACACTGAAGACCAAACGCTGGAAAGTTAGGTATGACCACTGAAGACCAACACGGGGAAAGGTTGGTTATGAACATGAAGACAACACGCTGGAAGGTTGGTAGAACACATGAAGGACCAAACACCTGGAAGGTTGGTTTGGACCACTGAAGACCACCCGATGGAAGGTTGTTTTGACACACTGAAGACCCAACACCTGGAAGGTTGGAATTATGACACACTGAAGACCAACACGCTGGAAGGTTGGTTATGACACATGAAGACCAACACGCTGGAAGGTTGGTTATGCACACTGAAGACCAACACGCTGGAAGGTTGGTTATGACACATGAAGACCAACACGCTGGAGGTTGGTTATGACACACTGAAGACCACACGCTGGAAGGTTGGTTATGGACACACTGAAGACCAACACGTGGAAGGTTGGTTATGACACACTGAAGCCCAACACGCTGGAAGGTTGGTTATGACATAACACACCTGAAAGGTTGTTTGACATGAAGACCAAACTGAAGGGTGTTATGGCACACTGAAGAAACACCTGGAATGGTTATCCACATGAAGCCAACAGTGGAAGGAGTTAGCAACTGAAGACCACAGCTGGAAGGTGTGGTTTAATGCACACGACGACCAACACCTGAACGAGTTGGTTATGCACACGAAGACCAACACGCTGGAAGGTTGTTATGCACACTAAGACCAACGTGAAGGTTGGTTATGCACATGAGACCAACCGCTGGAAGGTTGTTATGCACACTGAAGACCAACACGCTGGAAGGTTGTTATGCACACTGAAGACCAACACGCTGGAAGGTTGGTTATGGCACACTGAAGACCAACACGCTGGAAGTTGGTTATGACACATGAAGACAACACGCTGGAAGGTTGGTTATGGCACACTGAAGACCAACACCTGGAAGGTTGTTATGCACACTGAAGACCAACAGCTGGAAGGTTAGTTTATGCACACTGAAGACCAAACTGGAAGGTTGGTTATGACACACTGAAGACCAACACGCTGGAAGGTTGGTTATGGCACACTGAAGACCAACACGCTGGAAGGTTAGTTATGCCACACTGAAGACCAACACGCTGGAAGGTTAGTTATGCCACACTGAAGACCAACATGCTGGAAGGTTGGTTATACCACACTGAAGACCAACATGCTGGAAGGTTGGTTATACCACACTGAAGACCAACACGCTGGAAGGTTAGTTATGCCACACTGAAGACCAACACGCTGGAAGGTTAGTTATGCCACACTGAAGACCAACATGCTGGAAGGTTGGTTATACCACACTGAAGACCAACATGCTGGAAGGTTGGTTATACCACACTGAAGACCAACACGCTGGAAGGTTGGTTATGACACACTGAAGACCAACACGCTGGAAAGTTAGTTATGGCACACTGAAGACCAACACGCTGGAAGGTTAGTTATGCACACTGAAGACCAACACGCTGGAAGGTTGGTTATCACACGAAGACAACACGCTGGAAGGTTGTATGGCACACTGAAGACCAACACGCTGGAAGGTTGTTATGGCACAGAAGACCAACACGCTGGAAGTTGTTATGGCACACAAAGACCAACCACGCTGGAAGGTTGTTATGGCACACTGAAGACCAACACGCTGGAAGGTTGTTATGCACACTGAAGACACACGCTGGAAGGTTGTTTGCACATGAAGACCAACACGCTGGAAGGTTGGTTATGGCACACTGAAGACCAACACGCTGGAAGGTTAGTTATGGCACACTGAAGACCAACACGCTGGAAGGTTGGTATGACACACTGAAGACCACACGCTGGAAGGTTGTTATGACACACTGAAGACCAACACGCTGGAAGGTTGGTTTATGACACATGAAGACCAAAACGCTGGAAGGTTGGTTATGGCACATCGAAGACCAACACGCTGGAAGGTTAGTTATGGCACACTGAAGACCAACACGCTGGAAGGTTGGTTATGACACACTGAAGACCAACACGCTGGAAGGTTGGTTATGGCACACTGAAGACCAACACGCTGGAAGGTTGGTTATGACACTGAAGACCAACACGCTGGAAGTTATTATGCACACTGAAGACCAACACGCTGAAGGTTGTTATGCACACTGAAGACAACACGCTGGAAGGTTGGTTATGCACACTGAAGACAACCCCGTGGAAGGTTGTTTGCACACTGAAGACCAACACCGGAAGGTTAGTTATGCCACTGAAGACCAACAGCTGGAAGGTTGGTTATCCCACACGAAGACCAACAGCTGGAAGGTTGTTATGCACACTGAGACCAACAGCTGGAAGGTTGTTATGCCACCTAAGACAACACTGGAGGTTTTATACCTGAAGACCAACGCTGGAGGTGGTTATACACACTGAGACCAACGCTGAGGTTGGTTATCCACTGAAGACAACACGCGGAATTTTATGCACACGAAGACCAACACCTGGAAGTTAGTTGCACCGAAGACCACACGGAAGTTGTTATGCACAGAAGACCAACCGCTGAGTTGTTATACACAAAACCCAAAACACGCGGAAGGTTGTTTAGCAACTGAAGACCAACACCTGAAAGTTGTATGCACCGAAGACCAACAGCTGGAGTGTTAGCACAAAGACCAACACGCGGGAAAGGGTTTAGTTATGGCCACTGAGACAACCCTGGAAGGTGTTATGCACACTGAAAAAACGCTGGAAGGTTTTTATGGCACCTTGGAGACCAACACGCTGAAGGTTGTTTGCAACGAAGACCACACGCTGGAGGTGTTATACACACTAAACCAACCGCTGGAAGTTGTTTGCAATGAAGACAACACGCGAGGTTGTTTGCCCCTGAAGACCAACACCTGGAGTTGTTATGACACACGAAGACCAACACTGAAGGTTGTATGAACATGAAGACAAACGCTGGAGGTTGTATAACACTGAAGACCAACACCTGAAGTTGTTATGCACCTGAAGACCAAAGCGGAAGTGTTTGACACACTGAAGACCAACACCGAAGTTGGTTATAAACACTGGACCAACACGCTGGAAGTTGGTTATGCACACTGAAGACAACCGGGTGAAGGAAGGGGTTTATGAACACTGAAGCCAACACGTGAAGGGTTGGTATGACACACGAGCCACCCTGGAAGGTTGTTAGAAACTAAACCAAACGCTGGGAAGTTGTTTACACACTGAACCAAATGGGGTTTTTCAATTTTAAAAGTATTATTTTTTAAATTAAAAATTTTTTAGTTTAACGAAAATAAGTTTTTAAATTTTTTAAAAAATTGTTATAATAAATTTAAAAATTTTATTTTTTTAAAAGAAATTTATTTTTCCTCCCAAATTTTATTAAAATATTTTTGAAAAAAATATTTGTATAATCCCTTTAAGTTTTTTTTAAAAATTTTTTTTTAAAAACCCAAGGGGTTTTTAGAATTTAGTTTTATTTTTAAAACCCTTTTTAATGAAAATAATTTTAAAATAAAACCCTATTTTATGACAAGAAGACCACACCGGAAGGTTGTTATGACACACGAAACCAACCCTGGAGGTTGGTATGACCACGAAGACCACACTGAGTTGTTAGACACACTGAAGACCAACACGCTGGAAGGTGTTATGACACATGAAGACCAACAGCTGAGGTTGGTTATGAACACTGAAAAACCAACACGGAGTGGTTATGACACACGAAGCCACCCTGGAAGTTGGTTTATGCACACTGAAGCCAACACGCGAAGGTTGGTTATGACACACTGAAGACAAACGTGAAGGTGGTATGCACATGAGACACACGCTGAAGGTTGGTTAGACACACTGAAGACCACACGCTGGAAGGTTGTTATGACACACTGAACCAACACGCTGGGTTGTATGACACAGAAGACCAACACCCGGAAGGTTTATGACACACTGAACAACACGCTGAAGGTGGTTATACACACGAAGACAACACCTGGAGGTTGGTTATGACACACGGGAAGCCAACACGCTGGAAGTTGTTAGACACCTGAGACAACACGCTGGAAGGTTGGTTATGCACCTGAAGACCAACACGCGGAGGTTGGTTATGACACATGAAGACAACCGCTGAAGGTTGGTTATGGAACTGAGCCACACGCGGGAGGTGGTTTGCACATGAAGCCCAAACACCTGAAGTTGGTTATGCACATGAAGACCAACACGGAGGTTGTTATGACACCGAGACCAACACGTGAGGTGTATGGGGAAGAAAATTTTTTATGACCCCCCCCCACACTGAGCCAACAGTGAATTTGGGTTTTGGGCCCACTGAAGCCAACACGCTGGAAGTTGGTTATGACACTGAAACCACACGCTGGAGGTTGGTTATACACACTGAAGACCAACCCCTGAGTGGTAGGACATTAAGACACCGCTGAATTGTTTGACACACTGAAGACCAACACGCTGGAGGTTGTTTGACACACGAAGACAACCCGGTGGTTATGACACAGAAGACCAACACGCGGAGGTGTTATGGCACCTGGACCACACTGAATTGGTTAGCACCCTGAAGACCAACCGCGGAGGTGTTAACACACTGAACCAACGCTGGAAGGTTGGTTTGGCACCGAAGACAACACGCTGGAAGTTGTTATGACAAGAAGACAACACGCTGAAGTAGTTGACACACTGAGACCAACACGCTGAAGGTTTTTTTATGACACACTGAGACCAACGCTGGAAGTTGTAGGCCAGAAGCCACCCTTGGAGTGGTAGACACAGAGACCAAACCGCTGGAAGGTTGTTATGACACACGAAGCCCAACACCTGAAGTGGTTAGCCACTGAGACAACACGCTGGAGGTAGTATGACACATGAAACCAACACGTGAAGGGGTTATGCAACAGAAGACCAACCCCTGGAAGGTTTTGGCAACGAAGACCACACGCTGGAAGGTTGGTTATGCACACCGAGACCACAGCTGGAAGGTTGGTTATGGACACGAAGACCACACCGGAAGGTTAGATGGCCACTGAAGACAACACGTGGAGTGGTTAGACACACTGAGACCAAACCTGGAAGTTTTATGGCACATGAGACCAACACGTGGAAGGTGTTATGGCCATGAACCACACGCTGGAGGTTGGTTATGCACATGAAGACCAACCGCTGGAGGTTTATGGCACACGAGACCAACACCTGGAAGTTGGTTAGCACATGAAGCAACATGCTGGAAGGTTAGTTATGCCACTGAAGACACAGCTGGAAGGTGTTTTACCACAGAAGACCAACCTGAAGGTTGGTTATCCCTGAAGACCAAACGGAAGGTTAGTTATGCAACTGAAGACCAACAGCGGAAGTTAGTTATGCACACGAAGCACAGGGAAGGTTGGTTTACCACATGAAGACAACATCGGAAGGTTGTTATACCACATGAAGACAACACGCTGGAAGTATTATGCACCTGAAGACCACAGTGGAAGTTAGTTATGACAGAAGACCACTGCTGGAAGTTGTTATGCACCCCCGAAACCAACACCTGGAAGGTTGTTTATGGCAAACGAAGACCAACCCTGGAAGGTTATTAGGACATGAAGACCAACCCTGGAAGGTTGGTATGACACACTAAACCAACACGGGGAAGGTTAGTTGGCACACGAGACAACACGCTGGAGTGGTAGGCACTGAGACCACCGTGGAAGGTGGTTATGACTGAAGACCACAGCGGGAAGGTTGTTAGGCACACGAGCCAACACCGGAATTGGTTGCCACTGAAGACCAACATCGGAAGGTTTTATGCCACTGAAGACAACATGGGGAAAGGTTGTTATACCACACGAGACCAACGTGGAAGGTTGGTTATGCCACAGAAGACAACAGCGGAGGTTAGTTATGCCACACTGAAGCCCCAACGCTGGAAGGTTAGTTATCCACTTGAAGACAACGCGGAAGTGGTTTTTAACCACTGAAGCCAAAGTGGGGTTGTTATACACACTGAGACAACAGGTAAGGTTAGTTTGCACACGAACAACACGGGAGGTAGTTATGACCTGAAGACCAACATGCTGGAAGTGTTATACACACGAAGCCAACATGCTGGAAGGTTGGTTATACCACTGAAAACCAAACGCTGGAAGGTTGGTTTAAACATGAAGACCAACTGGAAAGTTATTTGGAAATGAAGCCAACACTGGAGGAGTTTGGCACTGAAACCAACACCGGAAGGTTATTATAATGAAGACCACACGCTGGAGGTTGGTATGGCCCGAAGACCAACACGCTGAAGGGTTATGGACATGAGCCAACCCTGGAAGGTGGTTATGCACACCGAGACACAGTGGAGGTTTAGTTATGGCAACTGAAAACAACCTGAGGTTGGTATGACACCGAAAACGGAATTAGTTTGCACACTGAAGACCAACAGCTGAAGGTTGGTATGGCACCTGAGACCAACACGTGGAGGTGGTAGGCCACTGAAGACAACACGCTGGAGTTGGTAGACACAAGAAACGCGGAGGTGGTTGACACACGAAGACAACCGCGGAAGGTTGTTATGCACATGAGACCACCGCTGGAGGTGGTTATGGCACACAAGACCAACCCGGAAGTTGTTTGCACACTGAAGACCAACACGCTGAAGGTTAGTTATCCCACTGAGACCAACACCGGAGGTGGTTGACCCCTGAAGACCAACCCCTGGAGGTTGGTTATGACACTGAGACCAACCCCTGGAAGTTGTTATGACAACGGCCAACGCTGGAAGGTTAGTTATGACACACGAACCAACACGCTGGAAGGTGTTATGACACACGAAGACAACACGCGGAGGTTGGTAGCACCTGAGACAAACGCTGAGGTTGTTATACAACTGAAGACAACCGCGGAATATTATGAACATGAGACCAACACCGGAGGTGGTTATGACACATAAACCAACACGTTAAGGTGGTTTGGCACACGAAGACCAACACCTGGAAGGTTGTTTATGACACCGAAACAACCGCGGAAAGGTTGTTTAACATGAAGACCAAACCTGGAAGTTGGTTAGGCACACTAAAGACAAACGCTGAAGGTTGGTTTGACACACTGAAGCCAACCCTGGAAGGTTAGTTAACACCGAAGCAACAGCGGAAGTTGTTTGACACACTGAAGACCAACACGCTGAAGGTTGGTTATGAACACGAGCCACACCTGAAGTTGTTTGACACACTGAAGAAACCCTGAAGGTGGTTTGAACATGAAGACCAAACCCTGGAGTTGTTTGACACGAAGCCAAACGTGGAGGTTATTATGAACCTGAGACCACACGTGAGTTGGTTAGGCACACGAAGACCAACACGTGGAAGGTGGTTTGCAACGAGACCAACACGCTGGAAGGTGGTATACACACTGAAGACCACACGCTGGAAAGGTTGGTATACACACTGAAACAAACGTGGAAGGTTGGTTAGCACATGAAGACACACGCTGGAAGTTGTTTGGCACACTGAAGACACACGGGAGGTGTTAGGGCACACTGAACCACACGCGAAGTATTATGGCACACGAAGACCAACACCGGAAGTTGGTTATGGCACCGAAGACAACAGCTGGAAGGATTATGGCACCGAAGACCAACACGCTGAAGGTTGGTTATGGCACACGAGACCACACGCTGGAAGGTTGGTTATGGCACACCGAAGACCAACACTGGAAGGTTGGTTATGGCACACGAAGACCAACACCTGGAAGGTTAGTTTGGCACACTGAAGACCAACACGCTGGAAGGTTGTTTGCACACTGAAGACCAACACGCTGGAAGGTTTATTATGGCACACTGAAGACCAACACCCCGGGAAAGGGTTTGGGTTTTTGGCACACTGAAGACCAACACGCTGGAAGGTTGGTTTATGGCACACTGAAGACCAACACGCTGGAAAGGGTTGGTTATGGCACACTGAAGACCAACACCCCCGGAAAGGTTGGGTTATGCCAAAACTGAAAAACCCAACATGCTGAAGGTTAGGTTATGCACACGGAAGACCAACATGCTGGAGGTTGGTTTACACACTGAAAAACCCAAACACGCTGGAAGGTTGGTGTTATGCCACATGAAGACCAACACGCTGGAAGGTTGGTTTATGCCACACTGAAGACCAAACCCGGAAAGGTTAGTTATCCCACACTGAAGACCACATGCGGGAAAAAGGTTGGTTATTACCACACTGAAGACCAACACGTGGAAGGTTGGTTTTGCACCTGAAGCCCAAAACACGCTGGAAGGTTGGTTATGAACCTAAAGCCAACACGTAAAGGTTTTTTATGACACACGAAGCCCAACACGCTGGAAGGTTGTTTATGCAATGAAGCCCAAAACACCTGGAAGGGGTTGGTTATGACACACTGAAAAACCAACCCCGGGGGAAGGTTTGGTTTATGACACAGGGAAGCCAACCCCGGAAAGGTTGGTTAATGACAACAAGCAACACTCGGGAAAGGGTTTGGGTTATGAACACGAGACCAACACCGGGAAAGGGTTTGGGTTTGGCACCCGAAGCCCCAAACCTGGGGTTTTGGTTTGACACATAAAAACCCAAACAGCTGGAAGTTGGTTAGGGACACTAAAGACCAAACCCCCGGGAAAGGGTTTTGGTTATGACACATGAAGACCAACACGCTGGAAGGTTGGTTATGACACACTGAAGCCCACACGCGGAAAGGGTTGGGGTTATGGCACCCTGAAAAACCACCCCCTGGAAAGGGTTTGGGTTTTATGCACATAAGCCCCAACACCCGGAGGTTGGTTATGCCATGAAGACCAACACCCGGGAATTTTGGTTATGACACATGAAGCCAAACGCTAAAAAGGTTTGGGGTTTATGACACACTAAAACCCAACCCCAGGGGAAGGTTGGTTAGGCACACTGAAGCCCAAACCCCGCTGGAAGGGTTGGGGTTATGACACCGAAGACCCCCCGCGGGAAGGTTGGTTATGACCCCTGAAGACCCAACAGCGGAAGGTTGGTTATGGCACATGGACCCCCCCGGGAATGTTGGATTGACACACTGAAGACCAAAACCCGGGAAGGTTGGTTAGGGCACATGAAGACCAACACCTGGAATTTTGGTTATGACACATGAAGACCAACCCCTAAAGGTTGGTTATCACATGAAGACCAACACGGGGAAAGGGTTTGGGGATGGACAACTGAAGCCCAACACGCTGGAAGGTTTGGTTAAAACCATAAAGCCCAAACACCTGGAAGGGGGTTAGACACACTGAAAACCAACACGGGGAAAGGGTTTGGGTTATGACCACTAAAACCCAACCCCTGGAAGGTTGGTTATGACCACGAAGAAAAACATGCTGGAAGGTTAGTTATGACACACTGAAGACCAACACGCGGGAAAGGTTGGTTATACACACTGAAGCCCAACCTGGAAGGTTGGTTTGACACACTGAAGACCAACCCCCGGGAAAGGTTGGGTTATGACACACTGAAGCCCAACACGCGGGAAAGGGTTTTGGTTATGCACACTAAAAACCCAAACACCGCAAAACGCACGCACTACAAACTAGCATGAACATTTTAAAACTGTACTCACTTAATGTGTTGTTGGGGTCGATTCAGTGTTTGCGTTGTGTCTGCCTACCTGCCTGCCCTCTCTTCTCTTTTCTCCTCTCTTTTCTCTCTCTCTTTCTCCTTCTCTCTCTTCTCTCTCCCAGTTTTAAGGCAATTATCCCGGGCAAACAGAATAAGGAGGGGCAGGTCTGTTTTCTCGGTTTTACACAATTACAAATAGAAAGTTAATTTGCAGGTGATCAAGACGGAGGATAAAGCCTCCCCACGCTTCGCAAATGTTTTTTCCACCACCCCCTCCGCAACACCACCCTCCCTCCAACAAAAAAACTCACGCCCCCCCCCCAACTATGAACTTCCCTTTGTCCCTCTTTCCCTCCCCATCTTCCCCCTCCCTCCCCCCTCTCCCCCCTCCCTCCCCCCTTCTTCCTCCCTTTCAGCAGTTAAGGTAGAACTGTGTGAGGGGTTTGTTACTGAAAAGAGGCGGCAGGTCACAGACATGATAGAAAGTTCTCTATCACCCGCTTGAAATTATTGTCATCCAAAGCTTTACCCCTTATTTTAACCCTCTTACCCCGCGTGTTTTTTGAAACACTGATCTCGCCTTCCCGTGTTTTTAAAAAACTGATTACTCTAGTTGTTGTGGTACGCACCGGGGCCCCGGTGTCACAACACTGCCTGGGCCCCTGGTCTCGGTCCTTCCTTTTAGCTTACTCCTTTTAACCATTTCCAAAATTTTAAATTTTTCGGTTCAACATTCTTATGGAAGACGTATGTTCTAATAGAATGCCGTTTGGCGAGGCATCCTAAGTCATTTTAATGAAAATTGGAAAAAAAAAATGGAATTTAGTACCCCCAAAAAGAAAGGGAAACCTTCCACTGGAAAACAAATCAGGTATGAAAAAATTTGAAGTCGAAATGAAGATCATTCCCTTTGTTATCGAGAGATTTCAAAAATTTCCCAAAATTTGTAAAGTATTTAGAACAGACATTTAATCACAAATAAATTAAAAATAAAGGTATTGTCCGACCCTTTAGGGGCACCCCGCTAGGTACACTGTACCGCCCTGAGGTGAAATCCCCCCTAGGTACACGTCACGCCTTGAGGGGCACTCCGCTAGGTAACTGTCCCACCTTGAGGGGCCTCCCCGTAGGTACACTGTCACACCTTGAGGTGACTCCCCCTAGGGACACTGTACCGACCCCGAGGTGAACTCCCGGTTGGGACATGTCACTACTTTTGGGGCATCCCCGTAGGTACCTGTCACGACTTTAGGTGCACTCCCGCTAGGGACACTGTCCCCCCCTTGAGGTGAACTCCCGCTAGGTACCTGACCACCTTTAGGTGCATTCCCGCTAGGTACATTTGTCCGACCTTGAGGGCCCCTTTCCCCCTAGGTTCACGTCACGACATTGAGGTGCACTCCCCGCTAGGTACCGTCACGACCTTGAGGTGCACTCCCGCTGGTACACTGTCCGACCCCGAGGTTTAAATCCCCCTTGGGACACGTCACGACCCCGAGGGGGCACCCCCGGTAGGTACACTGTACCCCCCTTGAGGTGCATCCCCGCTAGGGACATTGTAACGACTTTAGGGGGTACCCCCCCCTAGGTAACTGTCCAACCTTGGGTGCACTCCCCCCCTAGGGACTTTGTCCCGACCTTGAGGTGGGACTCCCCCTAGGTACATGTCACGACCTTGATGGGAAGTACCAGTACTAACGTGTGGAAGTACCCCGTACGTAACGAGTGGAAATACCAGTACGTAACGTAGGGAAGTACATCGTAACGTATGGAAAAACCAGTACAGTAACAGTAGGGAAATAACCAAATACGTGGCGGTAGTGGGAAATCCAGGACAGTAACTTTGTGGGAAAAATAGCAAACAGAAAAATAGTGGAAGTCCAGTTTCAGTAACAGTGTGGAAGTTTTTAGGTCAGTAACAGTAGTGGAATACCCGGACGTAACAAAGTGGAAATCCATACGTAACAGTAGTGGAAGTACCAGTACGTAACAGTAGTGGAAGTACCAGGCAGAACGTTGGAAAATAGCAATACGTAACGAAGTGGAAGTGCCAGTGCAGTAAAAGTAGGGGAAAAAGGTACCAGGCCCAAGTAACATTTGGGGGAAGTGGGCATACAGTAACAGTAGGGGGATGTACCAGTGCAGTAAAAATTTGTGGAAGTACCAGTGCAGAAAACGTAGGGGAAAAAGTCCCAGTGCGGAACGTAGGGGAAGTCCCCGTGCTTTAACAGTAGAAAAATTTTAACAGTTGCAGTAACAGTAGTGGTTTTACTATTTCGTAACAGTATTTGAAATTTCCACTACAGAAAACAGTGTGGAAGTCCCAGTCCCCCCAATTTTGGCCCGGTTTAGGGGAAAAAGTACCAGGCCCAATGCCCAGTAGTAAAAGAAACCAGTGCATTTCCCAGTTGTGGAATACCGGCAGTAACAGTAGGGAAGTACCAATGCGGGGTAACGTAGGGGAAAGGGAAAAATTGCGTAACGTATTGGTTTTACCAGTACAGAAACATTTTGGGGGGAATACCATTTTACAGTAAAATTTAAGAACTTTAAGGGAACTTAAGAATGTAGGAACACTGCAAAAGGGCCCTATGGCCCATAGGGAGGCAGGTCCTTATAAAAAAGATTTCTATTTTAAAGCAAATCAAGAAACAATCCCGCCCCCCCCAACCCCCAATCAAACCCGGGCCCCTCCCCCCCCATAATTTGTCCAGTCTCTTTTTAAAAAGCTCCCCAAGGGGTTTTTCCCTTTCTATAAACCCCACTGGGAAAAAACTTTTCCCACGCATCTACAAATCGGGTTAGAAAAACCGGGTATTTCCCTTTTGCCCTTTCAAAATTCAAAATTTTACCCCAACTTAAACCCATTTTCCCTGGTTTTTCCCTGGTTCGAAAACCCTGAGTACTTTTTTTAATTTCTCCCCTTGTTTTGCCCGTCACCCCTTATACATTTCCCAATGATATCTCCCCTCATTCACGCCCCCTCCAGAGAGTGGAGATTTAAGGTTTTAAAGTCATTTTCCCATACGGGGGGTTCCCCTTACACATTTAAATCTTTTTGGGTTCATTCTTCTCTGTTTGTTCTCAAAATGAGCCCTATGCCCTTCCTGTTTAGAAAGGGGGAAAAAAAATGAGCGGCATAATCTAAATGGGGGGCCCTCACTAGTGAGTTTTAGACTGTATAAAATAATTTTTTGGATTTGTTACTTATACTTCTTGAGTTTAAATCCAAGTAATCTGTTGGCCTTGTTGCGCACATGAGGCACTGCTGTCTTGGCTTTAGATTTCTGCTTACCTGACCCCCAAAGTCTTTTTCACATTCTGTTTGACCAAGCTCTACTTCACCTAGATTATAGCTTCGAGGGTTATTTCATTACCAAGGCAAGTCCCATTCCCACTTATCCACATTAACTTCATCTGCCATTTCTCAGCCCAAGACATTAATTTGTTCAAATGTTTTGGGAAGTTCATTGATATCCTCCTCAGAGTGAATTATACGGCCTATCTTTTGTTCATCAGCAAACTTACTCATGTCACTAGTAATCCCTTCATCAAGGTCATTAAGGGTAAATTATGAAACAAGGGGAGGGGCCTTAAAACTGATCCTTGTGGAACGCCAATAGTGATAATCCCCATTCGGGATTTCACTCCATTTATGGTAACTCTCTGCTTTCTTTGGTAAGCCATGCCTCAATCCATGCTAGAACTTTCCCTTTCCTATACCATGAGCTGCCACTTTTCTTAGAGTCTCTTGTGAGGTACTTGTCGAAGGCTTTACTAAAATCCAAATAAACAATATCATATTCCTTATCACTGTCAACTGCCTCAAATGTTCTATTGAAGAACGTCAGTAAGTTTGTCAGGCAGGAAAACGACCTCTTCGGGGAATCCATGCTGAGATTATTTATCAAGTTTTGCTCTTTCAAGGTGACTTCTGATAATGTCAGCTATAATTGATTCTAATAACTTGCCCCATATAGATGTCAGGCTTATTGGACGGTAATTTGAAGGATTTGGGACTTATCCCCTGATTTGAATATGGAACCACATTGGCCCATCTTCCACATCTTGGCACAACACTGGTAAGGATGGAGAAATTGAATACACTCGTTAATGGCTGACTAAGCTCCATCTTGCATTCCTTAAGTCCCTTGAAAACAACTCATCGGGTCAGGGGACTTATTTTGTTTCAGTTTGTCTATCTGTTTAATAACCATTTTCCCTCGTGACAGTAATATTAGTTTAACTTAAATTTTATCAGGAACTAAATAATTGTTAATTACTGGGGAAACTCATTTACATCTTCCTGTGTAAAAAACTGACAAAAAATTTGTCATTAAATAAGGAACACATTTCCAGTTTTATTATCCGTCAGCTGTCCATTCCCCGATTTCAGAGGTCCCACTTTTTCCTTCACCCTTTGTCCTATTTCACTTTAAAGACCCTTTGGATTAGTCTTTGATTCATTAGCGACTCTAATTTCATAGTCACGTTTTGCCTTTCTAATCGCCTTTTTTTACTTTTCTTTTAAGCTGAAATATTGGTCAGTAAGGTTAACCTCTCCTCTTCTGATGGCCTTAAATTCCCCTTTTCTCCCCCAATAGATGCTTTTAAACCCCCTGTTAACCCTTTTGGGATCGTTATTATTAGCCCTAATTTCTTTGGGGAATGTATATACTCTGGGCACGTGTACATTTTTAAAGAAAACAATCTAAAAGAGACCCCTTCTTTTTCATAAGTATGATTTCGTCAATTTTAAAATCATTAGTAGATAACCCCAATCAAAATTGACAGATTTTCCCCTAATCCTTAAATCGGCCCAAAAACAAAATCGGGGTTTTTTTTCTGTTTATCATTATTCTTGCATTCCCCAATTAATGAAAAAGGTGATGGATTTGTGATCACTTGCCCCCAGCTTTTCAGGATTCCGATTATTCATGGGTTTTTCCCTTATTTGACAAGACTGGTTAGAAAATTATTCCCCCTGGTAGGTTCAGTTACCCTTTTTCGAAACAGTCCTGAACTGTTTCCATGAAGTCACTGGACTCTAGTTTCCCTGTCAAAAAAATTCCAGTCTTTTGGTTTAAAGTTAAAATCCCCTACTATAAATACGTTACTGTGTCCAGAAGCCCTAAAAATTTCGCCCCAAAAAAGTCTCCCTCTATCGTGATCCAAGCCCTGGAGGTCGGTATATTACACCTAGAATTAGTTTTTTTTGACCCTCCCAACTCTCCCCAAAACAGACTCTTTACTGCTCATCTATTTTTATCCCTTTTTTTTTTATGCAACAATTAATATTTTCACGAAAATAAAATGCAACTCCTCCCCTTTCCCCATTCATCTACCCACTTTGAAAAACTTAAATCCGGATATTCACTCGTAGTCATACCCCGACTCTTTAAATCATCCACGTTTCATTTAAGCAATGATATAAAAAGTTCCCGCAATGTCAACTAGTTCAAAATTTTTATTTCTTGCATTGACTGTTAGCATAAAATACCATCATATTTTTTTTCTTCTGACATTTTTAATTTTCATTTGTTTTTACACAATTTCTGAAAAAATTTTTTACCCAGAGTTACTCCTGACAGTTACTATAAAGATTTTAATATCAAGCATAATCAAAATATCTACCATTATTTTCATTTTTAAACCCATACCTCTAAAATAATCCTTGTTTTTAATTTAACAACCCCTCAAATGAGTTAGCAAGAAACCCACACCTGCCCTGGATAAGTGAACCCCATCCCTGGCATACATTCATTTCGGCCAAGAAATTGTCCCCGTTGTAAAAAAATGGTACTGCTTATCCTTACGTGTTTATTTCCCGCCAACAATTAATCCAATTGCTTGGACAGCCTTTTATTCCCAAACCCCTTCTTGCAAAAACCACATTAACAGGGCGCCCCCTTTTCCTAACAGTAGTGGAAGTACCCGTACAGTGGCGGTAGTGGAAGTCCAGTACGTGAAGTGGTGGAAGTAGCAAGTTGAATATAAAAAAGAGGGAACACTGAACAGGCCCTTTGACCCCATGCGGAGCAGGTCCATTCCCCCCCCCCCCCCGGATTAGCTAAATTACCCCCCAGTCTGGTCACCCCACTCAAGGATGGAGCACTGCACCAGCCCCCGCAGAACAAGCTAGTCAGGTCCAACTCACACCCCCCACCCCACTCATGTTTTATCTAACCCATTTTTAAAACTACACGACGTTTTAACCTGAATAACTGTACTCGGGAGTTTGTTCCACTCATCCACAACTCTATTACCAAACCAGTGCTTTCCTATATCCTTCCTGAATCTGAATTTTTCTAACTTGAAACAATTGTTGTGAGTCCTGTCTAGGCTTGAAATTTTCAGCACGCTATTTACGTCCCCTTTATTTATTCCTGTTTTCCATTTATACACCTCGATCATATCCCCCCTAATTCTACACCTTTCGAGAGAGTGCAGATTCAGGGCCCTCAGTCTATCCTCATAGGGAAGATTTCTGATACAGGGGATCAACTTTGTCATCCTCCTCTGTACGTTTTCCAGAGCATTTATATCCAGTACTGTTCCAGTACAGTAACAGTATTGGAAGTACCAGGACATAAACAGTAGTGGAAGTACCTGTACAGTAACAGTAGAGGAAGTACCAGTACAGTGACGGTAGTGGAAGTACCAGTACAGTAACAGTAGTGGAAGTACCAGTACAGTAACAGTAGTGGAAGTACCAGGACACTGAAAGTAGTAGAAGTACCTGTACAGTGACAGTAGTGGAAGTACCACTACAGTAACAGTAGTGGAAGTACAACTGCAGTAACTGTAGTGGAAGTACCACTACAGTAACAGTGTTGGAAGTACACAGTACAGTAACAGTAGTGGAAGTAACCAGGATATTAACAGTAGTGGAAGTACCAGGACACTGACAGTAGTGGAAGTACCAGTACAGTGACAGTGGTGGAAGTACGTGTTCAGTAACAGTGTTGGAATTACCAGTACAGTAACAGTAGTGGAAGTACCGGACATTAGCTGTAGTGGTACCAGTACCAGGACATTAGCAGTAGTGGAAGTACCAGGACATGACAGTAGTGGAAGTACCACTTACAGTAACAGTAGTGGAAGTACCACTCAGTAACAGTAGTGGAAGTACAACTGCAGTAACTGTAGTGGAAGTACCACTACAGTAACAGTGTTGGAAGTACAAGTACAGTAACAGTAGTGGAAGTACCAGGATATTAACAGTAGTGGAAGTACCAGGACACTGACAGTAGTGGAAGTTCCAGTACAGTGACAGTGTTGGAAGTACCTTTACAATAACAGTGGTGGAAGTACCAGTACAGTAACAGTATTGGAAGTACCAGGACATAAACAGTAGTGGAAGTACCAGGACACTGACAGTAGTGGAAGTACCTGTATAGCAACAGTCATGAAAGCACCAATACAGTAACAGTAGTGGGAGTACCAGGACAGTAACAGTAGTGGAAGTACCAAGACAGTGACAGTAGTGGAACTACCAGGACATTAACAGTAGTGGAAGTACCAGGACACTGACAGAAGTGGAAGTATCAGGACAGTAACAGTTGTGAAAGTACCAGTACAGTAACAGTTGTGAAAGTACCAACAGTACCAGTTTACCTGGAGTTTACCTGGAGAGAGTTTCGGGGGTCAACGCCTCCGCGGCCCGGTCTGTGACCAGTGGAAGTACCAGTACCGTAACAGTAGTGGAAGTACCAGGACAGTGACAGAAGTGGAAGTGCTCGTACAGTAACAGTGGTGGAAGTACCAGTACAGTAACAATAATGGAAGTACCAGGACAGTATAGTAGTGGAAGTATCAGGACAGTAACAGTAGTGGAAGTATCAGGACAGTAACAGTAGTGGAAGTACCACTACAGTAACAGTATTGGAAGTGCCACTACAGTAACAGTAGTGGAAGTACCAGTACAGTAACAGTAGTGGAAGTACCACTACAGTAACAGTAGTGGAAGTACAACTGCAGTAACTGTAGTGGAAGTACCACTATAGTAGCAGTAGTGGAAATACCACCACAGTAACAGTTTTGGAATTACAGTACAGTAGCAATAGTGGAATTACCAGTACGTAACAGTATTGGAAGTACCAGTACAGTAACAGTAGTGGAAGTACCATTACAGTAACAGTAGTGGAAGTACCAGTACAGTAACAGTATTGGAAGTACCAGTTCAGTAACAGTAGTGGAAGTACCAGGACAGTAACAGTATTAGAAGTACAAGTACAGTAACAGTTGTGGACGTACCAGGACAGTAACAGTAGTGGAAGTGCCAGTACTGTAACAGTGGTGGAAGTAACAGTACAGTAACAGTAGTGGAAGTACCAGGACAGTAACAGTAGTGGAAGTGCCAGTACTGTAACAGTGGTGGAAGTACAAGTACAGTAACAGTAGTGGAAGTACCAGGACAGTAACAGTAGTGGAAGTGCCAGTAGTGTAACAGTGGTGGAAGTAACAGTACAGTAACAGTAGTGGAAGTACCAGTACAGTAACAGTAGTGGAAGTACCAGTACAGTAACAGTAGTGGAAGTACCAGGACACTGAAAGTAGTAGAAGTACCTGTACAGTGACACTAGTGGAAGTACCACTACAGTAACAGTAGTGGAAGTACAACTGCAGTAACTGTAGTGGAAGTACCACTACAGTAACAGTGTTGGAAGTACTAGTACAGTAACAGTAGTGGAAGTACCCGGGTATTAACAGTAGTGGAAGTACCAGGACACTGACAGTAGTGGAAGTACCAGTACAGTGACAGTGGTGGAAGTACCTGTTCAGTAACAGTGTTGGAAGTACCAGTACAGTAACAGTAGTGGAAGTACCAGGACATTAGCAGTAGTGGAAGTACCAGGACATTAGCAGTAGTGAAAGTACCAGGACACTGACAGTAGTGGAAGTACCACTACAGTAACAGTAGTGGAAGTACCACTACAGTAACAGTAGTGGAAGTACCACTACATGTAACAGTGTTGGAAGTACAAGTACAGTAATAGTAGTGGAAGTACCAGGATATTAACAGTAGTGGAAGTACCAGGACACTGACAGTAGTGGAAGTACCAGTACAGCGACAGTGTTGGAAGTACCTTTACAATACCAGTGGTGGAAGTACCAGTACAGTAACAGTATTGGAAGTACCAGGACATAAACAGTGGTGGAAGTACCAGGACATAAACAGTAGTGGAAGTACCAGGACACTGACAGTAGTGGAAGTACCTGTATAGCAACAGTGGTGAAAGCACCAGTACAGTAACAGTAGTGGGAGTACCAGGACAGTAACAGTAGTGGAAGTACCAGGACACTGACAGAAGTGGAAGTATCAGGACAGTAACAGTTGTGAAAGTACCAGTACAGTAAACCATACCCCCGGCCGGGATTGAACCCGCGGTCATAGAGTCTCAAAACTCCAGCCCGTCGCGCTAGCCACTAGACCAGCTAGCCACAATAAGATTCATCCAACTAGGTATATTTCTACACCATAGGAAAGTTAGCACAGGCACCTCTGTGACCACAAATGCAAGTTTTTACAGACGAATCTCCAGCTAGCGTGGCCGTGACGAACTCTAGCTCAAGTCCCTTCACTGCCGTCAACATGACTTAAGAAATCGTAATGACACGATTGCAAATAAACCATACCCCCGGCCGGGATTGAACCCGCGGTCATAGAGTCTCAAAACTCCAGCCCGTCGCGCTAGCCACTAGACCAGCTAGCCACAATAAGATTCATCCAACTAGGTATATTTCTACACCATAGAAAGTTTAGCACAGGCACCTCTGTGACCACAAATGCAAGTTTTTACAGACGAATCTCCAGCTAGCGTGGCCGTGACGAACTCTAGCTCAAGTCCCCTTTACTGTCGTCAACATGACTTAAGAAATCGTAATGACACGATTGCAAATAAACCATACCCCCCCCGGGATTGAACCCGCGGTCATAGAGTCTCAAAACTCCAGCCCGTCGCGCTAGCCACTAGACCAGCTAGCCACAATAAGATTCATCCAACTAGGTATATTTCTACACCATAGGAAAGTTAGCACAGGCACCTCTGTGACCACAAATGCAAGTTTTTACAGACGAATCTCCAGCTAGCGTGGCCGTGACGAACTCTAGCTCAAGTCCCTTCACTGCCGTCAACTGACTTAAGAAATCGTAATGACACGATTGCAAATAAACCATACCCCCGGCCGGGATTGAACCCGCGGTCATAGAGTCTCAAAACTCCAGCCCGTCGCGCTAGCCACTAGACCAGCTAGCCACAATAAGATTCATCCAACTAGGTATATATTTCTACACCATAGGAAAGTTAGCACAGGCACCTCTGTGACCACAAATGCAAGTTTTTTACAGACGAATCTCCAGCTAGCGTGGCCGTGACGAACTCTAGCTCAAGTCCCTTCACTGCCGTCAACATGACTTAAGAAATCGTAATGACACGCGACGGGCTGGAGTTTTGAGACTCTATGACCGCGGTTCAATCCCGGCCGGGGGTATGGTTTATTTGCATATCGTGTCATTACGATTTCTTAAGTCATGTTTGACGGCAGTGAAGGAACTTGAGCTAGAGTTTCGTCACGGCCACGCTAGCTGGAGATTCGTCTGTAAAAACTTGCATTTGTGGTCACAGAGGTGCCTGTGCTAACTTCCTATGGTGTAGAAATATACCTAGTTGGATGAATCTTATTGTGGCTAGCTGGTCTAGTGGCTAGCGCGACGGGCTGGAGTTTTGAGACTCTATGACCGCGGGTTCAATCCCGGCCGGGGGTATGGTTTATTTGCAATCGTGTCATTACGATTTCTTAAGTCATGTTGACGGCAGTGAAGGGACTTGAGCTAGAGTTCGTCACGGCCACGCTAGCTGGAGATTCGTCTGTAAAAACTTGCATTTGTGGTCACAGAGGTGCCTGTGCTAACTTTCCTATGGTGTTGTAGAAATATACCTAGTTGGATGAATCTTATTGTGGCTAGCTGGTCTAGTGGCTAGCGCGACGGGCTGGAGTTTTGAGACTCTATGACCGCGGGTTCAATACCGGCCGGGGGTATGGTTTATTTGCAATCGTGTCATTACGATTTCTTAAGTCATGTTGACGGCAGTGAAGGGACTTGAGCTAGAGTTCGTCACGGCCACGCTAGCTGGAGATTCGTCTGTAAAAACTTGCATTTGTGGTCACAGAGGTGCCTGTGCTAACTTTCCTATGGTGTAGAAATATACCTAGTTGGATGAATCTTATTGTGGCTAGCTGGTCTAGTGGCTAGCGCGACGGGCTGGAGTTTTTGAGACTCTATGACCGCGGGTTCAATCCCGGCCGGGGGTATGGTTTATTTGCAATCGTGTCATTACGATTTCTTAAGTCATGTTACCAGTACAGTAACAGTTGTGAAAGTACCAACAGTACCAGTTTACCTGGAGTTTACCTGGAGAGAGTTTCGGGGGTCAACGCCCCCGCGGCCCGGTCTGTGACCAGTGGAAGTACCAGTACCGTAACAGTAGTGGAAGTACCAGGACAGTGACAGAAGTGGAAGTGCTCGTACAGTAACAGTGGTGGAAGTACCAGTACAGTAACAATAATGGAAGTACCAGGACAGTAATAGTAGTGGAAGTATCAGGACAGTAACAGTAGTGGAAGTACCTGTACAGTAAGAGTAGTGGAAGTACCACTACAGTAACAGTAGTGGAAGTACCACTACAGTAACAGTATTGAAAGTGCCACTACAGTAACAGTAGAGGAAGTACCAGTACAGTAACAGTAGTGGAAGTACCACTACAGTAACAGTAGTGGAAGTACAACTGCAGTAACTGTAGTGGAAGTACCACTATAGTAGCAGTAGTGGAAATACCACCACAGTAACAGTTTTGGAATTACCAGTACAGTAGCAATAGTGGAATTACCAGTACAGTAACAGTATTGGAAGTACCAGTACAGTAACAGTAGTGGAAGTACCAGTACAGTAACAGTATTGGAAGTACCAGTTCAGTAACAGTAGTGGAAGTACCAGGACAGTAACAGTATTAGAAGTACAAGTACAGTAACAGTTGTGGACGTACCAGGACAGTAACTATAGTGGAAGTACAAGTACAGTAACAGTAGTGGAAGTACCAGGACACTAACAGTAGTGGAAGTGCCAGTACTGTAACAGTGGTGGAAGTACCACTACAGTAACAGTAGTGGAAGTACAACTGCAGTAACTGTAGTGGAAGTACCACTACAGTAACAGTGTTGGAAGTACCAGTACAGTAACAGTAGTGGAAGTACCAGGATATTAACAGTAGTGGAAGTACCAGGACACTGACAGTAGTGGAAGTACCAGTACAGTGACAGTGGGTGGAAGTACCTGTTCAGTAACAGTGTAGGAAGTACCAGTACAGTAACAGTAGTGGAAGTACCAGGACATTAGCAGTAGTGGAAGTACCAGGACATTAGCAGTAGTGAAAGTACCAGGACACTGACAGTAGTGGAAGTACCACTACAGTAACAGTAGTGGAAGTACCACTACAGTAACAGTAGTGGAAGTACAACTGCAGTAACTGTAGTGGAAGTACCACTACAGTAACAGTGTTGGAAGTACAAGTACAGTAACAGTAGTGGAAGTACCAGGATATTAACAGTAGTGGAAGTACCAGGACACTGACAGTAGTGGAAGCACCAGTACAGTGACAGTGTTGGAAGTACCTTTACAATAACAGTGGTGGAAGTACCAGTACAGTAACAGTATTGGAAGTACCAGGACATAAACAGTAGTGGAAGTACCAGGACACTGACAGTAGTGGAAGTACCTCTATAGCAACAGTGGTGAAAGCACCAGTACAGTAACAGTAGTGGGAGTACCAGGACAGTAACAGTAGTGGAAGTACCAAGACAGTGACAGTAGTGGAACTACCAGGACATTAACAGTAGTGGAAGTACAAGGACACTGACAGAAGTGGAAGTATCAGGACAGTAACTGTTGTGAAAGTACCAGTACAGTAACAGTTGTGAAAGTACCAACAGTACCAGTTTACCTGGAGTTTACCTGGAGAGAGTTTCGGGGGTCAACGCCCCCGCGGCCCGGTCTGTGACCAGTGGAAGTACCAGTACCGTAACAGTAGTGGAAGTACCAGGACAGTGACAGAAGTGGAAGTGCTCGTACAGTAACAGTGGTGGAAGTACCAGTACAGTAACAATAATGGAAGTACCAGGACAGTAATAGTAGTGGAAGTATCAGGACAGTAACAGTAGTGGAAGTATCAGGACAGTAACAGTAGTGGAAGTACCTGTACAGTAAGAGTAGTGGAAGTACCACTACAGTAACAGTAGTGGAAGTACCACTACAGTAACAGTATTGGAAGTGCCACTACAGTAACAGTAGTGGAAGTACCAGTACAGTAACAGTAGTGGAAGTACCACTACAGTAACAGTAGTGGAAGTACCACTACAGTAACAGTAGTGGAAGTACAACTGCAGTAACTGTAGTGGAAGTACCACTATAGTAGCAGTAGTGGAAATACCACCACAGTAACAGTTTTGGAATTACCAGTACAGTAGCAATAGTGGAATTACCAGTACAGTAACAGTATTGGAAGTACCAGTACAGTAACAGTAGTGGAAGTACCAGGACAGTAACAATAGTGGAAGTACCATTACAGTAACAGTATTGGAAGTACCAGTGCAGTAACAGTATTGGAAGTACCAGTTCAGTAACAGTAGTGGAAGTACCAGGACAGTAACAGTATTAGAAGTACAAGTACAGTAACAGTTGTGGACGTACCAGGACAGTAACTATAGTGGAAGTACAAGTACAGTAACAGTAGTGGAAGTACCAGGACAGTAACAGTAGTGGAAGTGCCAGTACTGTAACAGTGGTGGAAGTAACAGTACAGTAACAGTAGTGGAAGTACCAGTACAGTAACAGTATTGAAAGTAGCAGTACAGTAACAGTAGTGGAAGCACCAGGACAGTAACAACAGTGGAAGTACCAGTACAGTAACAGTATTGGAAGTACCAGTACAGTAACAGTTGTGGAAGTACCAGGACAGTAACTATAGTGGAAGTACCAGTACAGCAACAGCATTGGAAGTACCAGTACAGTAACAGTAGTGGAAGTACCAGGACAGTAACAATAGTGAAAGTACCAATACAGTAACAGTGGTGGAAGTACCAGTACAGTAACAGTATTGGAAGTACCAGTACAGTAACAGTGGTGGAAGTACCAGGACAATAACAACAGTGGAAGTACCAGTATAGTAACAGTAGTGGAAGTACCAGTACAGTAACAGTATTGGAAGTACCAGTACAGAAACAGTGGTGAAAGTAACAGTATAATAACAGTAGTGGAAGTACCAGTACAGTAGCAGTATTGGAACTACCAGTACAGTAACAGTATTGGAATTACCAGTACAGTAGCAATAGTGGAATTACCAGTACAGTAACAGTATTGGAAGTACCAGTACAGTAACAGTAGTGGAAGTACCATTACAGTAACAGTAGTGGAAGTACCAGTACAGTAACAGTATTGGAAGTACCAGTTCAGTAACAGTAGTGGAAGTACCAGGACAGTAACAGTATTAGAAGTACAAGTACAGTAACAGTAGTGGAAGTACCAGGACAGTAACAGTAGTGGAAGTGCCAGTACTGTAACAGTGGTGGAAGTAACAGTACAGTAACAGTAGTGGAAGTACCAGTACAGTAACAGTAGTGGAAGTACCAGTACAGTAACAGTAGTGGAAGTACCAGGACACTGAAAGTAGTAGAAGTACCTGTACAGTGACACTAGTGGAAGTACCACTACAGTAACAGTAGTGGAAGTACCACTACAGTAACAGTGTTGGAAGTACTAGTACAGTAACAGTAGTGGAAGTACCCGGGTATTAACAGTAGTGGAAGTACCAGGACACTGACAGTAGTGGAAGTACCAGTACAGTGACAGTGGTGGAAGTACCTGTTCAGTAACAGTGTTGGAAGTACCAGTACAGTAACAGTAGTGGAAGTACCAGGACATTAGCAGTAGTGGAAGTACCAGGACATTAGCAGTAGTGAAAGTACCAGGACACTGACAGTAGTGGAAGTACCACTACAGTAACAGTAGTGGAAGTACCACTACAGTAACAGTAGTGGAAGTACCACTACAGTAACAGTGTTGGAAGTACAAGTACAGTAACAGTAGTGGAAGTACCAGGATATTAACAGTAGTGGAAGTACCAGGACACTGACAGTAGTGGAAGTACCAGTACAGCGACAGTGTTGGAAGTACCTTTACAATACCAGTGGTGGAAGTACCAGTACAGTAACAGTATTGGAAGTACCAGGACATAAACAGTAGTGGAAGTACCAGGACATAAACAGTAGTGGAAGTACCAGGACACTGACAGTAGTGGAAGTACCTGTATAGCAACAGTGGTGAAAGCACCAGTACAGTAACAGTAGTGGGAGTACCAGGACAGTAACAGTAGTGGAAGTACCAGGACACTGACAGAAGTGGAAGTATCAGGACAGTAACAGTTGTGAAAGTACCAGTACAGTAACAGTTGTGAAAGTACCAACAGTACCAGTTTACCTGAGTTTACTGGAGAGTTTCGGGGTCAACGCCCCCGCGGCCCGGTCGGGTGACCAGTGGAAGTACCAGTACCGTAACAGTAGTGGAAAGTTACCAGGACAGTGACAGAAGTGGAAGTGCTCGTACAGTAACAGTGGTGGAAGTACCAGTACAGTAACAATAATGGAAGTACCAGGACAGTAATAGTAGTGGAAGTATCAGGACAGTAACAGTAGTGGAAGTACCTGTACAGTAAGAGTAGTGGAAGTACCACTACAGTAACAGTAGTGGAAGTACCACTACAGTAACAGTATTGAAAATGCCACTACAGTAACAGTAGAGGAAGTAACAGTACAGTAACAGTAGTGGAAGTACCACTACAGTAACAGTAGTGGAAGTACAACTGCAGTAACTGTAGTGGAAGTACCACTATAGTAGCAGTAGTGGAAATACCACCACAGTAACAGTTTTGGATTTACCAGTACAGTAGCAATAGTGGAATTACCAGTACAGTAACAGTATTGGAAGTACCAGTACAGTAACAGTAGTGGAAGTACCAGTACAGTAACAGTATTGGAAGTACCAGTTCAGTAACAGTAGTGGAAGTACCAGGACAGTAACAGTATTAGAAGTACAAGTACAGTAACAGTTGTGGACGTACCAGGACAGTAACTATAGTGGAAGTACAAGTACAGTAACAGTAGTGGAAGTACCAATACAGTAACAGTGGTGGAAGTACCAGTACAGTAACAGTATTGGAAGTACCAGTACAGTAACAGTGGTGGAAGTACCAGGACAATAACAACAGTGGAAGTACCAGCATAGTAACAGTAGTGGAAGTATCAGTACAGTAACAGTATTGGAAGTACCAGTACAGAAACAGTGGTGAAAGTAACAGTATAATAACAGTAGTGGAAGTACCAGTACAGTAGCAGTATTGGAACTACCAGTACAGTAACAGTATTGGAAGTACCAGTACAGTAACAGTAGTGGAAGTACCAGGACAGTAACAATAGTGGATGTACCAGGACAGTAACAATAGTGGATGTACCAGTACAGTAACAGTGGTGTAAGTACCAGTACAATAACACTGGTGAAAGTACCAGTACAGTAACAATATTGGAAGTACCAGTACAGTAACAGTGTTGGAAGTACCAGGACAATAATAACAGTGGAAGTACCAGTACAGTAACAGTAGTGGAAGTACCAGTACAGTAACAGTATTGGAAGTACCAATACAGTAACAGTGGTGGAAGTACCAGTACAGTAGCAGAATTCGAACTACCAGTACAGTAATAATAGTGGAAGTACCAGTATAGTAACAGTAGTAGAAGTACCTGTACAGTAACAGTAGTGGAAGTACCAGTACAGTAACAGTAGTGGAAGTACCATTATGGTAACAGTGGTGGAAGTAGCAGTACAGTAACAGTAGTGGAAGTAGCAGTACAGTAACAGTAGTGGAAGTAGCAGTACAGTAACAGTAGTGGAAGTACCAGTACGGTAACAGTATTGGAAGTATCAGTACAGTAACAGTAGTGGAAGTACCAGGACAGTAACAGTAGTGGAAGTACCAGTACTGTACCAGTAGTGGAAGTACCAGTACTGTACCAGTAGTGGAAGTACCAAGACAGTAACAGTAGTGTAAGTACCAGTACAGTAACAGTAGTGGAAGTACAATTACAGTAACAGTGGTGGAAGTACCAGTACAGTAACAGTAGTGGAAGTACCAAGACAGTAACAGTAGTGGAAGTACCAGTACAGTAATAGTATTGGAAGTACCAGTACAGTAACAGTAGGGGAAGTACCAGTACAGTAACAGTGGTGGAAGTACCAGTACAGTAACAGTAGTGGAAGTACCAGTACAGTAACAGTAGTGGAAGTACCAGTACAGAAACAGTAGTGGAAGTACCAAGACAGTAACAGTAGTGGAAGTACCAGTACAGTAACAGTAGTGGATGTACCATTAGAGTAACAGTAGTGGAAGTACTGAATTAAACATTGAATTAAATATTTATGAACGTTCTTCCGTAAGATGAGAGAGAGAGAGAGAGAGAGAGAGAGAGAGAGAGAGAGAGAGAGAGAGAGAGAGAGAGAGAGAGAGAGAGAGAGAGAGAGAGAGAGAGAGAGAGAGAGAGAGGCTCCTGCTATACTCTCATAACCACAAATGTCTAGACAAAGAGGAGTTACTAAATTTCAGAAAGCTATTTCCTGAGTACAGACTGGTTACTCTAAGTACTCGCCTGTCATACTCAAAGTGAGCAAAGAAAGTTTCCCTCTCGCGTCTTCTCACAAGGACATTGAAACAGCTCACTCAGAGTGAGCAGCCGGATACAGCTGTTTGTGCAAGCTGTTGTTTTTTTCATGCATATAATTAGCATAAAGAGATCGTACCTAAGACCAGGCAATCAGTCACCAGCGTCCACTGTTGTGATGGGAGGCCAAGTCACGAGGATCCACTGCAGTGACAGTGGCCAAGTAACTACCATCCACTGCTGTGACAGTGGCCAAGTACCTACCATCCACTGCTGTGACAGTGACCAAGTAACTACCATCCACTGCTGTGACAGTGGCCAAGTAACTACCATTCACTGCAGTGACAGTGGCCAAGCAACTACCATCCACTGCTGTGACAGTGACTAACTACCATCCACTGCTGTGACAGTGGCCAAGTACCTACCATCCACTGCTGTGACAGTGGCCAAGCACCTACCATCCACTGCTGTGACAGTGGCCAAGTAACTACCATTCACTGCAGTGACAGTGGCCAAGCAACTACCATCCACTGCTGTGACAGTGGCCAAGCACCTACCATCCAATGCTGTGACAGTGGCCAAGTAACTACCATTCACTGCAGTGACAGTGGCCAAGCAACTACCATCCACTGCTGTGACAGTGACCAAGTAACTACCATCCACTGCTGTGACAG
The DNA here is from genome assembly GCF_026875155.1 of Cherax quadricarinatus. Taxonomy (NCBI): domain Eukaryota; kingdom Metazoa; phylum Arthropoda; class Malacostraca; order Decapoda; family Parastacidae; genus Cherax; species Cherax quadricarinatus. The sequence continues at coordinate 32,744,445 of NC_069444.1, forward strand.
TGACCAAGTAACTACCATCCACTGCTGTGACAGTGACCAAGTAATTACCATCCACTGCTGTGACAGTGACCAAGTAACTACCATCCACTGCTGTGACAGTGACCAAGTAACTACCATCCACTGCTGTGACAGTGGCCAAGCAACTACCATCCACTGCTGTGACAGTGACCAAGTAACTACCATCCACTGCTGTGACAGTGACCAAGTAACTACCATCCACTGCTGTGACAGTGACCAAGTAACTACCATCCACTGCTGTGACAGTGACCAAGTAACTACCATCCACTGCTGTGACAGTGACCAAGTAACTACCATCCACTGCTGTGACAGTGGCCAAGCAACTACCATCCACTGCTGTGACAGTGACCAAGTAACTACCATCCACTGCTGTGACAGTGACCAAGTAACTACCATCCACTGCTGTGACAGTGACCAAGTAACTACCATCCACTGCTGTGACAGTGACCAAGTAACTACCATCCACTGCTGTGACAGTGACCAAGTAACTACCATCCACTGCTGTGACAGTGACCAAGTAACCACCATCTACTGTTGTGACAGTGACCAAGTAACTACCATCCACTGCTGTGACAGTGACCAAGTAACCACCATCTACTGTTGTGACAGTGACCAAGTAACCACCATCTACTGTTGTGACAGTGACCAAGTAACCACCATCTACTGTTGTGACAGTGACCAAGTAACCACCATCTACTGTTGTGACAGTGACCAAGTAACCACCATCTACTGTTGTGACAGTGACCAAGTAACCACCATCTACTGTTGTGACAGTGACCAAGTAACCACCATCTACTGTTGTGACAGTGACCAAGTAACCACCATCTACTGTTGTGACAGTGACCAAGTAACCACCATCTACTGTTGTGACAGTGACCAAGTAACCACCATCTACTGTTGTGACAGTGACCAAGTAACCACCATCTACTGTTGTGACAGTGACCAAGTAACCACCATCTACTGTTGTGACAGTGACCAAGTAATCACTTTTTAGTTGTAATTTCGTAGCTCTGAATTATAAAGAGAAGGGAAAACAAGTTAGATGTGGAAGCCAACTACTGCGTCCACCACAGTTGTCAACTGCTGCCTCCACCACAGTTGTCAACTGCTGCCTCCACCACAGTTGTCAACTACTGCGTCCACCACAGTTGTGAACTACTGCGTCCACCACAGTTGTCAACTGCTGCCTCCACCACAGTTGTGAACTACTGCGTCCACCACAGTTGTGAACTACTGCGTCCACCACAGTTGTGAACTACTGCGTCCACCACAGTTGTCAACTGCTGCCTCCACCACAGTTGTCAACTGCTGCCTCCACCTCAGTTGTCAACTGCTGCCTCCACCACAGTTGTCAACTGCTGCCTCCACCAAAGTTCTCAACTGCTGCCTCCATCTCAGTTGTCAACTGCTGCCTCCACCACAGTTGCCAACTGCTGCCTCCACCTCAGTTGTCAACTGCTGCCTCCACCACAGTTGTCAACTGCTGCCTCAACCACAGTTGTCAACTGCTGCCTCAACCACAGTTGTCAACTGCTGCCTCAACCACAGTTGTCAACTGCTGCCTCCACCTCAGTTGTCAAGTACTGCCTCCACCACAGTTGCCAACTACTGCCTCCACCACAGTTGTCAACTGCTGCCTCCACCTCAGTTGTCAACTACTGCCTCCACCAAAGTTGTCAACTAGTGCCTCCACCACAGTTGTCAACTACTGCTTCCACCACAGCTGTCAACTACTGCCTCCACCACAGTTGTCAACTACTGCATTCACCACAGATGTTATCTACTGCCTCCACCACAGTTGTCAGCTACTGCCTCCACAACAGTTGTCAACTACTGCCTCCACAACAGTTGTCAACTGCTGCCTCCACCACAGTTGTCGGCTACTGCCTCCACATCAGTTGTCAACTACTACTTCCACCACAGTTGTCAACTACTACCTCCACCACAGTTGTCCACTACAGCCTCCATCACAGTTCTCAACTACTGCCTCCACCACAGTTGTTAACTACTGCCTCCACCACAGTTCTCAACTACTGCCTCCACAACAGTTGTTAACTACTGCCTCCACCACAGTTCTCAACTACTGCCTCCACAACAGTTGTTAACTACTGCCTCCACCACAGTTCTCAACTACTGCCTCCACAATAGTTGTCAACTACTACCTCCACCACAGATGTCAACTACTACCGCCACCACAGATGTTACCTACTGCCTCCAACACAGCTGTCAACTACTACCTCCACCACAGCTGTCAACTACTACCTCCACCACAGCTGTCAACTACTACCTCCACCACAGCTGTCAACTACTGCCTCCACCACAGCTGTCAACTACTACCTCCACCACAGTTCTCAACTACTACCTCCATCCACAGTTCTCAACTACTGCCTCCACCACAGTTGTCAACTACTGCCTCCACCACAGTTCTCAACTACTACCTCCACCACAGTTCTCAACTACTGCCTCCAACACAGCTGTCAACTACTACCTCCACCACAGTTCTCAACTACTACCTCCACCACAGTTCTCAACTACTACCTCCACCACAGTTGTCAACTACTACCTCCACCACAGTTCTCAACTACTACCTCCACCACAGTTCTCAACTACTACCTCCACCACAGCTGTCAACTACTACCTCCACCACAGTTCTCAACTACTACCTCCACCACAGTTCTCAACTACTACCTCCACCACAGTTGTCAACTACTACCTCCACCACAGTTCTCAACTACTACCTCCACCACAGTTCTCAACTACTACCTCCACCACAGCTGTCAACTACTACCTCCACCACAGTTCTCAACTACTACCTCCACCACAGTTCTCAACTACTACCTCCACCACAGCTGTCAACTACTACCTCCACCACAGTTCTCAACTACTACCTCCACCACAGTTCTCAACTACTACCTCCACCACAGCTGTCAACTACTGCCTCCACCACAGCTGTCAACTACTACCTCCACCACAGTTCTCAACTACTACCTCCACCACAGTTCTCAACTACTACCTCCACCACAGCTGTCAACTACTACCTCCACCACAGTTGTCAACTACTACCTCCACCACAGTTCTCAACTACTACCTCCACCACAGTTCTCAACTACTACCTCCACCACAGCTGTCAACTACTACCTCCACCACAGTTCTCAACTACTACCTCCACCACAGTTCTCAACTACTACATCCACCACAGCTGTCAACTACTACCTCCACCACAGTTCTCAACTACTACCTCCACCACAGTTCTCAACTACTACCTCCACCACAGTTCTCAACTACTACCTCCACCACAGTTCTCAACTACTACCTCCACCACAGTTACCTTCAACACTACACGGAAAACGAACGATCACGAAAGCTTCGTAACTGTGTCTGACTGGTCACTTAATTTACAGAGGAATATTTCAGAAAATCACACGAAACAAATCACAAAAAAACTGGATCTGTATCGTATTTTATTAAGAACATTTTGTGTAAAAATCTTCTCACGTGAAGAATAAATTGTGAAGCTTTAGCGTAGAAGGTAAAAAATGTTGATTCTGAGCAAAAGATGAACTTGAAGATTTTGCAGAATTTCGACCACCAGTGTGTAGGATGGGTCTTAATTCTGGCTACCAGTGTGTAGGATGGGTCCTAATTCTGGCTACCAGTGTGTAGGATGGGTCCTAATTCTGGCTACCAGTGTGTAGGATGGGATCTAATTCTGGCTACCAGTGTGTAGGATGGGTCCTAATTCTGGCTACCAGTGTGTAGGATGGGATCTAATTCTGGCTACAAGTGTGTAGGATGGGTCCTAATTCTGGCTACCAGTGTGTAGGATGGGTCCTAATTCTGGCTACCAGTGTGTAGGAGGGGATCTAATTCGGGCTACCAGTGTGAAAGAGGGGTCCGAATTCTGGCTACCAGTGTGTGGGATGGGATCTAAATTCTGGCTACCAGTGTGGTAGGATGGGTCCTAATTCTGGCTACCAGTGTGTGGGATGGGTCCTAATTCTGGCTACCAGTGTGTAGGATGGGTCCTAATTCTGGCTACCAGTGTGTAGGATGGGATCTAATTCTGGCTACCAGTGTGTAGGAGGGTCCAATTCTGGCTACCAGTGTGTAGGATGGGATCTAATTTGGCTACCAGTGTGTAGGATGGGTCCTAATTCTGGCTACCAGTGTGTAGGATGGGTCCTAATTCGGGCTCCCAGTGTGTAGGATGGGTCCTAATTCTGGCTACCAGTGTAGGATTGGTCCTAATTCGGGCTACCAGTGTGTAGGATGGGTCCAAATTTTCTGGCTACCAGTGTGTAGGATGGGTCCTAATTCTGGCTACCAGTGTGTAGGATGGGATCTAATTCTGGCTACCAGTGTGTAGGAGGGGTCCTAATTCGGCTACCAGTGTGTAGGATGGGTCCTAATTCTGGCTACCAGTGTGTAGGATGGGTCCAAATTCTGGCCACCAGTTTTGTGGGATGGGTCCTAATTCTGGCCACCAGTGTGTAGGAGGGGTCCTAATTCTGGCTACCAGTGTGTAGGATGGGTCCTAATTCTGGTTACCGGGTGTGTAGATGGGTCCTAATTCTGGCTACCAGTGTGTAGGATGGGTCCTAATTCGGGCTACCATGTGTAGGATGGGGCCTAATTTCCCTGGCTACCAGTGGGGTAGGATGGGTCCTAATTCTGGCTCCCAAAGTGTAGGAGGGTCCTAATTCTGGCTACCAGTGTGTAGGATGGGTCCTAATTCTGGCCACCAGTGTGTAGGAGGGGTCCTAATTCTGGCTACCAGTGTGTAGGATGGGTCCTAATTCTGGCTACCAGTGTGTAGGATGGGCCCCTAATTCTGGCTACCAGGGGTGTAGATGGGTTCCTAATTCTGGCTACCAGTGTGTAGGAGGGGATCTAATTCTGGCTACCAGTGTGTAGGTGGGTCCAATTCTGGCTACCAGTGTGTAGGATGGGATCTAATTCTGGCTACCATGTGTAGGAGGGTCCAAATTTCTGGCTACCAGTGTGTAGGATGGGTCCTAATTCTGGCTACCAGTGTGTAGGATGGGTCCTAATTCTGGCTACCAGTGTGTAGGATTGGCCCCTAATTCGGGCTACCATGTGTGTAGGAGGGGTCCTAATTCGGGCTACCAGTGTGTAGGATGGGTCCTAATTCTGGCTACCAGTGTGTGGAGGGGATCTAATTCTGGCTACCAGTGTGTAGGATGGGTCCTAATTCTGGCCACCAGTGTGTAGGATGGGTCCTAATTCTGGCCACCAGTGTGTAGGATGGGTCCTAATTCTGGCCACCAGTGTGTAGGATGGGTCCTAATTCTGGCCACCAGTGTGTAGGATGGGTCCAAATTTCTGGCTACCAGTGTGTGGGATGGTCCAAATTTCTGGTTACCAGTGTGTAGGATGGTCCTAATTCTGGCTACCAGTGTGTAGGATGGTCCTAATTCTGGCTACCAGTGTGTAGGATGGGCCTAATTCTGGCTACCAGTGTGTAGATGGGCCTAATTCCTGGCTACCAGTGTGTAGGATGGTCCTAATTCTGGCCACCAGTGTGTAGGATGGGTCCTAATTCTGGCCACCAGTGTGTAATGGTCCTAATTCTGGCCACCACAGTGTGTGGATGGGTCCTAATTCTGGCTACCAGTGTAGGATGGGTTCCTAATTCTGGCTACCAAGTGTGTAAGCTGGTCCTATTCTGGCTATCATATCGTAGAATGGGTCCTAATTCTGGCTACCAGTGTGTAGGATGGGTCCTAATTCTGGCTACCATGTAGATGGGTCCTAATTCGCTACCAGTGTAGATGGTCTATCTGCACCAGTGTCATACTATAGCTTTCCTAACTACTCTCCAGTGTTATAAATGGCCAAAGTTTCACTACTACTAAGTGTTAACTACTACCTGGTTCCTAATTCCTCCACCAGTTGTAATAGGTCCTAACTTCTGGCTTACCAGAGTGAGATGTGGTCCTAATTCGGCTACCATGTGTGATGGTCCTAATTCTCTCCCAAAGTTTCAGAAATAGGTCCTAAATTCTCTACATATGCAGATGGTCCTAATTCTGCTACCAGTTGTAGGAGGTACTAATTCTGCTACCAGTGTGTAGCATGGTCCCAAATTCTGCACATATATAGCAGGGGTCCTAATTCTGGCCACCCAGTTGTAGATGGGTCTAATTCTGCCACCAGTGTGTATGATGGGTCCAAATTCTGAGCTACCAGTTGTCAGGATGGGTCCTAATTCTGGCTACCACAGTGTGATGGGTCCTAATTCTGGCACCAGTGTGTAGGATGGGTCCTAATTCTGGCTACCAGTGTGTAGCATGGTCCAATTCTGGCCACCAGTGTTAGCATGGGTCCTAATTCTGGCCACCATGTGAGGATGGGTCTAATTCTGGCCCACCATGAGTTGATGGTCCTAATTCCTGGCGCTACACAGTTGTAGGATGGGTCCTAATTCTGGCTACAGTTGTAGATGGCCCTAATTCTGGCTACCAGGGGTGTAGGATGGGTCTTTTGGCACCAGTGTGTAGGATGTCCTAATTCTGGCTACAGTGTGTAAGATGGGCTAATTCAGGCTACCAGTGTTAGAATGTCTAATTCTGGCAACAGTGTGTAGATGGGTCATAATTCTGGCTACCAGTGTGTAGGATGGGTCTAATTCTGGCTACCAGTGTGTAGGATGGGTCCTAATTCTGGCTACCAGTGTGTAGGATGGGTCCTAATTCGGCTACCAGTGTGTAGGATGGGTCTAATTCTGGCTACAGTGTGTAGGATTGGTCTAATTCTGGCTACCAGTGTGTAGGATGGGCCCTAATTCTGGCTACAAGTGTGTAGGATGGGTCCTAATTCTGGCTACCAGTGTGTAGGATGGGTCCTAATTCTGGCTACCAGTGTGTAGGATGGGATCTAATTCTGGCTACCAGTGTGTAGGATGGGTCCTAATTCTGGCTACCAGTGTGTAGGATGGGTCCTAATTCTGGCTACCAGTGTGTAGGATGGGTCCTAATTCTGGCCACCAGTGTGTAGGATGGGTCCTAATTCTGGCTACCAGTGTGTAGGATGGGTCCTAATTCTGGCTACCAGTGTGTAGGATGGGTCCTAATTCTGGTTACCAGTGTGTAGGATGGGTCCTAATTCTGGCTACCAGTGTGTAGGATGGGGCCTAATTCTGGCTACCAGTGTGTAGGATGGGGCCTAATCTCTCTTTTCAGGCTACCAGTGTGTAGGATGGGTCCTAATTCTGGCTACCAGTGTGTAGGATGGGTCCTAATTCTGGCTACCAGTGTGTAGGATTGGTCCTAATTCTGGCTACCAGTGTGTAGGATGGTCCTAATTCTGGCTACCAGTGTGTAGGATGGGTCCTAATTCTGGCTACCAGTGTGTAGGAGGGGTCTAATTCTGGCTACCAGTGTGTAGGATGGGTCCTAATTCTGGCTACCAGTGTGTAGGATGGGCCCTAATTCTGGCTACCATGTGTAGGATGGGTCCTAATTCTGGCTACCAGTGTGTAGGATGGGTCCTAATTCTGGCTACCAGTGTGTAGGATGGGTCCTAATTCTGGCTACCAGTGTGTAGGATGGGTCCTAATTCTGGTTTACCAGTGTGTAGGATGGGTCCTAATTCTGGCTACCAGTGTGTAGGATGGGTCCTAATTCTGGCTACCAGTGTGTAGGATGGGTCCTAATTCTGGCTACCATGTGGTAGGATGGGTCCTAATTCTGGCTACAGTGTGTAGGATGGGTCCTAATTCTGGCTACCGTGTGTAGGATGGGTCCTAATTCTGGCTACCAGTGTGTAGGATGGGTCCTAATTCTGGCTACCAGTGTGTAGGATGGGTCCTAATTCTGGCTACCAGTGTGTAGGATGGGTCCTAATTCTGGCTACCAGTGTGTAGGATGGGTCCTAATTCTGGCTACCAGTGTGTAGGATGGGTCCTAATTCTGGCTACCAGTGTGTAGGATGGGTCCTAATTCTGGCCATTAGTGTGTAGGATGGGTCCTAATTCTGGCCACCAGTGTGTAGCATGGGTCCAAATTCTGGCCACCAGTGTGTAGCATGGGTCCTAATTCTGGCCACCAGTGTGTAGGATGGGTCCTAATTCTGGCCACCAGTGTGTAGGATGGGTCCTAATTCTGGCTACCAGTGTGTAGGATGGGTCCTAATTCTGGCTACCAGTGTGTAGGATGGGTCCTAATTCGGGCCCTACCAGTGTGTAGGATGGGTCCTAATTCTGGCCACCAGTGTGTAGGATGGGTCCTAATTCTGGCCACCAGTGAGTAGCATGGGTCCTAATTCTGGCCACCAGTGTGTAGGATGGGTCCTAATTCTGGCCACCAGTGTGTAGGATGGGTCCTAATTCTGGCTACCAGTGTGTAGGATGGGTCCTAATTCTGGCTACCAGTGTGTAGGATGGGTCCTAATTCTGGTACCAGTGTGTAGGATGGTCCTAATTCTGGCTACCAGTGTGTAGGATGGGTCCTAATTCTGGCTACCAGTGTGTAGGATGGGTCCTAATTCTGGCTACCAGTGTGTAGGATGGGTCCTAATTCTGGCTACCAGTGTGTAGGATGGGTCCTAATTCTGGCTACCAGTGTGTAGGATGGGTCCTAATTCTGGCTACCAGTGTGTAGGATGGGTCCTAATTCTGGCTACCAGTGTGTAGGATGGGTCCTAATTCTGGCTACCAGTGTGTAGGATGGGTCCCTAATTCTGGCTACCAGTGTGTAGGATGGGTCCTAATTCTGGCTACCAGTGTGTAGGATGGGTCCTAATTCTGGCTACCAGTGTGTAGGATGGGTCCTAATTCTGGCTACCAGTGTGTAGGAGGGAGTCCTAATTCTGGCTACCAGTGTGTAGGATGGGTCCTAATTCTGGCTACCAGTGTGTAGGATGGGTCCTAATTCTGGCTACCAGTGTGTAGGATGGGTCCTAATTCTGGCTACCAGTGTGTAGGATGGGTCCTAATTCTGGCTACCAGTGTGTAGGATGGGTCCTAATTCTGGCTACCAGTGTGTAGGATGGGTCCTAATTCTGGCTACCAGTGTGTAGGATGGGTCCTAATTCTGGCTACCAGTGTGTAGGATGGGTCCTAATTCTGGCTACCAGTGTGTAGGATGGGTCCTAATTCTGGCTACCAGTGTGTAGGATGGGTCCTAATTCTGGCTACCAGTGTGTAGGATGGGTCCAATTCTGGCTACCAGTGTGTAGATGGGTCCTAATTCTGGCTACCAGTGTGTAGGATGGGTCCTAATTCTGGCTACCAGTGTGTAGGATGGGTCCTAATTCTGGCTACCAGTGTGTAGGATGGGTCCTAATTCTGGCTACCAGTGTGTAGGATGGGTCCTAATTCTGGCTACCAGTGTGTAGGATGGGTCCTAATTCTGGCTACCAGTGTGTAGGATGGGTCCTAATTCTGGCTACCATGTGTAGATGGGTCCTAATTCTGGCTACCAGTGTGTAGGATGGGTCCTAATTCTGGCTACCAGTGTGTAGGATGGGTCCTAATTCTGGCTACCAGTGTGTAGGATGGGTCCTAATTCTGGCTACCAGTGTGTAGGATGGGTCCTAATTCTGGCTACCAGTGTGTAGGATGGGTCCTAATTCTGGCTACCAGTGTGTAGGATGGGTCCTAATTCTGGCTACCAGTGTGTAGGATGGGTCTAATTCTGGCTACCAGTGTGTGGGAAATGGGTCCTAATTCGGGCCCTACCAGTGTGTAGGATGGGTCCTAATTCTGGCTACCAGTGTGTAGGATGGGTCCTAATTCTGGTTATCAGTGTGTAGGATGGGTCCTAATTCTGGTCACCAGTGTGTAGGATGGGTCCTAATTCTGGTTACCAGTGTGTAGGATGGGTCCTAATTCTGGCTACCAGTGTGTAGGATGGGTCCTAATTCTGGCTACCAGTGTGTAGGATGGGTCCTAATTCTGGCTACCAGTGTGTAGGATGGGATCTAATTCTGGCAACCAGTGTGTAGGAAGGGATCTAATTCTGGCTACCAGTGTGTAGGATGGGTCCTAATTCTGGCTACCAGTGTGTAGGATGGGTCCTAATTCTGGCTACCAGTGTGTAGGATGGGTCCTAATTCTGGCTACCAGTGTGTAGGATGGGTCCTAATTCTGGCTACCAGTGTGTAGGATTGGTCCTAATTCTGGCTACCAGTGTGTAGGATGGGTCCTAATTCTGGCTACCAGTGTGTAGGATGGGTCCTAATTCTGGCTACCAGTGTGTAGGATGGGTCCTAATTCTGGCTACCAGTGAGTAGGATGGGCCCTAATTCTGAGAACCAGTGTGTAGGATGGGTCCTAATTCTGGCTACCAGTGAGTGGGATGGGTCCTAATTCTGGCTACCAGTGTGTAGGATGGGTCCTAATTCTGGCTACCAGTGTGTAGGATGGGATCTAATTCTGGCCACCAGTGTGTAGGATGGGTCCTAATTCTGGCTACCAGTGTGTAGGATGGGTCCTAATTCTGACTACCAGTGTGTAGGATGGGTCCTAATTCTGGCTACCAGTGTGTAGGATGGGTCCTAATTCTGGCTACCAGTGTGTAGGATGGGTCCTAATTCTGGCTACCAGTGTGTAGGATGGGTCCTAATTCTGGCTACCAGTGTGTAGGATGGGTTCTAATTCTGGTTACCAGTGTGTAGGATGGGTCCTAATTCTGGCTACCAGTGAGTAGGATGGGTCCTAATTCTGGCTACCAGTGTGTAGGATGGGTCCTAATTCTGGCTACCAGTGTGTAGGATGGGTCCTAATTCTGGCTACCAGTGTGTAGGATGGGTCCTAATTCTGGCTACCAGTGAGTAGGATGGGTCCTAATTCTGGCTACCAGTGTGTAGGATGGGTCCTAATTCTGGCTACCAGTGTGTAGGATGGGTCCTAATTCTGGCTACCAGTGAGTAGGATGGGTCCTAATTCTGGCTACCAGTGTGTAGGATGGGTCCTAATTCTGGCTACCAGTGTGTAGGATGGGTCCTAATTCTGGCTACCAGTGTGTAGGATGGGTCCTAATTCTGGCTACCAGTGTGTAGGATGGGTCCTAATTCTGGCTACCAGTGTGTAGGATGGGTCCTAATTCTGGCTACCAGTGTGTAGGATGGGTCCTAATTCTGGCTATAGTGTGTAGGATGGGTCCTAATTCTGGCTACCAGTGTGTAGCATGGGTCCAAATTCTGGCCACCAGTGTGTAGCATGGGTCCTAATTCTGGCCACCAGTGTGTAGGATGGGTCCTAATTCTGGCTACCAGTGAGTAGGATGGGTCCTAATTCTGGCTACCAGTGTGTAGGATGGGATCTAATTCTGGCTACCAGTGTGTAGGATGGGTCCTAATTCTGGCTACCAGTGTGTAGGATGGGTCCTAATTCTGGCTACCAGTGTGTAGGATGGGTCCTAATTCTGGCTACCAGTGGTAGCAGGGTTTCTAATTCTGGCACCAGTGTGTAGGATGGGATCTAATTCTGGCCACCAGTGTGTAGGATGGGTCCTAATTCTGGCTACCAGTGTGAAGGATGGGTCCTAATTCTGGCTACCAGTGTGTAGGATGGGTCCTAATTCTGGCTACCAGTGTGTAGGATGGGTCCTAATTCTGGCTACCAGTGTGTAGGATGGGTCCTAATTCTGGCTACCAGTGTGTAGGATGGGTCCTAATTCTGGCTACCAGTGTGTAGGATGGGTCCTATTCTGGCTACCAGTGTGTAGGATGGGTCCTAATTCTGGCTACCATGTGTAGGTGGGTCCTAATTCTGGCTACCAGTGTGTAGGATGGGTCCTAATTCTGGTTACCAGTGTGTAGGATGGGTCCTAATTCTGGCTACCAGTGTGTAGGATGGGTCCTAATTCGACTACCAGTGTGTAGGATGGGATCTAATTCTGGCTACCAGTGTGTAGGATGGGTCCTAATTCTGGCTACCAGTGTGTAGGATGGGTCCTAATTCTGGCTACCAGTGTGTAGGATGAGTCCTAATTCTGGCTACCAGTGTGTAGGATGGGTCCTAATTCTGGCTACCAGTGTGTAGGATGGGCCCTAATTCTGGCACCAGTGTGTAGGATGGGTCCTAATTCTGGCTACCAGTGTGCTAGGATGGGTCCTAATTCTGGCTACCAGTGTGTAGGATGGGTCCTAATTCTGGCTACCAGTGTGTAGGAGGGTCCTAATTCTGGCTACCAGTGTGTAGGATGGGTCCTAATTCTGGCTACCAGTGTGTAGGATGGGTCCTAATTCTGGCTACCAGTGTGTAGGATGGGTCCTAATTCTGGCTACCAGTGTGTGGGATGGGTCCTAATTCTGGCTACCAGTGTGTAGGGTGGGTCCTAATTTTGGCTACCAGTGTGTAGGATGGGTCCTAATTCTGGCTACCAGTGTGTAGGATGGGTCCTAATTCTGGCTACCAGTGTGTAGGATGGGTCCTAGTTCTGGCTACCAGTGAGTAGGATGGGTCCTAATTCTGGCCAGCCGTGTGTAGGATGGGTCCTAATTCTCGATACGACTGTGTAGAATGGGTCCTAAACCTGGCCATCAGTATGTAGGATGGGTCCTAATTCTGGCCACCAGTGTGTAGGATGGGTCCTAATTCTGGCCACCAGTGTGTAGGATGGGTCCTAATTCTGGCCACCAGTGTGTAGGATGGGTCCTAATTCTGGCCACCAGTGTGTAGGATGGGTCCTAATTCTGGCCAAAAGTGTGTAGGATGGGTCCTAAATTCTGGCACCAGTGTGTAGGATGGGTCCTAATTCTGGCACCCGTGTGTAGGATGGGTCTAATTCGGGCCCTACCAGTGTGTAGGATGGGACTATTCTGGCTACCAGTGGTAGGATGGGTCCTAATTTGGCCACCAGTGTCTAGGATGGGTCCTAATTCTGGCTACCAGTGTGTAGGAATGGGTCCTAATTCTGTTATACAGTACGTAGGATGGGTCCTAATTTTGACCACCAGTGTGTAGGATGGTCCTAATTCTGGCCGCCAGTGTGTAGGATGGGTCCTATTTCTGGCCATCAGTGTAGAATGGGTCCTAATTATGGCCACCAGTGTATAGGATGGGTCCTAATTCTGGCCAACAGTGTGTAGGAAGAATGCTAATTATGGCCACCAGTGTGTAGGATTGGTCCTAATTCTAGCCACCGTATGTAGGATTGGTCCTAATTCTGGCCAGAAGTGTGTAGGATGAATTCTAATTCTGGCCACCAGTGTGTAGGATGGGTCCTAATTCAGGCCACCAGTGTGTAGGATGGGTCCTAATTCTGGAAACTAGAGTGTAGTGTGGGTCCTAATTCTGACCACCAGTGTGTAGAATGGGTCCTAATTCTGGTAACCAGTGTGCAGGATGGGTCCTAATTCTGGCCACCAGTGTGTAGGATGGGTCCTAATTCTGGTCACCAGTGTGTAGGATGGTTCCTAATTCTGACCTCCAGTGTGTAGGATGGGTCCTAATTCTGGAAACTAGTGTGTAGGATGTGTCCTAATTCTGGCCACCAGTGTGTAGGATGGGTTCTAATTCTGGCCACCAGAGTGTGAGATGGATCCTAATCCGGCCCACCAGTATGTAGGATGGGTCCTGATTCTGGTCATCAGTGGGTAGGATTGGTCCTAATTCTGGTGACCAGTGAGTAGGATGGGTCCTAATTCTGGTCACCAGTGTTCTGGATGGATCCTAATTCTGGCCACCAGTGTTTAGGACGGTTCCCCATTCTAGCCACCAGTGTGTAGGATGGTTCCTCATTCTAGCCACCCAGTGTGTAGGGTGGTTCCTCATTCTAGCCACCACTGTGTAGGATGGGTCCTCATTCTAGCCACCACTATGTAGGATGGGCCCTCATTCTAGCCACCACTGTGTAGGGTGGGTTCTTATTTTAGCCACCAGTGTTGAGGATGTGTCCTCATTCTGGCCACCATCAGTGTAGGAATGGTCGTCATTCTTCTTACTAGGGTGAAGGTTGGGTCTTAATTATGGCCACCAGTGTGAAGAATGGGTCCTCATTCTAGCCAGCAGTGTGTAGATATACTCTCATCCTTATTAGCCTGGATGAGCATATGTGAGGTGCATAGTGAGCCTAGGTGAGGTACGGTGTACACACACTCATGCTCATCCAGGTTATCTGCGACTTGAAGTACATTTCCAGGACAAATCGTTGTCAGCTAAGGGCCGCATTATACAGCATGTGGCATGCAAAAAGTACGTAACCTTTATTCGGTGCATGTGCACACCCTCATTCACAGGCGAACCAGGTGACTGAGGGTTGACGATGGGGCCCCGTCAATCAAACAGTAACCAGGTTCCAGCCAATAAGAAGATGGTTTTGGCAATCGCAGAGGTTATGTGGGTACCATTCTCCTGTCTGCCCTTGTCATTACCATTCTAGAGCTGGTTGAAGCACGGTCTGCTCTCTAGTGGCTTCTATTCTGCCTTGCTTACCGTGGAGTGCACTAATATCTATCGCTGTACATAGTGTATATAGTGTACATACTTCTGTTCTAAATTGGTTAAGGATAATATAAGTCAAAAGTTTTCTGCTGTGTTTATTTTGCTCCCTTTACACACAGGATAACAGGCCATTTGGACTCCTGGGTTGTAATACCTTCCACTCCCCACTCACCATCCACACCCCACTCACCATCCACTCTCCACCCACCATCCACACCCCACTCACCATCCACACCCCACTCACCATCCACTCTCCACTCACCATCCACACCCCACTCACCATCCACACCCCACTCACCATCCACACCCAACTCACCATCCACACCCCAGGAAGCAGGAACATTGTGTAGCTTGCTGTCTGGTATTGCATTAGCTTTGTCAATGCTTTACAAACTTTGTGTGTCAGTTGCTTTCCTATGGTCAGCCTTGTTATTGTGTGATCGTTCAACAGCTCGCTACTAGCTTGTTCAGTGTGCTCGCTTTGCTACGGTCAGTCTTGTGGAACAGTGTGTAGCTTGCTGTCTGGCATTGCATTAGCTTTGCTAACGCTTTACAAACTTTGCGTGTCAGTTGCTTTGCTATGGTCAACCTTGCTATTGTGTGATCGTTTAACAGCTCGCTACTAGCTTGTTCAGTGTGAAGATTTTGCAGTCAGCTTTGCTATCGCGTATCCACCTTGTATGTATATTCTGCAAGCGTACTGTGCATAGCTGTTGCAACCCCTGAATGGGTTACAATGATTATTATGTATATATAATGTATATTACCTTTTCATTTAATTTTATATTGCTTATATTTGCGATAATAGCTAAATCGTAAATGTATGACTTTATATTATTATTTGACTGTTATATTGTTATTTGACTTATGTGGTTAAGGTTGTACATAATAGGTGCTCAGTTCAAGTCTTGATTGTCAAACTACTGTAATTATCGCTTGTCGCTCGTTATACTGCCGGCTTCTGAGCTGTGCTGTCCACGGGGCTATCACGTGATCGAGGGGGGGGGTGTCCTCACCTCTCGTGAAGTATTCAGTCTGCTCTAGACTCGCTTGGTGGTTGGACAGATTGTCTGTCTCATTATTCTTGTTAGTTCTGTAGAACTCTGTTCACAAAACATTGTATAGACTTCGTGATTTTCGACGTTGTACTGAGGTTGTGTCACATAGACACTGAGCATCTCAGGTCCCGAGCTGTAGCTTATGACCTAATTTGTACTGGTTTCTGTGTATTGTCACAGTCAGGGTTTTTCCTATGCTGAACTTAGATTCAGTAGTATGGGAGTTTTGTAACTTTTGTGGAGGATCTGCTGATGGTCCCTACTTAGTGTCGTTATATTATCTCCTTGATCCTGATTGTGTCGCAGTCGCTTGTTATATGGCTATTGGGCTTAGCATTCTTTTCATTGTTCAAGCAGACTGTTCTGGTTGCCAGTCGGTCAAGAAGTTAGTTTATTTGAGGACTTTGTCAGTCACTTGTTTAAGTCTAGTCGAGTCTTGAGACATAGCGAACTACTTAGAGCACTTACACACATACATACACACTTGTACATATTTGTAATATCTTATTAAATGTTAATGTACCAGACGGTACTTAAGAATTATAAATGTGATATGTGCTTTCAGCACAATAATATTGAACTCGAGAGATTGATTTTATTTTGATTGCTGTGATTAATTTAATTTGATAATATACCTCTAGACAACTTAATGATTAATAAATTTATTAAATTTTAATTTCTCTAGTTAGTAGCCTACCAGTTGTAATCCTGAAGCACTATTGAATGATACTGATTTCTAATGGATAATTGGACAAGGATACTGACTACTTGTTACGAAAACCCAGTAACAGGCTGGATGCTAGAAGGGAAGTCCTTTCTAGTATTCACTGGAGATCTCTAAGCTTTTAGAATCGCGTTTTTTGTAACAATAGCTAAGCATGTTTTGCAAATAACGTGTTACGTTGGGGTATTCTGCAATCGCACTGTGCATAGCGAATAACTTATACATTGGGGTGTGCCACCTAGACGAGTCAGACGTCTGGTGCCGGCATATACTTTGTGTAACCTGCCTAAATTGTCCCTACAGCGTTGTTGGGTAATTGCTCATTCCATTGGCATTGATTATGAACGCACTCTCACAACTGCGCAACTGCGTTCACTGATCACCGACAAACTTCGAGAAGAAGAGATGGCACATCAGACTCCTCCCTCTACGGGAGCTAGGAATAAAACTATGTTCTCGCAGGAGGAAGATGATACACCAACGGAGCAAAATTGTCAGTTTAGTGCAGCAGGGTTGTCTCAAGGTGAATCAGCGGCGTTGGCACTTGAGCTGGCAAAAATCAATCTTGAGCAGACTAGGGAACAGAGAGCATTTGCAAAAGAAGAATTTGATAGGGAAAAAGAAAGAAGGCAGTTTTCACATCTTGTAAATGAGTTTAGTTTACACAAAGCAGTACAGCTTGTTCCCCGCTTCAATGAGGCCGAACCAGAACAATTTTTCGAAAGCTTCGAAAATCAGGCTCGAGCCTTGAGGTGGCCGGAACAGCATTGGGCATCTTTGGTTCACACAGCACTGAATTTTCTGATTATAAAGTAGTGAAGACCACAGTTTTGGGAGCATCAACTTTGGAGGATGAAGTGCCAGCCGGAGGGAGAACGTCTACGTCAACCAACTAAGTCACCTGGTGAGCCTTGCTTCTCATCTTATGGTCCACCTGGTGAGAGACAAACCCCTCATCATGGTACAACTCGACAACAGTATCCAGAGAGACACCAGCCAGAGTGACACCAGTTGCAACGTCAGCAGGGAGTAAAGGGCAAGCCTGTCCTCTGCTACGTCTGTTACCAAGTAGGTCACATCCGTCCCAACTGCCCCCACAAACCCCAACCCACTGGGAAAATCTCTAATATCTCTAGTAACATGTCCCTGAAAGAAGTAGAAAAATGGATGGCCCCTTACTACTGTCAGAGTCTTGTTTCCCTTCAGGAAAACTCCAAAACAACTGAAGTCAAAACCTTTAGAGATACTGGAGCATATTGCTCACTTATAAGAGAGGGAATATTACCCCTTTCAAAGAATACCTCCTTAAATTCCTCCGTTTTGTTGGAATCATTTGGAGGAGCTATATATTCTGTCCCTTTGCATAAAATTTATGTAGTGCAAATATTACACTGGATACTTGACTGTGGGTGTATCTGAAGGATTCCCCATGAAAGATGCCATGTGTGTGTCCTGAACCCATAATGATTAATTCTTCTCCGGTGTTGGCCATAACTCAGGCAACATCCCGAGGGTTGTCGGGCGAGAATGTTGACCTATCCTTGGATGACTCTGATCTCGGAATAGCCACGTTGTTTTACGAGGCACAACGGCCGGAGCCTCGTAAATCAAGTGAACAGACCCCGATCAAGCCTTCCTATTCCTAGGTTGCAGGATTGCCAGATATCTCTGTTTCCATGCCCGAGGGACTGTCCTTCGGGGAGGAACAACGATAGGACCCTTCTTTAAATTTCGCTTTTCAGGTAGCCATGGGTAAATCCTCTTTGGATCATCCGGTCAAGTATAAACTTAACGATTATTTGATCTGCACTAAGACTGGTAAGGAGATAGAGGGCCGGCAATTGTCTGACAGGTTAGTGGTTCCAACAAAGTTTAAACCTCAAATATTAAATATAGCTCATAATACTTCATTAGGAGGTCACTTAGGAATAACTAAAACATTATATAGAATTACAAAAGAATTTTATTGCCCAAGATTAAATCAGGGTGTGAAGAATCATATCCGGTGTTGCTGAGAATGTCAGCAAATAGGGAAACCTGGACATTCCATTAAACCTGCACCTCTTCAACCTATACCAGCTGATGGAGAACCTTTTGCAGATTTAATTATAGATTGTGTAGGTCCCTACCTAGGTCAAAGTCGGGAAATCAGTATTTATTTACTATTATGGATAGAGTAACTAGATACCCTGAAGCAATTCCCATGCGCAGTATTAATACTAAAGCAATTATTAAAGCTTTGATTAGATTTATTTCTTGTTTTGGCATTCCTAAAACTATTCAGAGTGATCAAGGTACTAACTTCACTGCCAAAGCATTAGGGAAGCATTAACTAAGTTAAGGATAATCCACAACTTATCCACTGCCTATCATCCTCAGTCCCAAGGCGCCTTGGAAAGATTCCATCAGACGTTAAAAACCATAATGAGAACTTTTTGCATGCATTTCCCTACAGACTGGGATGAATCACTACCTTTGTTGATGTTCTCAGTGCGAGAAACGGTGCAAGTGTCTACCGGGTATAGTCCGTTTGAGCTGATCTTTGGGCACAATGTACGAGGTCCTCTTCGGGTGCTCAAAAGAAGGATGGATGGGAGAAGACGTTAGCTCAACTCTCTACAACCCGTCTTCAAGGTTGCAGGTGGCACGTCAGTTAGCCAAGGCTAACCTAAAGGCAGCTCAAAATAAGATGAAACAGAGGTATGACAGAAGTGCACAATTCCGCTCCTTCCATCCAGGAGACAAGGTGTTGGTGCAGGAACCTATACCTGGCCACGCCTTGAAAGCTAGATTTACGGGACCTATGCAAATTGTAAGTAAATTATCTGGTGTAAATTATGTGGTAGCTCCCCTTGATAAGACCTCAAAAACTAAAACCTACCACATTAATCAGTTAAAATCTTTTCATACACCAGATAAAGTCCCAGTAATGACTCTGTCCTCTACCTCTGAGGACGACTCTGATTCTTTGCGCTCTATTCATAAAGTTAATGTTAAACTTCCAAACTCTGTCCTCCTCAAGGACCCTAGCCCTTTAATGGAGGGACTATCTGAAACGCAAGCAACAAGTTTAACTGCGCTTCTGCAGTCATACCCTGATATTTTTTCGGATGTGCCGAAAAAATGTACGTTAGGTTATCATGATGTAGATGTGGGAAACTCTAAGCCTATTAAACTCTCCCCCTACAGAGCTAATCCTGAAAAGGAGAGGCTACTTCAGCAGGAAGTAGAATTTCTGTTAGACCATGGATTAGTGAAGGAGGAGTCTAGTCCATGGGCTTCACCGTGCATCCTTGTTGAAAAAGCTGATGGAGGGTTTCGTATGTGTACAGACTACTGTAAGGTGAATGAGGTCACAATCACAGATGCTCACCCTCTTCCTCGTCTGGATGACGTAATCGACTTTATGGGTAAGGCTACTTTTGTGCCCAAGTTAGATCTCCTTAAAGGTTACTATCAGGTACATTTGATGGATAAGGCGAAGGAAATCTCTGCCTTCGTAATTCCAGGTCATTATCCGTATACAGTTACCCCCTTCGGAATGAAAAACTCCCCCTCTTCATTCCAGAAACTTATCCATCAAGCTATTAAAGGACTTGAAGGCACGGCAGCATACCTGGATGATATTGTTATGGTGTCTGATACTTGGGATCAACACCTATTTACACTTAAGGCTCTTTTTGCGACCTTTCAGAGTTCTCATTTAACTGTTAATTTATCTAAGTCTTCCTTTGGCCAGGCCACTGTCACTTTTCTAGGCCATGAAGTAGGTAGTGGTAAAGTTGCTCCTAAACTTGCTAAAGTTCTTGCCATTAAAAATTATCCAGTTCCTCATGATAGGAAATCTCTTCAACGTTTCCTAGGCATGATAGGATTTTACAGAAGATTCTGTAAGAATTTTTCAGATATTGTAGCCCCTCTTACCTCTCTTACCAGTCACAAAGTTCCCTTTAATTGGACCCCAGGACGTCAAAGTGCTTTTGATAAAAGCAAAAAGATTATTGTGTACTGCACCCCATTCTTTTGTCTCCAGACTTCTCCAAACCTTTCTCATTACAGGTTGATACTTGTGATTCTGGGGTTGGGGCAGTACTGTTGCAAAACGGGAACGAGGAGTTGCAGCCTGTAGCCTTCTTCTCTGCCAAATTCCAGCCGCATCAGAGGGCTTACTCTACCATTGAAAAAGAAGCCCTCGCGCTGGTACTGGCTTTGGAGCATTTCGATGTTTATGTGGGCCAGACATCGCAGGTGGTCACAGTCTACAGCAATCACAATCCTCTAGTATATCTCCAAGCCATGAAGAACCACAACACAAGGCTCATGAGGTGGACGCTCAGACTACAACCCTACTCTCTCAGAATTAAATATATTGCCGGCAAAGAAAATATGTTGGCAGACTCTTTATCTAGAGTCTTACAATATTTAATTATATATTAGGTTAGGATGTGTTAGGTTACTTGTGGTAACCCCTTCCAAGCTCTTTTTTTTATCTCCTGGTGTGGGTTTTTTTTTTAGTGAGGGGATGCGGGCTACCGTTCGCCTGTATCTTGGAGCTAAGCTAGCCCGACTGTCTGCTGTCTCGCTCTGAGTTTAGGGTTTGGCTTTTTGTCACGAGAAAAGCTGAGCTCTATCTAGAGTTGGATGGTTGAGAGGAAAGGCGGTCCCATTATTTTGTGCCATGGCGGCACGGTTACCACTGCGAGGTGGCAGCCTAATCCTGAGCCTTCTCGGGGTGGGGGGTGTGGCATGAAAAGAGTACGTAACCTTTATTCGGCGCATGTACCCAACCTCATTCACAGGCTATCTCCCCCAACCAGCGAACCAGGTGACTGAGGGTTGATGATGGGGCCCCGTCGTTCAACCAGTAACCAGGTTCCAGCCAATAAGAAGATGGTTTTGGCAATCGCAGAGGTTATGTGGGTACCACTCTCCTGTCTGCTCTTGTCATTCCCATTCTAGAGCTGGTTGAAGCACGGTCTGCTCTCTAGTGGCTTCTATTCTGCCTTGCTTACCGTGGAGTGCACTAATACCTATCGCTGTACATAGTGTATATAGTGTACATACTTCTGTTCTAAATTGGTGAACGATAATAGAAGTCAAAAGTTTTCTGCTGTGTTTATTTTGCTCCCTTTACACCCAGGATAACAGGCCATTTGGACTCCTGGGTTGTAATACAGCATTTGTCTTCTTTCTACCGTAGCGGTTTTAATGACTTTTCTCTCCTGCAGGATCCACTTGTTCCTGCAGTTCTCGCCTCATTTCTGAATGTACGTGGTGTCTTTAAAAACTTGCCGATAACATGGTCAAAAAATTGCACAATGAAAAATACATAATTTTTTTGCAATGTGTTTGCAGTTTCATTAAAAAGTATATGCAATTTTTTTTCGATTTTTCCTCAACTAGAGTTTCCCACGAGATACCTAGCTAGCATCTGTAATTCTTGCCTAGGTACCACCAGCTGTGCAGATACCTAGCTAGCATCAGTAATTCTTGCCTCAGTACCACCAGCTGTGCAGATACCTAGCTAGCATCTGTAATTCTTGCCTAGGTACCACCAGCTGTGCAGATACCTAGCTAGCATCTGTAATTCTTGCCTCAGTACCACCAGCTGTGCAGATACCTAGCTAGCATCTGTAATTCTTGCCTCAGTACCACCAGCTGTGCAGATACCTAGCTAGCATCAGTAATTCTTGCCTAGGTACCACAAGCTGTGCAGATACCTAGCTAGCATCAGTAATTCTTGCCTCAGTACCACCAGCTGTGCAGATACCTAGCTAGCATCTTTAATTCTTGAGTCAGTACCACCAGCTGTGCAGATACCTAGCTAGCATCTGTAATTCTTGCCTCAGTACCACCAGCTGTGCAGATACCTAGCTAGCATCTGTAATTCTTGCCTCAGTACCACCAGCTGTGCAGATACCTAGCTAGCATCAGTAATTCTTGCCTAGGTACCACAAGCTGTGCAGATACCTAGCTAGCATCAGTAATTCTTGCCTCAGTACCACCAGCTGTGCAGATACCTAGCTAGCATCTTTAATTCTTGAGTCAGTACCACCAGCTGTGCAGATACCTAGCTAGCATCTTTAATTCTTGAGTCAGTACCACCAGCTGTGCAGATACCTAGCTAGCATCAGTAATTCTTGCCTAGGTACCACCAGCTGTGCAGATACCTAGCTAGCATCTTTAATTCTTGACTCAGTACCACCAGCTGTGCAGATACCTAGCTAGCATCAGTAATTCTTGCCTAGGTACCACCAGCTGTGCAGATACCTAGCTAGCATCAGTAATTCTTGCCTAGGTACCACCAGCTATGCAGATACCTAGCTAGCATCTGTAATTCTTGGCTCAGTACCACCAGCTGTGCAGATACCTAGCTAGCATCAGTAATTCTTGCCTAGGTACCACCAGCTGTGCAGATACCTAGCTAGCATCAGTAATTCTTGCCTAGGTACCACCAGCTGTGCAGATACCTAGCTAGCATCAGTAATTCTTGACTCAGTACCACCAGCTGTGCAGATACCTAGCTAGCATCTGTAATTCTTGCCTCAGTACCACCAGCTGTGCAGGTACCTAGCTAGCATCTGTAAATCTTGCCTCAGTTCCACCAGCTGTGCAGATACCTAGCTAGCATCAGTAATTCTTGACTCAGTACCACCAGCTGTGCAGATACCTAGCTAGCATCTGTAATTCTTGCCTCAGTACCATCAGCTGTGCAGATACCTAGCTAGCATCAGTAATTCTTGCCTAGGTACCACCAGCTGTGCAGATACCTAGCTAGCATCTTTAATTCTTGCCTAGGTACCACCAGCTGTGCAGGTACCTAGCTAGCATCTTTAATTCTTGCCTCAGTACCACCAGCTGAGGGACTGATTTCCTCGAACTCCTGATCTTCAGCTATTCTTCTCTGAATTGGACTGATAAAGCCACTTCGTGGCGAAACGTTTCCACAATAACGATACACAAGTGAAGCACATGAGTCTAATTTATCAACTTGTCGGTTCTCTAAACCATTTATCTTCTTCAAAACTAGCACAATGAAAGTCTAAATCCGAGTTTTAAAATGAGAAGGAGATACCATCTGTAAGTGTGGAGATATTAACCATGTAAATGTTAGTAAGCAAGTATGTTTATTCAAGTAAACACAAATAGAGTTACATAGAGTGTAGAGACCCTCGGATAATCCGAAAAAGTCGGAATAAGTGACTTATATCCTTTGGAGTTGTTATATTTCGTCCGTCTTAAATGTTCCAGGGATCGTCACTCCCGCAGTCCTGTCTGATCAGTACTGTAAGTTGGTAAGAAAATATTACAGCAATATGAACTTTTAAGAAATACAAGAAAGTAATGATGCTCTTAGAGGGCTTTAATT